>SKCR01026257.1:0-510255 GCA_019454045.1 Zanthoxylum bungeanum | reverse complement strand
CCTAGATTAATTTTCTGTTCGAGTCAACTCTCAACGGTGAATCTTCGGGAAGCGACCCAAGAGATCCATGGATATGTTGGCAGTAAATACGGTTATCGGACTATCCGAATACGTGCGTACCCAGTACCACGTCCTTACCGATTTACAAGACATTGTTGACTTCTAGCAAAACACCGTGCCTACCCAATTCTCCAAAAATATTCTGTAAACGAATATGTAATCTTTGTCAGGCGTAATATACGTAGTATTGCATATTACGATCTAGTATCTAATGTCACATGCTAGGCCTGGGGCTGGAATTGTGTCTGCCCCGTACGAAGCATATATCGGATCACAAACAACTAGTCTCTTTAATCGGATAATCACGACCTTGTCATATTATCCCGATAGTGTTGGGTTTTCTAGGTCGGACCAAGATCAAATTAAGCAAGAAATCATGTGAATACACAAAGAAGATAGCGGAAAATACTTACAATGCTCGGTTGGATGTAGAAGAGAAGTTCAAAACTTTGCCTCCATGGTTGTTGCTCCAAGCTATCTTTGATGTATGTTTCGGCCAAGCTCCTCCTTTGGGGATGAAATCCAAGCTCCAAGCTCAAATATTTTAGAGAGTTTTGGAAGAGGAGAGAGTCTTTTGTTTTTTTTTAAAAAAACTTATATCAAAAGTCTCACACAATTTTTTGGTATATGCTTTTCCAAAAAGCTTAACTAAAATTGGAGGGAAAAATGCATTAACTCAAAATGACTAGATGTCAATCACCAAAAAGGTGACAAGACTTCCATCACTTAAAGTGACTAATGATGTGACTCGAGATGTCACATGTTAGGCATGGGGCTGGAATTATGTATGTCCCGTATGAAGCATATATCGGATCTCTGGTAACTAGTCTATATAATCGGATAAACATGACCTAGTCATATTATCCCGATGACTGTAATACATAAGAGTACTAGTTCCGTATCCTACGTGATCATCATCTTCATATAACTGAAGTGATACTTCCATCTTGACATCACACCCAATACACTACGATTCTCAATATACCCAGAAGAGGCGTACGCAGAACCTGTTAAAGCCCCGGACGACCAAAACCAAAGTATATTGATTATCGCAAGTATTAGCGATGCAAGTCTCAGGTTAAGACCAAATACACCTACCCTGATTCGGACTTCCATAGACACATAGTCATACTACCAATGGAATTTCGAGTGGTCTATCCAGAGCGAAGCTGTTTCCGTACCATCGGTAAACACAACCTCATATTACACTTGCATGAGTATCCAATACCCAAATATATGAGAACTATACCGTTATGCTCCTACAACGCGCATAAGTGCAACACTAGTCTATTCCGCATTATCGATGTCCAATCTCGATAATACTATGACTAGGGATATTTAATGATTAAACCTTGGTGGATTGATACTGTCTCATATCATCTCAATCTGGAACTAATCATAAGGACTTTTATCATTTATGTATCTTGGTAATCCAATTACAAATGATAAAAGAGCAATTTCCTTTGTCACATAGTTAATTTGTACAACAACATCATGTTCTGTACAAATAGTGATGCTATGGGTCATAATTGTCCAACAATCTCCCACTTGGCCTATAAACAATCACTCAAGTGTCCTACACTTGAACTATGTACGGGTCGCTCAAATTTCTGCTGAGAAACAGCTTTCGTCAGCGGATTTGCAAGGTTATCATTTGATGCGATTTATACGATCATCACATCGCCACGATGTATGATCCGACGAATCTGTTGAAACCATTTGAAGTACATACTTGGATCGTTGATGAGACCATTAATTCTGTAGCCTATGCTGTAGCCTAGCTCAGCTGCTAACAGAACTACTCCTAATCCAATTAGGATTATAAAGATCCAAAGTGCTTCTATTGCTGTCTCAGCTGCAGCAATATTCCGTTTTTTGTTGTTTATTCGGCAACAGTATCTTGCTTGGAAGATTTTCAGCTCACTGTTCCGTTATTCAAACTATATAGTACCCTTATTACGACTTACAGTCGTCTTTGTCGGTTTGGAAACTTGCAACGGTGAACCCAGTCACTTCAAGTTCTCATTCTCCATAAATTAAGAATGCATCCTTAGATCATCTAAGATACTTAAGGATGTTCTTAACTTTAATCCAGTGACTATCACTTGGATTGGCCTGATTGTGACTCCATATGCTCAAAGCATATGAGACACCAGGTCGCGTACATATCTTTCAATGTACGAGTTCTCGGAGAGTGCCAACAACTTTTAGATCTATCCCAGTAGATCCTTATTCCTAGAATAAAGGTTGTCTCTCCCAAGTAATCTACGGAGAATTTTCATGAAAGCCAAGCTTTCACCGATTGTATTATGGGAATGTCATTTCCAAGAAATGATATGTCATCATTTTATAGGACAATCATTGTCAGTGCGCTCCCACTAACCTCCTTATATACACAAGAATCATCTTCGTTTTGAATTAAATCATATATCATTATGATTACATCAAAACGATAGTTCCAAGAACGCAATGCTTGCTTCAATCCATAAATGGATCGAATTAACTTGCAAACCTTGTTTGCTTGTTTTGGTACGACAAAACCGTCAGGATGTTGTAAACATCCTCCAAAAGGTTTCCGTTTAAGGAAAGCGGTTTTAACGTCCATCTGCCATATTTCATAAATGAAATATGCAGCATTAGCAAGCATTATCCAAATGGATTTAATCATGGCAATAGGTGAAAAAGTTTCGTCTTAGTCGACACTATGTCCTTGACGATACCATCTCTGTATATGCCTAGATGTGTACATTTGTATGTTGCCATCCATATATGTCTTCCTTGAAGACTCATTTAGTACCAATAGGCACAATGCCTTCCGGTACAACAACCAGTGTCCAAACTTGGTTGGTATACATGGAATCCATTTCGGACTTCATGGCACTTTGCCATAATAGGGAGTCGATACCTTGTACCGCTTACTCATACGTAGCCGGTTCGTGTTCCTCAATAAGATTGACATCTTTATGAGGTGAGATCAGAAACTCATACCTCCCAGGTTGTTTTCTGACTCTCTCCGACTTACGCGGTTCTTGTGTATTCGAAGATTATGGTACAGTTTCATCCCTGATGAACTGTTTGTGTTCCATTAAGGAATCAGTGCCTAGAAACAGTATTACTCATATTTTCATCGAGTTTTACTTTCTTCCCACTTACCACTGTATATAGGTATTCCTTTTAGGAAAACCGCATGGAGAGCAACAATTAAATTGTTCTCTTGTGATTTGTATAAGTACTATACTTTGGTTTCCCTAGGATACAAATTAGGCACTTATCCAATTTGGGTTCTAGTTTGGTATCATCCAAACATATGCCTAGCATTCCCAAATCTTTAGGAGTGAGAAACCCGGTTTCTTTCCTGTTCATATCTAATATGAAGTCCGTCCAACTGATTTTTCATGGAACCTTATTCAAAATAAGTATTGCACTGTATAATGCGTATCCCTAGAAGGAAAATGGTAGTTCAGAGCGACTCATAATTAACCTTACCATGTCCAACGAAGTTCGGTTTCTCTGTTCGGATACACCATCAAATTGAGGTGTTCCGGGAGGAGTCCTTTATGAAAGAATACTATACTCTAGTCGGTCTGTCTGTCTACTTCGTGTCGAAACTCTTAAAGTTTCTGACTTGTGTTTCATAAGATACACATAACCATAACGCGATGCCACATCCGTAAAGGTTACGAAGTATTCATATCCACCTCTAGCCTCGCTAGATATGGGCCCACTTATGTCACTATGAACGGGGGCTAATAGATCGGTGGCAGTTGTATTTTTACCAAGTAAAAGGTGTTTTAGGCACTTTGCCTAATTAAACTAGATTCGTAGACATCATTTGAATAGAATCAAATCCTTCCTAGTACCAACTCTTCGAAAGTGTGGATATACGAGTCTTGTTTATGTGTCCCAGACAACAATGCCATAAATAAGTCTCATCTGATTAATTCAGTTTGAGCTATTTGTTTGTCATGTTATACATTTGAGATTTATTTATATTCAAAATATAAATACTGTTATTCACATCTAATGTGTTTATCTCAATATCATCTTTATAAAATAAAACACTTAGTGTTCTAGAATATAAAGGTATACCCGCAACGGGTTAAACTTAGATATAGAGATAATATTTCTAGTCAAACTAGGTACATTATAACATTTTCCTAATTTAAGTACATACCCGAATGGTAGTTCCTAAACTTAGGATTCTACGGTTAAAACAGCGACTCTCGTCCCGTTTCCGACTCGCAGGTCAATCTCAACTGAAGTCAGTCTTCTGCTAATCAGCAGATTCTGCACATCAGTACATATATTTATATACCACATCTGGTATCAAAAATCTAATATTGAAACTAGTAGTGAACATGTTTATGACAAACATGGTTGAAGCCGGAGCCTTGCCCCGCCTTCACTTCCTTCATGTCTGCATTGTCCATACGGCAGTCACGCTTCCAGTGACCCCGTTTGCCATAGTTTAGGCAGACATCTTGGGATATGTCATTTGTCTTCCTAGAAGACTGTGATGATTTTGCCTTTTCCCTTTTCCACACCCCAGAAGCCTTTGGCCAAGCCTTGGCCTTCTGGGATGTCGAAGTAAGATGCGTCTTGCGCTTCTTGCCTTTTTGCAAACTCTGGCTTTGTCTCATTAAGCATAGCCATTAACTCTCTAAGAGTTCTTCTATTGCAATTAATACTTCTAAGATCTAAGGTTAGATCTATGAAGATCCTTCAATTTCCACATCATGGTTTAAGGATATAATCCTTAATTCTGACGAAGAAATCAAGGAGTTATTTCGGCAAGCATAACTGATTAAGCATTAAGGTTATCATCATATGAATCTTCCAAAGATCATGTTCTACTATTTTCTCAACTCCGGGCTTAGGCCTAAGAGGTTTCTCTGTCAAATAGAGTAACTTCTTAATTCCCAGGACTATCCTGAGGTTCAATTCCCAATCTGAAAATTGGAGCCGTTTAAAGACATTTTCACCGAGGATTATGTTTTAAACGCTAATCTTTCAGTTATCTTGATTCCAATAGTCTAACTATCCAATCAACGATTTCGGGTACAATCGAATATAATGATTACTATAGTCTAACTATATAATCAACCACTATTTGATTGGTTAAATTCAAATATATTTGATTACTATAATCCAATTATATAATCAACTATAAATGAAGTAGTTTGAATACAGTCCAACTGTTTAATTAAAACAACAATTAAATATTAGTCCAACTAATATATTTATAAATTAATGACGAAAATTGAAATGAGCGCGTATTGGCAAGTATCTAAACTAAATTGCAAATTTAATATTTGTCTCCCACTATTTTTCGGCGAGCCTCTAACCCTCTGTGGAGTACTCGGGAAACTTAGTTTCCTAGTGGGCTAGGATCCCGTTAAATAACATACAACCTTGACTTTGGCCAACAAGTTGTATGAAACTTAACTAGGTAGATCTCTAAGATCAATTGGATCTCATCCAATTCCTAGATCCAGTAGGTGGACATCCAAGTCCGAAACATATATATAACATATGCCAATATATCTGATATATTCCCTAACCTTTTTCCTCTGAATCAACTAAGCCTTGACTTTGGCACAACAAGCTTAATGATTCCAGTTAAGCGTGACCCATTGACTTTGGAAAGCTTCGTAATCGATGTCGATGGACAAGAAGCGATCTTGACTTTGGCCAACAAATCACAACTTGGACAAGACATGCGATATGGAACAAAGTTTTCATGATTCAAACACATCCGCGATGGACAAAGGTCTTGACTTTGGCCAACAAACCAGTGCCAATCTTGGATCTTGAGAATGAATCATTCAATGGAAGGAAAATGCTTAATATTTGTTGAGGGTTTTTCGCGTAATTGGAAACCAATTAATTATCTTTGATTAGGTCTCATCATACACCCTTAAACATGCATTCTAAAAGCATAATAAGGCGCGATAAATAAATTAATAATGATATGCGGATGGATATATAAAACATTTTGTTCCTAGAATAAATCTCTCCATTTCCTCTCTCCTGCTAGCACAAATCTTACTTCTACCCAATTACATAACACTTCTAAAGAAACCTTATTTACATTGAGAGGAATAGGTGAGAAGAGAAATACAAAGAGTCAAGAGGTAATAGGCTGGACACGCATGTCCAATTTAATAAATTCTAAATTTATTACAACAATTTCCAAAATTGCCCTCACCTATCTAATATCCATCGATATACATTATTCATACATCACATCCATGTATTCACAAAAAGAATATTATCAATCATTCTAATCCAATTAATTAATCTTTAATTAATGACCATTCAATGTTCAAACAACGATTTGATTTGCGCGAGTCCAACTCGTTTAAGAATAAGTACTCAAAGTACAAATTCTTGAATTATATCAAACTACAATATTACATCCAATTTAATTTGTATTCAATACTAATTCTTTATTTAATTCCAAATTAAATAATTACACTTTAAATGTGCATTTACGACTTAGATTCCAAATCTAATCTAAATGGGTCTCAAAGCCCAATTAACATCCAATGTCATTTAATTAAAGTCCAATGGGCTTTCAATTAATTTCTTAAGGCATGGACTTTGGTCAATATGGGTCAAACCCAAATACCAAAGCCCAAGTAAGGAATCACTCTATTTGCCAAGAAACCAATTTCGGCCCATTAGGCCCAATTAAACTTCTAAAGGCCCAATTATCATATTTGACTTTATGGAAATGGTTTTAGGCCCAATTGGATCCAACCAATTAACCTAAACCAAACTTGGCCCAACCAAACCCATTAAGCCCAAATACTACTTTATTAGCCCAATTCCAAATTAAGTCTTATTAATTAAATTCCAATATTCCTAATATCACAATTCAATTAACTAAAGTGTATTAGCCATAATTAATTAGTTAAATCAATATTTCCAAAACACCAATTACACTAATTAATCATGCTTTAATTAATCACTTATGTCCAACACAAATTGAAGTAAAATCAATCCCAACATGATTCCAAGGCTCTCGACAATTAGAGACCTTTTATATCAATTTTGATTTCAATCCAATTAAATCACAAACTAATATATCCCATGCATTTTAAACACATCCAATGGCTTAAAATCAAAAATCACCAAGATCTTAGGGCTCCTATACCATTCGGCCAAGCCTCCAAATTTGGGGAAAATTAATCCGATTAATTTTTCATCAAATTGATCATGCACAACTCAAAGTTAACATATTATAAGCATGCTCAAACAAACAATTTGAATAAAACATGCTCAAATAAAAAATACCCAAATTAAAGTTAAGAACCCTAAATTCAATTTCATGCTTAATTATTGCTCTGATACCATTGTTGGGTTTTCTAGGTCAAACCAAGATCATATTAAGCAAGAAATCATGTGAATACGCAAAGAAGATAACGGAAAATACTTACAATGCTCGGTTGGATGTAGAAGAGAAGTTCAAAACTTTGCCTCCATGGTTGTTGCTCCAAGCTACCCTTGATGTATGTTTCGGCCAAGCTCCTCATTTGGGGATGAAATCCAAGCTCCAAGCTTTGTGTTTGATTCCAAGCTCAAGGATTGGTTTCCCTATCACCTTTGTATAACTCTTTATATGCTAGAAATAGAAGAAATTTGCAACAAAATCTTCATATTTCTTCTTACAACTTTCGGCCAAGCCAAGATGAAGGAGAGGGAGAGGCTCACGGTTTTTAGAGAGTTTTGGGAGAGGAGAGAGTCTTTTTTTTAAAAAAAAAAACTTATATCAAAAGTCTCACACAATTTTTTGGTATATGCTTTTCAAAAAGGCTTAACTAAAATTGGAGGGAAAAATGCATTAAAGTCTCTCAACTACTCCCATCACTCAAAATGACTAGATGTCAATCACCAAAAAGGTGACAAGACTTCCATCACTTAAAGTGACTAAAGATGTGACTCGCGATATGACTTGTGGGCCCCACTTTAATTCAAAATCCGAGTGGGCCCGCAAACACATTCCGGGCTCTGGTTCGTTAATTCTGAATTAACGAATTTTCCGTTGCAACGTAATTAAATCAAATTTAATTAAATAGTTATGCCTAGCAAAATTACTATTCGCGTCGCTCGTGAATTAATTCTAAATTAATTGGTTCGCCCGAATTAAAATCCAATTTTAATTCCGTGTCGAAATCTAATTTCGTTTAATATATCGAATATATTATTTTATCGATTAATTCCAAATTAATTGTTCTCTCTCTTCTAATAGTATTTTATCCCAGATAAAATCTCTCCGCTATTAATCCTAGATTAATTATGTTCGAATCATATGTCATCGGTGAATCTTCGGGAAGCGACCCATGAGATCCCTGGATATGTTGGCAGTAAATCCGGTCGTCGGACTATCCGAACACGTACGTACCTAGTACTACGTTTTTACCGATTTACGAGACATGGTTGGCTTCTAGCAAAACACATTGCCTACCAAATTCTCCAGAAATATTCTTAAAGGAATATATAATCTATGGCAGGCGTAGTATACGTAGTATTGCATATTACGATCCAGTATCGGATGTCACATGCTAGGCCTGAGGCTGGAATTGTGTCTGCCCCGTACGAAGCATATATCGGATCTCTGGTAACTAGTCTTTATAATCGGATAAATATGACCTAGTTGTTGGTTTCTAAAGTTGTCCCAAGATCATTCAAGCATAAAAAACATGTGAATACATAAAGAAGTATGGAAGAATCATACTTACAAAGATCGGATGGTTGAAGACGATGAGTACAAAAATTCCTCCAAGTATTCGGCCAAGGTACTCCTTTTGTTGAAGAGTTGAATCCAAGCTCCAAGCTTTGTGTTGATTCCAAGCTCAAATGTGGGTTTCCCTAACACCTTGAATGATCCTTGAATGTGCTAGCAAGTGAAGAAAAAGAAAAACAATCCTTCTTGTTCTTCAATAAGGCTCACGACAATGTGAGGTTTGGGAGAGAGAGAAAGAGTTTATGTTTGTTTGATTTTGTTTTCCAAAAAAAATAATGCAAAAGTGTTACCAAAATTTTCGTAAAAGCTTTTCCAAAAAGCAAATCCAATTTTGGAGCCAAAATGGCATTAATTGCCCACAACCACCACCATCATGAATAATGACTGGTTGTCAATCACCAAAAGGTGACTTGACATCCATCACTAAAGTGACATGCGATGTGACGAGCGATGTGACTTGTGGCCGCACTTGATTCAAAATCGGAGTGGCCTCGCAAACACATTCCGGGCTCGGGTTCATTAATTCCGAATTAACGAATTTTCCGTTGCGACGTAATTAAATCAAATTTAATTAAATAATAATGTCAAGCAAAATTACTATTCACATCGCTAGCGAATTAATTCTAAATTAATTCGTTAGCCCGAATTAAAATCTAATTTTAATTCCACGTCGAAATCTAGTTTCGTTTAATATATCGAATATATTATTTTATCGATTAATTCCAAATTAATTGTTCTCTCTCTTCTAATAGTATTTTATCCTAGATAAAATCTCTCTGTAATTAATCCCAGATTAATCAAGTTCGAATCATTCGTCATCGGTGAATCTTCGGGAAGCGACCCATGAGATCCCTGGATATGTTTGCAGTAAATCCGGTCGTCGGACTATCCGAACACGTACGTACCTCGTACTATATTTTTACCGATTTACGAGACATGGTTGGCTTCTAGCAAAGCACCGTGCCTACCCAATTCTCCAGAAATAATCTTAATGAAATATATAATCTATATCAGGCGTAGTATACGTAGTATTGCGTATTGCGATCCAGTATCGAATGTCACATGCAAGGCCTGGGGCTGGAATAATGTCTGCCCGTACGAAGCATATATCGGATTACAAGCAACTAGTCTCTTTAATCGGATAATCATGACCTTGTCATATTATCCCGATGGTTGCAACCATTTAGAGTACCAGTTCTGTATCCCTGCGTGATCATCATCTCCATATGACTGAAGTGATACTTCCATCTTGACATCACATCCAATACACTACGACTCTCAATAAACCCAGAAGAGGCGTACACAGAACCTGTCAAAGTCCTGGACGACCAAAACTAAAGCGTATTGATTGTCGCAAGTACTAGCGATGTAAGTCTCAGGTTAAGACCAAATACACCTACCCTGATGCGGATTCCTATAGACACATAGTCATACTACCAATGGGATTCCGCGGGGTCTATCCAGAGCGAAGCTGTTTCCGTACCATCGGTAAACACAACCTCCTATCACATTTGCATAAGTATCCAATACTTAAATATATGAGAACTATGTCGTTACGCTTCCATAACATGCACAAGTGCAATACTAGTCTATTCCACATTATCGATGTCCAGTCTCGATAATACTACGACTAGGGATATTTAATGATTAAACCTTTATGGATTGATATTGTTTCATATCTTAAAATCTGGAACTAATCATAAAGACTTTTATCATTTATATATTTAAGTAATCAAATTACAAAATGATAAAATGCAATTTCCATTGCTACATAATTAATTTGTACAAAAACCACAATGTCTTTTACAAATAGTGACGCTATGGGTCATAATTATCTAACACTAGTCATATTATCCTGATGACTGCAGTACATAAGAGTACTAGTTCCGTATCCTACGTGATCATCATCTTCATATGACTGAAGTGATACTTCCATCTTGACATCACACCCAATACACTACGATTCTCAATATACCCAGAAGAGGCGTACGCAGAACCTGTTAAAGCCCCAGACGACAAAAACCAAAGTATATTGATTGTCGCAAGTATTAGCGATGCAAGTCTCTGGTTAAGACCAAATACACATACCCTGATTCGGACTTCCATAGACACATAGTCATACTACCAATGGAATTCTGAGTGGTCTATCCAGAGCGAAGCTGTTTCCGTACCATCGGTAAACACAACCTCCTATTACACTTGCATGAGTATCCAATACCCAAATATATGAGAACTATGCCGTTATGCTCCTACAACGCGCACAAGTGCAACACTAGTCTATTCCGCATTATCGATGTCCAATCTCGATAATACTATGACTAGGGATATTTAATGATTAAACCTTGGTGGATTGATACTGTCTCATATCATCTCAATCCGGAACTAATCATAAGGACTTTTATCATTTATGTATCTTGGTAATCCAATTACAAATGATAAAAGAGCAATTTCCTTTGTCACATAGTTAATTTGTACAACAACACCATGTTCTGTACAAATAGTGATGCTATGGGTCATAATTGTCCAACAGATAGCTGCAGCATTTAAGAGAGTACCACTTCTGTATCCATGCGTGATCATCATCTCCATATGACTGAAGTGATACTTCCATCTTGACATCACACCCAATACACTACGATTCTCAGTATACCCAGAAGAGGCGTACATAGAACCTATTAAAGCCCCGGACGACCAAAACCAAAGTATACTGATTGTCACAAGTATTAGCGATGCAAGTCTCAGGTTAAGACCAAACACACATACCCTGATACAGATTCCCATAGACACATAGTCACACTAGCAATGAGATTTCGATGGGTCTATCCAGAGCGAAGCTCTTTCCGTACCATCGGTAAACACAACCTTTTATTACACTTGCATATGTATCCAATACTTAAACATATGAGAACTATGTTGTTATGCTTCCATAACACGCACAAGTGTAATACTAGTCTATTCCGCATTATCGATGTCCAGTCTCGATAATACTACGACTAGAGATATTTAATGATTAAACCTTAGGGGATTAATATTGTCTCATATCTTATTAATCTGGTACTAATCATATGGACTTCTATCATTTATATCTCGGTAATCCAATTATAAATGATAAAAGAGCAGTTTCCTTTGTCACACAGTTTATTTGTACAACAACACCATGTTCTGTACAAATAGTGCTGCTATTAGGCATAATTGTCCAATATTTCTGGCAATGGGGCCTCTCACATGTTTGCTGTTTCTGCTTTCGGCGGGGAGGATAATGTGCATGTGGAAATATATTCTTTGTTTGGAAAATAGAGAAACGATTGGAGATAATTAAGGGGGGGTTTGTCCTTTTGTCTTTGTAAATGGTTTAAAGTTTTCTGGGTTATCATTTTGGGCTTCACTTGGCATTGGGTTCGAAGTGAAATGACAATTTTGCCCTTGGCCCAAGTTTGGCCCGTACAATTTGTCATCTACTATCTAAGTCAAGAAGTCTTTGACTTGGAGAGTATTTCTATACATGTCGAATGAAACAAAATGTAAGAGTACCTGTCAAGAATGCATAGTTCATATTTCATACGACAGAGAGAATTCAATGTCTTTTGGACTAAGAGTAGTCCAAGTCTTCAACTTGGCTCGACATGAGCCATGGGGAATGTCCTCGGTCGACTGAGCTAGATGAAGGTTCATGAAAATCTCCATACTACTGGTCAATGACCATGTGAGTCTTCAAATTTTTCTAGACCAGATGAAGGTCATGTGTTGAACTGGACTCTACATGAGTCCATGGGGGATGTCCCTGGTCGACTGAACCAGATGAAGGTCAGGACAATCTCCATAGTACTGGTCAAGGACCAAGTGAGTCTTCAAATTTTTCTTGACCAGATGAAGGTCATATGTTGACTCTACATGAGCCATGAGGAATGTTCCCAATCGACTGAACCAGATGAAGGTTCAGGGTACACTCCATCTGACTGGGAGTCTTCAATGTCGTCTGGACTAGGAGTAGTCCAGGTCTTCAACTATGTCATATGACATTGATTTCAAATTTCAAAACCATAATCATAGTAAGTAAAGAAATGGGAACATTGATACCTTTCGTCTGAGGGATTTATCGAGTGACTAGTCAATGGCTCTTCAATGTAAGAAGCATACTCTGTTTGACTGAAACAATGAGAGATCCTTTACTTGCCTGTTGTGTCGACTGGGCAGAAGGTTGATAATGAAGTCCCATATGAAGGATGTTTCTTTGTCTTAAGTTTCAAGTCAACCATACATATTGATGAAGGTACAAGGGAGTCTACAGATACCAGATCTGATGGAGGTCTAAGAAGATTTCATTCTACAACACTTGAAGAAAGTACATCAGAGTCTACATGACCCGATGAAGGTCCAAGAAAGTCTACACACTCCAATATACCTGATGAAGGTACATGGGAGTCTACACACTCCATTATACCTGATGTAGGTACATGGTAGTCTACAATGTTCCATGAGAACGAACATATGAAGTCTGTGTGAAACTTCACTCTACCTGACCTGATGAAGGTCATGAGACTACAGTCGAATGAGACTGATGAATGTCCAAGAAGCTATAGTCGAATGAACTTGATGAAAGTCCAAAAAGCTATGGTCGAATGAACTTGATGAAAGTCCAAATGAATTTTTACTCTACATGTCCATGAGACTACTCTCGAATGGAGCTGATGAAGGTCAAAGAAGGTCATCACTCATTTACTAGACCTGAAGAAGGTCCATGATGCTACAATGGAATGAACTTGATGAAAGTCATCAAGATCATCTCTATTCTACGAGACTACTGTAGAATGGAGTTAACTAATGGACTTAATGAAAGTCCAAGGTCATCAAACCTGATTCTACTAGACCTAAGAAAGGTTCATTCCTCATACTACAATACCTTTCTAGATATCAATGAGGGTCTAAGGTCGAATGGACCTCATGGAGTTCAAAATAATTTTCACTCTACCTAACTTGATGAAGGTTGGTCGATTGAACCTGATGGATATTCTAATGATTTTTCATTCTATCTGACCTGATGAAGGTCATGAAACTACTGTCGAATGAAGTTTACAGCTGATGATAATCCATCCATGTAGTATGGACGAGATGACAATCCATCTTGTCATATATATAATACAATCTTTCTAAGTCGTATGGGAGAGATGACAATTTTTCCATGTACCATGGAGTTGATGGCCATCCACTTTGTTGTTTGGGAATTGAATGAACAAGATGTTTTATCATCCCGTTCCTGTTGAGTGAGACCACACGGGATGACACTACAGGTGCTCTTGAAATTAAAATTGTTTGGAGTAAAGTAAGAACTCCATTCGACAATTATTGTGTTGTGTCGAGTGGCTCATTCTTCTATTTTTATTCATTATTGTTTGGCGGCTCAGTCGAGTGAGCAAGTTGGGTTGGTACACAAAGGCTTTCTGTCGAATGGGAAATGTGAAGATACATGATTTATATCCAATAGGGCCTACCTTCGTTGAAGATTATACTAAGACGACTCCAATGCACAACATGCCAAATAATAAAGTTTAGGGCCCATGTTTGTTGATGAGTAGATTACCAAGAATCCAATGCAGAATATGCCAAACAAATAAAGTGTATGGCCCATTTTTATTGATGAGTATACTACCAATGCACAAAATGCCAAACAATAAAGTGTAGGCCCCACGATTGTTGATGAGTATACTTCTACTCCAATTGCCTACACTCCAATGCACATGTTGAGATTGAATGGCATTTCGATACAAGAAAATCACAATACATAGGTAGCATGACGCCAAGTGTCATAGCTCTTAAAAGAACACCTTTTACTCTCATAATGACTGTAGGCATGTAGCAACTTTTCATCCCACGTGGACGAGGCCACACACATGTGCATGTAGCATGAAATGTGCCCCTTGAATAGTATAACGTGAATAATTATGGTGTGACATAACTAGCAAAATCATGGAGTGGCATAAAATCGCGTGGTGGCATAACTATTCACGCTAATTATGGTGGCATAACTATTCACGTGTACTACTTATTGACTTGCAGGCGACTTTAGTTGTTAAAGTTGAGCATGTAACTTTGTCGAGTGGGGCATTTTTCTTTTGTATGCAGTTTTGTCGAATGGGTAGTGAGCTGTCAGACATGCGATGTGGTGCTGCTGGGCTTGGCATGTGGGGTGAATCACGTGGTTGCCTTGGCTTGGGCAGTGGGCTGTTTTATTCTTTGTTAGGGTCGGCAATATGGTTTTGTAGAATTTGGGATTTTGAACAAGGCTCTTTGATTCTTGCAAGCATGGTGGGCTTGGCATATGGGCTTGCAGTGGGCGCAATACACGGGCTGGATTCATGCATGCACATAATCATTTGCTACGTGTAGCTTCTTCATATATCTTTCTTGGCTGACCTACAATCTCGCTCATGGTAGGCTGGATTTCTGGTAGCTCGTGCATAGCTATGGGTTATGCGTGGTGGGATGCTTCCTTTATGATCAGCGGGTGTGGACTGGACACACCTCCATGCGCATGTAAAATTTAGTTGTATGTTATTTTTCTTTAAAATTATCATATCTATTCCTTAGACGTGGTGAAAGTCAATAGAACCACATTAGACTGAATCCGAGGAGTGTCCATAAATCTATTGTCTACTGATCCTGATGGAGGTCAATGAGAGTCCATTCTACTGGATCTGATGAGAATCCATGAAGCTAGGGTCGACTGGACCTAATGAAGGTCCAAAAAAGCGTTCTCTCCATTATACCTGTCGAGGGTATATGAGAGCCTACAGCCGATTAGACCTGATGAAGTTCTAAGGGGGTCTTCACTCAATAAGAGCTTAAGTAGGCATGTGAGACTATGGTCGACTGGACTTGATGAAAGTCCAGGGGGGTTTTCATTCTACAAGACCTGATGAAGTTCCTTAGAATAATCATTCTACCAGACATGATGAATGATTTCCTATGTAATGGTATCCATATACATTTCATACTGAGAATAGATGAAAATCATTTCATGTCGAATGGGTAAGATGTCAAACCTTTTACGTAGTCTGGAGGAGAAAAAACTTCTCATGTAGACTAGAGGAGATGAAATCTTTTCACGTTCTCTGGAGGAGATGACAATCCTCTTAACGTCTTCTGAAGCAGGTGACACTCATTTCATGTCGTATGAAGAAGATTGAGATTCATCTCTGTCGTATGAAGAATGTCGCTATTCTTCCATGTCTTTAGGAGCTGATGATTTATAGAGAAAGAGTGTTGATGTTAACTTGATTCGGCTTTTCCTTATTGGTAGTTTGACTTCAAGTAGACTGGAGAGAATTACTCCAACGTTTCCTTTCACATGAAAGACGTGACTTGTCGTGATTGGAGAAATGTGATGGCTTCTTTGGTGATTAAATGGATGGTCGCTTGATGGTGGATTTTCACTTGCCATATTCTTGAATGCTCCTAAGAGATTGGGTTGATAAAATAGTTGAAATGACTGGTAGCCTCACGCCTTTGAATGGCTGAAGAATGAATGTTCCAGATACTATTGGAGATTAGTATTGGAGTTTTACATGGCTCAATTTTCATCTTCCATTGATCGTAACTGTTTTGTAGAGTGGCTAATTGTGCCACCACAGGGTCTGGTGTCTGTTTGTAAGGATCGTAGACTGAAGGGTCTTTGCTTGCTATGAATCGCTATTGCCCCACGGTGGGCACCAAATTGTGGATGTTGGATTTCGGCTGAGGTCCACAATCGAGAATTTGTAGGTTGGGGGCATTAGCAATCCTGCAAGACAAAGGTAGAATGAGCGGGAGTAGACTGCCCACCGGTGTGGTGGGTGTCGGGGGCACTCTGACACTCAAGTCAGTAGTATGGAATGAGCAGTAAATATGTAAATGTGAAAGTAAGGTTTGATATTACCTTGAACTCTTTGGGTGGCCGTGAGGGCGGTGATAAGTGTATAAGGGGCTGGATTTCTGAGATTGGGGACTTCTCACATTCAAGCTTCACTTCTCACATTGAAGCCTCTACTCTCTGACACTAGCTCTCTCAGAGCTCTCCATCCCCTTATACACTTACCACCGCCCTCACGGCCACCCAAAGAGTTCAAGGTAACATCAAACCTTGCTTTCACATTTATATATTTACTGCTCATTTCGTACTACTGACTTGAGCGTCGGAGTGCCCCTGGCACCCACCACACCGGTGGACAGTCTACTCCCGCTCATTCTACCTTTGTCTTGCAGGCTCGCTAATGCCTCAAACCTACAAATTCTCGATTATGGACCTCGGCCGAAATCCAGCATCCACACTTATGTGGCTGGATTTGTGTCATTGAGAGAGTGAGAAAGAGTCAGATTCAATGACATAGATCCAGCCACATAAGCATATATGGTTGGATCTGTGTCATTTCTCTGTGTCTGTATCGTTACTCTTTATGTTTATTTCAGTTATCTGTTGGCAGTAGGGGTGGCAGAAAAGCCCAAGGCTTGCCCAGCTCGTCTGAGACCAGTCCGGTCTTGTCTGAGGCCAAAATTTTAATTTCCGGAGTCGAGGTAGGTTTAGATAAAAAAAACTCGAACCCTATCTCAGTCCAGTTTTTTATGAATAAAATTAAATATTTTTAATTATATAAATTAATTTTTAATTCTAAATTCATAACTAAAATTTTAAAATACAATAAAAAAAACACTAAAGATATTAATATTCATAATTTTTTTCCATTTTTAAGTAGCAAAAATTTAAAAATTTATTTATTTTATTTTAAAAAATAAAAAATTATTATTTTCAAAAAGATCCGGATCCAATCCGACAAATTCGAGTTCGGACCGAACTTGACAAAATACGAGCCCGACCCGTTGTCATCCGCAGAGCAACATCTGGCTACAGAACTTGCAAATATAAAAATCAAAGAAGTATGAGCAGAGTATTATATAGGTTTATAAATGACGCATGATGTTTAAAATCATATGAGAATGTATTTTTTTATTTTATATTGGAGATAAAAAAAAAAAAAAAAAAACTCATTTATGACCAGTCCAATTAGATAAGAAAGATCTCATAAATAATTTACATAATTATTTAATGTAGATAGTACATGCACTTGGAACATACTATTATATAACCAAAAAAAAAAAAAATCAATGATGGAAAATGAGAAGCCAAAGCGAAAAGCCAATATTGACCAACAACCAACCCCTTCATGCTTTTACTCATCTTCCCCACATTCTGTCATTCATTATTACAAGTATTTTAATTTTTTCTTCTTATTTTTCTGCTTTCTTCTAACTTTATGATTGTGCTGCTTAGCTGTAGGGAAAAGCACTTTTGGATGAATTTGGCTTCTAACTAAATTTTATATAAATTATTATTATTATTATTATTATTTTGCAAGTGTTAGGTGGCTAGGCAAATTTTCTTTGGTGGAGGGAGCTTTGTCTAGTTGTATGAGAATCATGTTTTTCAATAGATTTTGGAGTAAATTATTAATTAATTAATTATTATTACATCGGTTAACGACTGTTTTTCATTACAATGACAATATGAGAAATTAACCGCTTGAACAAACTTCTCTTAACAATGAATATGTTTGGTTGTTTGGGAACCAAAACAAACTTAACAAGCAGACAAATAAATCACAGAGTTTACGTGGTTCGGCGGATAGTAGCTCCTACCTACGTCCACAGGAGAAAATGAAGGGTATTTTATTAATGTTCGGGGTCAAGACCTACCCGAGCTACATAACGATTGTTTTTCATTACAATGACAATATGAGAAATTAACCGCTTGAACAAACTTCCATTAACAATGAATTTGTTTGGTTGTTTGGGAACCAAAACAAACTTAACAAGCAGACAAATAAATCACAGAGTTTACGTGGTTCGGCGGAGAGTGGCTCATACCTACGTCCACGGGAGAAAATGAATGGTATTTTATTAATGTTCGGGGTCAAGACCGACCCGAGCTACAATGGAGAAATGAACTCACAAAGTAGTAAAACATCTTAAGTCTTACACAAGCCTGATACAATTCTCTCAAGGGGTCGAGTGACTGACCAATTTTCTCTTTCTATCACTAGTTTTTAAGTTCTTAGTTTTTTACAAGTTGTGAGATGTAAAAAATGATAACCTTTGAATCTGAGACTTCAACCTTTTTATATAGGCTTCCAAATTCACTATTTCACTGTCTCTGTCGTCATCCCATGTCATATTGCCATCATTACAGCCGCGACTCTCTTCAACTACCCTTAGATTGGCCAATCAGGCTAACCCATTTCACTGTTATTGTACCGGCCTATGGCGGCTCTACTCTGCCATCTCCTTAACACTTCACTGGCTTAAGGCGTCTGACAGAAGCTACTTCCAATAAGAACTATTGCTTTCTCATAGTCACCATTAGCCTTCTAGAAACTTATATTCTCACCTAGGGTATACGTCACATGACTCCAATACAGGTCGACCTGTGATCCCATCTCCGTTCCTCGGGTCGGTTTACCGAGACAAATAATACTGATCAAAGCTTCCTCCAGCTCTCTCAACTAGGTCAGGTTGACATATTTGGACTTCATCGGGTCAGTTTCAATAAACTCTCAGAAAATCACAAATCAACACCCTTCATATAATCGGATCGGTATTGCAACTTATTTCATCATCAACAAATTCTATTTTTGAGAAAACTCCTCTTATATCATGTGATTGAGTCTCTATGTCGATCCTCATCTCTCTCTAAATCCTTGAGTCTTTATCATTCATTTATATTTGAACCTTCCTCGTGCTGAAATACCACAATCAACAACCAATGTTGATTACTATCACCACCACAAAGCAATTTTTGTAAATGGGGTTTTGCTTTTGGTCTCAATACATTTGCACACGCGTCACACTAACATCGCTTTATAAATTATAGCACTACTAGATTCCAATATTGAGCCTTCTCAAAAAAAATCCATTCTAGTACTTATAACCATTATTGGGATGTGTGTATATATAATATTCTTGACCAAAATTTTAATCTAATAAAGTGATTTTAAATCGGATTTGTTTTAACTAATTCAAAAAACAATCAGGTTAAAGAGTGTCCTAAGAATATTCATTAAGAATATATTTTAGAAAAAATTTCACATCATTTTTATGAAGAATACAAAAAATTATTAAAATATTAATTATTTATTTATTTTTTGTATAATTTTTTTTTAAAAATAAAACCTTAACGAATGTCTTAAAATATTTCCCTTCAAAAAATAAGGTTGCATTTGAAAATGATTTTAATTCTCCCTAGTCCTGTTGTTTGCACCTCGTAAACAGTATAAAAGTTTCTTTTGACCGACCTCTCTGTTATTTTTATTTTTTATTTAGTTTCTTCTTCTATTTGATGGTGTTGTTTTGTTGTTAGCTGGATAATTTAATTACAAATAGATATAGTTTTGAGTGGCTTGTGATTAATCTAAGATAATTATTGATTAATTAAAAATTATTTGGGCATGGTAATTTTAACATTTTGCATAAATGAAAATAAAAGTATTCAAAACTCATTTATTAAAGTCCTCCAAAAATCACTAAAAATGATATTGGTTAAGTATGAGATTGATTAATATTTTATAATTTCATAGCTTCCTCTTTTTATAAGTCGATTTTAAAGATAAATTTTACCCATAAATTTATAATAAGTGACATTAGAGTCAACACCATACCTCATAATTGCAATTTGCAATCATACGGTATAAAAATTTACGCCAGAACTAATAGTTGCAATATAAACTCCTTCAAGGTAAGACTAGAACTCATACTGTGAGACGCCTAATACGCTGGACCATCAATTTTTTTTTTTTTTTTTTTTTTTATTATTTTTTTTTTTACAATATAATCTCTGATCCTTTCCCACTAAGTGAAGCAATCTAGTATTCATTCAAAGTCCCTGGTTAAAAGTTCCTATTTTTTTATTTTTATTTTTTTTTAAAGTCCCTAGCTGCTTTTTTTTTTCTTTTCTATTTTATCTATTCAAATTTTATCTTAATTCTACATTTTCACACAAATAGATCCCTCGTAAAAACTAGCAATAATATTCAACATTATCAGAAAAGCCTAATCTATCCAAAAAAAAATTTAAAATAATAATAATTGGGAGTTAATGTCTATTTTATAATTTTAATTAAAATCTAAAACGATGTATTATTTTGTTTAATAAGAAAGCTAACAATAAATCAAATGTTCTACAGAGAAGAGAAGAGAACTATCTAATTGACAAATATCAAAATCACCTTACAACTTTTGGGAAATTAGTTAAAGAGAGAATCCAGATCCATAAATAAACTCATTCACGATCTTCAACCACGTGTCCCATTCATAATCATACTCCTGATTAATGAACCGACATCACTTTTCTATTCAATAATAATATTTAAATTTTTATTTTTGCTTATGGGTCCCTACAATAAGTAGTTTTATTGTCTAAATAAATATGGCTAGGTAGTAAAAGACTTAATATTTAGTTATCAGAACTTGAGTTTGAGTATAAGAAGTGTATTTCTTATAAAAGCTCGAGCCAATTAAGAATTTTATCTATTATATTTAAGTTCGAATCAAATGATTTGACGACAGATTATCAAGATTTCAAAATAAAATAAAATAAGATATTTCATTACTAACATAACAAACAATATAAAAAAACATGTGAGGTAGGCCCCTGCTTGTGCGTAGCTTTTATATATATTAATATTATTTTTTGTTAATCCTTTGTTTCATCCGCAGTCATATGATAACCAAGAAAGTAGAAACTATGAAAAATGTGAAAAAAAATTAAATGAGATCGTCCAATCAGTGAATTTTATGTGTTTCAATTATTTTAAAAATAATCAATCAAATAAAAAAAAAAATAATTAAAATATATAACATTCACTAATTAAATGGCCATATAAAATTTACCTCCATATAAATTTTACTCAAAAGCTCATTATATTATTTTATATAAATATATGTTACCACCAACTTCATTTATCATTTCACTTCATCTTCATCTTCTTCTCTCTCCTTCCTCTACTACTACTTTTTCAATTTCTAAGTTTTTTGTTTTTATTTTTTTTAGAAACTTGTAAATTTTACCGCCAAATCACTAAATCCGAACTTAAATATAGTAGATAAAATCTTGGATTATCCCAAATTCTTAAAAAAAACACACCACTGAATTTCACACATAACCTAAAAGCTTGAGCCCTAAAAAGCATAGTTTCTAAGTTTTCATTTCATTTTATTTGAGGTGGTTTTGCAAGATGATGATGATGGGAAATTCAGAAAGTGATGAAGGAAGATTTGGAGGGCAAAGTCAAGTATTAGTGAAGAATTTGTCAATGGAGCCATGGCCTAAACAACAATCTAATATGTTGTTGCAACAACTAAGGTGTCTGTGACTATGAGGAAAGTTGAACCTCTAGGCAAGTCTAATGCTTGGCTTTTTCTAGTTTGTTTGTTTGTTTGGTTGCCAAGAAAAAAAATGGAGGATACTAAGAATAAGGTATAGGAAATCTTGAATCTCTTTAATTTTGTAAAGATTTTTTCAAGGTTTCTCTTTTTCTCTTTGTAGCCAGCAAACAAAATTAATTTTCCTTTTCAGTACTGTTTGTTTAAATTTTCTGAGTGCTTCTGTGCTCTCATGATCCAACCTTTAACCTCTTTGTAAAACACTAATTAGTCGTTTTATTTCTTTTTCATTTTAGATTTTATTATCTTGTAGATTTTGCAGAACCACTGTGGATTATTTTTATTTTTGGGTTCAAAATATATTTGTAACAACATTTTCTTTAATTATTAAATAAGATATATGTGTGAAAATTTATAAAAAATTTAACAGGATTAAACTCAGCAAATTTTTTCTCAATAACCCAGAAACCTAATTTCCCTTTTCATTAATAGCAGAGTAATTAGTTAACAAAAGCATGGAGCTTAGTATCACACGGCCTTCAAAAGAGAGTGCCGTCTTAATTTAAAAAAAAAAAATTGATCATTTTAGTGTTCAAATAGAAAAATATTAGATGTGATTTCTCTTATTTATTAGAAAATACTATTCTAATAATAATAATAATAATAATAATAAAAAAAAAAAATTATGAAAATAAACTTGAGAAGGAATTCTTATGCAAATACAGAGTCATCAAGTCACCTTTCCAAGGGTTGTATTAGTATATCATGCACAGCGTAAAAACTAGCAATAATATTCAACATATATGCACATCAAAATCTTAGTATGTGAAAATGGATCGGATTTTTGAAGAGACATTTTTTAATTATGTTTTCAAAATTTTAAAAAAATTTAATTTCTTAAGTATTAAGTTGATGTTCTTATTATGTTCTATAAAATCTAAATTTAAATTAATAAATTTAAAATTACGGAGATCTTTTCAAACCCAACTCCATAAAATAACCACAAAACCTTATCCATTTTCCAAAAGGTTACTCAAATTTATCATCCATTGATAAAAATAAACCAGAAATTAAATTATGATCAAAATCATCGATCAATATTTTAGTGCATGGTTTAGAATCTTTGATGACTATATAAAATCTTATACGGTCTTGCCAGTAATGAACTTTTTTTATTTTTTATTTTTGAAATCGCTAATATCCCACCGTTAAATTATCTTTTCCGTACTTAAGCGGAGCATGTAAAATTCTCGGCTATCTCAGACTCTTATAAGAAACGCACTCTCTAAATTCGAACCCAAGACCTCGAGGTGAGATCTTGAACCCTACACCACCAAATCACGCCTCTTGGAGGCCAATAATGTACATATTAGAAAATGAAAGATCTCTCTCACTTTTTCTTTTTTGAATGTAAAAGCCAAAATAAATAGGTACAAAATTTGTAGCTTTCTGCAAACAAACTTTAGGAAAATTTTAATGGTTTTATATTGTCATCAGATTTACAACTTCAGGATAAGGATGATGATTCACTAAATTATTAAAGTCCACCTTTCATCATCTCCTTTTACAGGGATGGCTCCACATTTTTTTGGGGTTTAGATGAAATTTTTATAGTGAAATTTTATTAAATTTATTTTTCTATTTAATTATATTTATTTACAAATTTATTCAAGAGTCAAGTCACCTATGTGATTTTATCTTTCATTATTGATATTTAGTTTTTGTTGTCATGTGCACCTACAAAACAAAAAAATAAAAATAAAAATTATATACACACACACAATTGAGCATCATCGGTTTCTATTGGTTTGGTTCCTGACTCATCAAAGACAACTAAGATTATAAAATTATTAATATTATTTTTTTAAAAAAAATTAATTGATGGTGGATTAGTTCATAGACAGTTCACTATCACTAATAATGCAGGAGAAGATTCAGATTTTGAAGAAAAGCAAATAATTAATTAAGAAATGAGAGATACCTACCAATACGAATTCAGATTCTGTTTGTTGCTCCACTAACAATTATTTTTATTTTTATTTTTATTTTTTTGTTTTGACTTGGTAACTTTGTTCAAGTGGTAAGATTGATATTAATTTTATTTTGGATGTTTGTACGACCAGACTTGAAATATGATATATGATTTTTGTTTTTTAAAAGTGCTTTGGCTAAATAACTGGTGGAGATAAGGCTGCGGTTTTTTATTTTTTTATTTTTTTATTTTTTATTTTTGGAAATAAAAAAGAAAAGAAAAATGATTTGTAAGCAGCAGCAGGAACACCCTAGATTTCTATTAGTCAACAAAAAAATACATACATATTTCACAATTCAAATTTGACTATTAAGTAAAAATTAATTAGTGTGGCTGCCGGCTATACCAAAAACAAATACATTACCTTCTGATCCTTAACCATTACGCCACTGTCTTACAAATCTCGGAACCGGCCCTGTATTTATCCTATCTTTATAGTTTCCCAGAGATTTGCATTAGTTGATAGAGAATTTAAAAAAATAATAATTGATATTTAGTGGGTGGAATTTCTCTTTCTAAATTTTTTAAAAGAAGAAATACCATATTATTGACTATAAGGCAATGTTATGGATTAGCAATCATTTCAATGAATTTCTGATATAAACTCGAAATTTAAACTGAAATAAAGTCGAGACCACAAAGAATTTCTCAAAAATTACCATTTATCATCTTGAATGACAAAATATATTATACACTATACAAAAGTATTTACGACGATCACAATTCACAGGGCAATGACGAATAACTCTCTTTAATTGTTCAATAATTAAATAAAATTCACTGTTTATAAATAGATTTAGGCACATATGAATTTACTGCAATTTGATTTATTTGTATTAATCAAAGTATAAATTTACCAATATATTTTAAGTATATTGAGCTAGATCACATATGAAATCTATACATTTTTTTTTTTATGATGATAAATTTTACAACTAAATATTATTACTCAAATTTAAGTGACTGCGAGTGGGAAGCACATTCGTAACTAACCAAACAACACTCAGGGGGGCTAAGATGTAATTAACCTCCTAATAATGATTACCAAACATTCTAAATCTCACAAGCGTTTATTTTAGCATAGTCTAAATTGATTTGTGTTGAAAACTATTCGGCCAAGCCTCGGGGTTGATGGGAAATTTTGTTTCTAAAGAGAATGTCACAACATTTCTTGGATAAAAATCATTACTAATCTGATGAAAGATTAGAAATTTACAAATCTATGGCAGATTACAATTGTTAAACAACAAACTACAATGAAAGATACATTGTTGCATGTAACTTACAAGATTACTATGAAGCATTCTATCAACATAAGAAACATGCGCTCCTCGGTCGTGTGGTGTCCCGATCTTCAAGGCCTCGCAAGTATGATCTTATTGCAAGGTGCTCTGAAGCATATGTCATGAAAGATGCCAGAACTATGCCTCCCGCAACCATCAACCCTAACCTGTTCATACGACGTAGTTTCTTAATCACAAATAAGATTTTAAGGAAGTACTCGAAGAAGACGAATACCGTACCATGCAGTCTACTGCAGGACTAAGAAACTACCCTCAATTGCAGTGTAAGAAAGAAAACTGAGCTGGTGCAGAGGTAAAATCTAAATAAAAACATTGTCAAAACAAAATTACCTCAAAAATAGAGCTGTGATCCCAAACACTGCCGGTAAAGATGGGGCAACAACAGCCAAAAGAGCCATCCCCAGTCCGTAATACCATGCAATGAAATCACAAGCTGAAGCCTGTCGCTGATGACCTATAACACATACAAGAACTATTAGTATATTTCTAATTAGAACCTAAAATCAAGCGTACTACACATTTCATGCATGAGCATGCACATTACACACAACAAACTCGTATACATGACATACATGCTCGATTTCAACTCACCTTTTCCAGAGTCATAATCAGAAGATTCCATATCAGAAGAGAAGGATCCTGATAGAGATGCTGTTGTCTTTCCACATTTATAAATCAAATGGAGGAAACCTCCAAATAAAAGAAAGAACATCGTGAAAGTCCACTCATACACCAATAGCAAACCAGTCCATGGCATCACTTGTCGAGGAGCAATTGCAAAAGAAATCCCAAAGGACACCAAAGCGACCATGAAACAGACAAAGATCGAAATTCCACCCAGATAGGCAGGAACCTTCAACTGTGCACTGTTAGAAAACTGTACATCACAACAAAGATTATTTTTAGATACCAATCTCAACAAAGATTATCAACAAACATATAAAAGAAGGGCTCAAGCGTATAAAGAAAAACTGGATATTCCAAGAGGATAGCAATCATCTTAACAAGATGATAAAATCACTTGGGGAATAGGAACTTACGTGGTGGTTGGAATTCACAGAAGAAACACCAGTATAAGCAATCGTTCCAGCAGATCTAATTTTCAAGTAAAGGTGTCGGATATGATCACCTAATGAGGTTCTACAAAATGAGCCAAAGTTCTCCCGTGTCTGTGGCAAATATTATACGATTTAATAACTGAAATAAAAAAGAACACATTATAAGATCTAAACACTTTCTTTGCATCTCACGTCTGAGCAGCAAAAAAGACAGTTAAGTACTAACCTGAAGAAAAGAATGGTAGTAACAAAGGAGTAGAGCACAGAGTGGTAACAGGAAAAGGACTCTGACCACAAATTCATCTTTAGGATTTCTGCCCCCTCTAGTTCCAGGAAGAGATTCCTCAAGCTTCATCCTAATGTCCTATACAACATAAGAAGAAAAAAGAAAAATCTTATATTTGACCAAATATATGACGACAAGCTACCCTTTGTCACAGGAAAAAAGAACTACATAACACACAGAGAAAGAAAAGAAAGTAATTTAAAAAATTAATTAGAGAAAGATAGCACTCTGAAGATCGCATACATGATTCCCAAGGGATAGACAATACCTGCCAGACGTTAACAGGTTTTAATAGCCACGATGTCCACCAATCCCAAGGTTTCAGGGGGCCAAGCGTGTAGTGAATAACACGAAGTTCACTCTCATCTACCATCCACTACATAAACAGGCATAGAAAGATAAGAACCTTAAACCACAAGAGTACATGCAGAATATAATGTAGATATAATAATATATAGACCAGGCATTTGAAAATTATTCCATGCTCTGCCTCTATTGGATGTAACATAACAGAAGGCCATTACAACCTAAAAATGGAGACAGTGCACGTCTTCACAATTTGAATATTGGAAACTTCATTTGCAACAGAGATTAGCAGTTGACTCGTCATTTTTAAACAGGAATTATTTCATTATTTTGGTGTTCAGTTATGTGTAATGCAAGTGCAGTTACCCTTCCACGAAGATGAAAGTGTAATCCTGCCCCACTAAACCTTGTACCATTAGTTATTATTTAAAACCATGACATGCAATAAACAGATGCACAAATAAACTACGAAACAAAAACATGTCAACATTTCTGAAATCATACTTTACCTCTTAATTTGCTTTTACACATAAATAGGGAAGTGCAAGAGATAATAGAATCATTTGTAACGGCGGCAGTAAAAAATTTCAACTACTGTGATGTATGAAATTGTATCATTATTTATAATTCTAGTACCTTATTTGCAAGCATATAAAGACCAACATCAGCATTGTATAGAGTAGAGAGACGCTCCATATTGGGGACAGGTCTAGAATTCACCACCTCCAACGGTAAATTTGGCTCAAAAACATGTGCATTGGGAAAGTCAGGGTAATATGAATTCAAGAAACCCTGATCTCCTGCCAAATAAAACAAACATCAGGGAGAAAAAATGTAAAATTAATTAAAATATAACCTATCTTTCAATGATAGGGAGCATGATCAAGAAAAGCATTAAATTTGAATCTACTTAGCAGTTGAAGCTCTGACTGCAAAGTTCTACGCATTTTTGTCAGCTTTCCATTACTTAACAGATAGCTAGTCATTCTCAAATAACAAAGAATACTCGAAACAAACATTAATTTGTCATGCAAGCACAAAGGCTCATAATTTATTATATCTGGCACGGGCTCCATTGATGCAGACATGCAGTCACTACTTATGGTTGACTTGGATTCTCTTTTAATTTTAATTGGATTTGCCGATTTGGTACTTCTTGGTTTGCCATACATTGTTTATAACTCAATTCTAAAGTTTTGCTGAGACAATTTTGCCATTTTTCTTGATGAAGAAACATAGAAATCTAAAGGTTAAAGTTAAAGTAACGAATTAGCAAATAATGATCCCAGACACAATTAGATTAAAGGGAACACCACAATTCAAAGCAGAAATAATGAGGCACCAGATTATAACTATAATCTAGCACAAGGAAGCTTTACCTCCAGTGTAAGACCCCAACGTATTCACTTTGTTCATCATGTCATTGAAAAGCTCTGCTGATGGCTCCACCACCATGACTCCTGAATTCAGCCTCTCTGAATGCTTCAAGTTTGCACAGAATTTTCTACATTGGAAAAGATCCTCAATGTTCTTGACCACAATAGTGTCCGCATCAAGATATACAACTGCATTAAACATTAGTCTCATTTATTCTGAGAGGAAAGGGATCTATCTAAAACACAAATCACTTAAGTTCTAAACCTCAGTTTTGCTACTGAAAGAACGAGGAAAAGCCAAGTGCCTAACAATCTAAATCTTCGGTTCATCATCCAAAAAAAAAAAATGTAATTGCAGCAACTTGGTCTTTTTAAAAATTCAAACCTACCCATCCATAGACATTATTAAATTAGTGACCAATCAAATGCATTACATAAACTATAAGAGGCTTTGGAAACAACAATACCTTTCTTATAGTTAGTCATATTGAAAATCTTCAGCTTAGTGTAGACACCCCAAAACCTCTTTGGACGAACTTGATTCGGATTTGCCAATAAACTTATCTTCTCCACTATCCATCCGTCTGCCTGCACAATTCTCAGTTAACAAACAAAATGTAAAGGAAAATGATTAAAAGAACTCTAACTAATCTGTTCCTTATATCCAAAGTTTCTTTTAGCCATCCAAAATTTTTACACAACTATCAACATGATTGTTGTCACCCGATAAAACTTTCAAATGCAGAAAAAAAAAAAAGAAGATAAAATTATAAGAAGATAAAAATAAATAAAAGCAACCAAAAACATTCCAAAAAAGTGAAGAATGAATTCAAGAACTTTCCTTAACTAGGTTCGACTTTCTTTCCTAATTAAAAAAAGGGTCAAATTTCCAATTCAATTCCCTATAAAAAGCAACGAAGATTCTATTTTTATACGTGATTGTTACCTTCAGAAGCTTTTTGGAGTAATCAGATACGCCATCAGAGACCAAAACGACCATGTCTTTAGTGGTTCCAGTATCGCGTATTGATTTCCCCAAAACCCTAACCCCCAATAGAAACTCATCGCCGTACAAGAGCGTGACGTAAGCCTGTTCCGTCGATTGCGATCCGATTGAAGCTCGAGTTTGAATCGAAAGCAATGCGAACAGCACGAAGGTGAAAACATTTGGAACCAATTTCATTTTAACAAACGATTTTCTCGAGAAAATGATTATAATTTTCTCGAGAAAATATCAAGGATTGGGTTTGATTTATTTTATTTATTTGAGAAAAAAATTAATTTAGGGAGTTGAAAATCCTTTGAATGTTTTTGAATTTGCTTCTTGTTCAAACTTTGTTTGCGATTCGTATTATTTTGACTCTCTACCTTTCGTTAATCGCCGTTTGGCTTAGAATTTTAATCTCCTGCGACCGACTGTAACTATAAACTCTGGGCTGAACCGCGGATGATGACACGTTATCAATAGACTTAATTACGTGGCATTTCCTAGTATTTTTTCAACATTTTTTATTTTTTTAATATAGCATTTAAATTAAATAGTACATACAATTTTTTATTTTGTTCTTTAAAAATATCCCTCTCAATCTTTAACTAGAATAAAATTAAAATCCTAATAACTGGTTGGGGGCTAAGAGTGGCAAAGGGTCGGGCTGGGTCCAGACTTTGTTAAATCTGATCTGAACCCTGTAATTAAATTTGAAATTCGGATTCGGGCCCGGTCTTATATATATAATTTATTGTATAAATATAAATATATATAAATATTTTTTTTTAAGTCCGAGTTTATTGTGTTGAGCTCGGACCCGAATCGAGACTCATATTCTAAGGTCCGGATCGGACCGGGCCTGAGCTTTTTTTGCCATGCTTAATTGTCGCATGCAAAAAGATGTGCCATTTTAATCAACTAAATATTTTTTTTTTCTTTTTTGCAATGGCGTATTTTCCAAATAATATTTTAAAAGATTTCATGTCAAATACGTGTCAATAACTGATGACACAATATAATAATTAAATAATTAATTTCAATATTTATCAAAATTGAATTGAAGCCCAATTAATTTTGGAATATTTCATTTATTAAAAAAATTATAAAAATAAAAAATTTATTATAAAAATATATATATATATTTTATAAATAAAAAAATTTATTTACAAACTGTGAAAGGAACACTCATCCACAATAGTTGGAATGCAATTCATCTTAAGCTATTCTACTGGTAATACGTGCATACTTAATTGTCTTTCGAGTATGAAATAAATGATATGTTGTTTGCAAAATTCATTCGATGTGAAAATTGTAGGGGTTTTATGGCGAAAATCCAGTAACGCAGCGGAATCGCGGAAAATCAAAATTTTTTGATTTTAAATTTTTTCTTGGATCAATTAAATAAACTTATTTATTTAATTATCCAATTATCAAATTCTGAAAATTACACAAGAAACCAAATTTCTTGGTAATTACCGAATTACCCCAATACTTTACAAATTGATCATTTTTGTCCCAAAATTGTCAAATACAATTTTGGATGATTCTAAATCATTTCTAAAATGATTTCCAACATGTCCAACAAATTAAAATCAGATTGCAACAAAAACCCCAAATTTTTGCTAATTGCCGAAACAGCCCCAAATTTTCAAGTTTTTGCAATTTGGTCCTTTTATGTTCAAAACATGTCAAGATCAAATCCAATCAACCCAAAAATTAATATGCATCATATGCACACCATAATACATCACATATATGAAAAGATTCAAATTTGGAAAAGGGTTAAGAACCCTAATTTTACAATTTCTCCAAATTGACAAATTTTACCAAATCTATTAAATCCAACACTTTAATTCAAACTTTACCACATCAAACGATTCTCACCATCATGAAACAACTCAAGAACAATTATACGTCATCAATGAGTGGCTTAGCAACTCTAGAATGGCAACTTGATTATCAAATAATCAAAAGTAAGCCATTGAAACCATTTCAAGCTTACTTAAAAATCATACCTGCATACATATTTTAAACAAGTTCATAACCAATTAAAACACAAACTAAAAGTGTAGAGACAACATCCTAGTAACACATGTTGAAGCTAAGCATGTTAGAAATATTTTCTATATTGGAAGATTTAAAGAAAAACTTACAAAGTCAAGAAATTTCCAAGCTTTTCTCTTTGTTCTTCAAACTTTTCTCTCAACTGTTTTGTGTTTGTTTTGGTAACTTATGAACCCTTAAACCTAATTAAAATGAAAACAAAACAATATATACACACCAAATATGCCCTTGGCCGAAATTGTGTTTGCATAAAATATCTAGATATTATTTTTGTTTCATTAAAGTTTACTTTAATCAACTTGCATTTTTATCATTACACCTTTAATGAAATTCAACAAGTCAACAAAAGCAACTCAAGGCATCTCCTAAAATATCAAAACTTAAGATATTTATATTTTTAATTAATTTAATTATTTAACAATTAAATAATCAAATAATTATTTAAATACAAATATTTTAAATATATGTATTATATTTACATTAAATATCCAAATACATATATATTTATGATATATGTCAAATATCACAATTTGACATTTAATTAATGTGTATTTAATAAAATCTATCATTAAATACAAATACACAATAATTAGGAAATGACTATTATGTCCATTCACATGTATTTTTCGTTTAACCTTTAAACGACTTATAAATAATCAGTATTATTCATAAAAGTTGCCCTAGTGCTCTACGAGTATATTTCACTAGTGAGACTCTCTAGATTCAGGCATATCTGACACGAAATCCAATTTCGTGTCTATAATTTACCCACCCATAAATTATGACGACCACAGATAAACTAGCTGAATCATACAGGTCGAGGTCATTGCATACGTATAATCCATCCGTCACAGGTATCCGAATTATCCCAGAGATATAGATATAAACGTCAAATCTCTATAGGTATAATCTCATCGACGTATCTATTAGCAATCTCTAAATAACACTCGGAACTTATTTCCGAAGTATACCACAGCCATGGATTTAACAGATTGTTAATCACATATGGACTACCTATGCTCTGTACACAGAACTGACGGATCCTATCTTGACACACACAGGATATCATGAGGATCGGTCCACACCCAACGAACAGGCAGAGATCTGATCTAAATAGATCAGTGACGTGACTGCCATATAAGTGTGGAGGATGTCTCATACATCCATATTGGTATCTCAAGTCGAAAGACCACTATGCTACTCAACCCGAGAAGATTCTTATTGACATTGATGTACCATTAATTAAGAATCTTCGGTGAGTCGTTCAATGTTTATCCACTATAAACACCTACACGTCTATACGAGTCTCCCAAGACTCATGGTTCATTGGGATAAACCTTCGGACCAAGTCTCGATATACGACATGTACTGGTCTCAACGGATTTAACTAACCGACTCGTGTTAGTAAATCTTGACCAAGAACTTTACCTGAGAATATATTTCTAGCAGTGACACTTCCCAATGTCAATTACAAACTACTTTGTAACTATGCACTACATTATATATTATCGGGTCTTTATCTAATATATACATATCACTAAATCAAATTTAGTTTCAATCTAATAGTAATTAGATCGAATACGTATATAAAAACAAGAGGTGCAACCACTAAGAAGGTAATATCATGGAAAAAGAACATGTTCGTATTCATGAAACGAACATAAATATGGTCCGGATTGGCGCTCTGAGCACCAACCCCAACAAAAATAAAATGCATTCGAAGACTGAGAATTTACTTTCCATTCCACGATGGTAGTCTAGTACAAAATATAAAAAAAAGAACACATTAAATTAGCTATGTTATCAAACTTCTGGAGCCTCGGTCGGTTGGTCTTCAGCAGCTTCGTGAGCACGAGCAGGAACATCTTCTTCTTGAACAGCAGGCTCGACACCCGTCTGAATAACGTCTTCTCTTTCTTTCATCTGACCTTCAGACACTGCCATCTCAACTTCAGTAATTGCTGCTTCTTTGCCCTCATCCTTCTTTGATTCGACTTCTTCTCATTTTTCTTCTTCACAACCTCCATTCGACGAAGAGAGTCCAGCCACTAGCCTGTCGTATTCTCTAATCTATTTATTGGGCTTCCATGCAGTAGCTTTTCCTTCAAGATAATCTTTCATCAAATTGCTCATTTTCTTCGTCATGGACTCGAATGCAATTACTTCAAGTTGCTCAAGAAGTTGCTCATTCTCTTTCTTTACATCATCAAAGCCCTGTTTATAGGCTTCAATTGTGGCTTCAGACACTTCTCTCTCTGACCGGCGTAAACATACACGTATAACGCAAGCGCACGTATCGTTCAAGTAGTATAAAAATATCGATCCCACGATGACTTAATTCCTACTGTTGATATTAATTATTGAATCTATTTATTTACAGGTATCTAATTATAGGGAGAAGGGAATTGATTGCTTTGGTTGGTTGAATGTGGAATTGCTTAATAAAAATAAAATAAACAAAAGAAAATACTAAGGAAAATAAATAAAAAGACTCAAAAGATCTAGGGTCGTGACTCCACACAATATTGTTAAAAAGATGAATTGATTCTCTTATCTATGTGTAATAAATCAGATTGCTAACCTGGAACACGAAAATATGCAAAAGCCTCTTCCGATGGTCAGACGCAAATACCCAGTATAACCCAATTGAACCATATTCATATGTCAACCAAATTACCTGGATTCATTAAGTTTAAGTTCCAATTATGGCTACCCCCGCCCGACAGGTATATGTCTATCCTATAAGGAAATCTATTAAAGGGTTATCTATCCTTAAGGAAGATCGTGGGCTATTGAATCTAAGGCTGAAACCTAAAATCCCTATGTCTAGTTCATTTTAAGTTCACCATATCAATCTTATTGGTGATCAGACAACAAGAAGCATTAAGCTTAAGACTCAATAAACAAACTAAAGAATTACCCATAAAAAGAAAATCAATTATTAAGTGTGGATATTGTGTTTCATCACTTCCCTAGAATAAAATAAGATGCTGGGGTTAGAGGATCCACAATTAATATTTCTTATTTAGGAATCTCACTTATTATAATATATAAATTATTTTATATTCTGCTTTCTCAGGAATTAATAATATTAAACATTTAAAACCAGCCATATAGGCGGTAATCCATTTAGTCCAATTACACCAGCCATATAGGCGGTAATTATCTGTCACATAAAGACCAGCCATATAGGCGGTAAGGTAATTTATATTTAAACCAGCCATATAGGCGGTAATAAAGTCTGACATTAATTAATCCGGTTAAATTATAATTTAAATATTATAATTAAGTGAGATTTACCTAAATAATTATATTAAAGGTTTCACATTTTACCCCAGCGGAAAATTAACTACTAAACATTAAAGAAAGGTAGAAGAAGAGAACTACTATTACTGAAAATTAAAAGACATAAATTAAAAATATTATTTATATATACAAAAATAGATGCTTCCTATAAAATCAGAGAGAATTCTCCAAGGAAAGCATGAAGAAAAATGAATCTGGCGGCCTCATTTTATAGGCGGATTTTGGGCCAGCGTCGCGACTCTGGAAATGCACTAGCGTTGCGACGCTGGGTGCAGTTCACGCGGAGTCCACGCGGGTTGACCACGCGGCTTGTCGGCAGCAATAATTGAGCCACGTGTCAAGCTGTGGTTGGCTGGCGATGTGGTCAAATAGCAGGGTGACACGTGGCAGGCGCTGATAGGTGGGAATTTCGGTCCAATAGCGGCTTGACACGTGGCAGCACCTGATTCGTCAATAATTCGGTCCAATGGTGAGATGACACGTGGTACGCGCTTGGTTTGGTCCAATGAGATGTTGACACGTGGCGGCCGGCGCATGTTAGCAGAACCGTTGTGATGGTGACACGTGGCACGGCGCACGTTAGCATGATCGGCGCACGTTAGCAAGTTTTGACCAATCAGATTTCGACACGTGGCACAAGGCGCAAGTTAGCAAGTCCGGCGCATTCTGGGCGTCGCGACGCGCAGGGCGTCAGCGTCGCGACGCTAAAAAGACGAAAATATCCCTTATGACGCATTTTTGTCCGTTTTTGCCCCAAATTGCCTCCAATGCTTTCCAAACTTTATTCATCTGCAAAATAACAACAAAACACATCAAAACGTTCCCAAAACTCGAGAAACTATACGAAATATTAGGTCAAATGAGTGGGAATAAGTGATATAAATACCACTCATCACACCCCCAAACCTAACATTTTGCTAGTCCTCGAGCAAAACATAAAATAAAATAACATAATAAAATTTAACTAAGCCACTTTCGTAGGGATCACGGTTGCATTTAGCGTATGCAACAAGCCTTTAAACCCCTAGGTGTCCCTAGTGGACGAGTTGTAGTCTCGTGAGGGCTTACAGCATTGATACCCACAAACATTTTTACAAAAGTAAAAAGTTAGTTAAAACTAATGCACACAAAAGCAAAAAGACAAGAGAAAAGAGAATAAAGAAGTTAGTGACTAATCAGGTGAAACTTCTCATCCAAGTTACTAGTTGTTTTGTTTCTTTCTAAATTACCGAATAAGTAAATTCTCCGATTATTTTTACCATTCTTCATATACACAGCCAACAAAATATTTATCAACTCATTTTTGCCCACAACAGTCATAAGTGCAGTAAATAAGAGAGTAATATTTTTGTCCTAAAGTTCTATCAGATTTCACACCTTTTTATAGCAATGGAATAATTTTTTCTGATTTTTCTGATTTTTTTCTTTGATTTTTCACTTTTCTATTTTTTATTTATATACAATATCTTCCATCTATGTAACGAGTGTTGGGTCGGTGGCTCCCAAACCAGTTGGTTTTAGGGCATCAGGTGTTAAGACACCCCTACAGACTTAATTACTCAGACTTCAGATATATATATTTTTGCAGCATCTTCGATCCATGTAGCGAGCTTTGGGCCAGTGACTCCCAAACCAGTTGGTTTTAGGGCACTAGGTATTACAATACCCTTACAGACTTAATAACTCGGATCTCAGACGTTTTTTTTTTTTTTTTTTATTTTATTATTTTTTTTACTCCACTGCTTTTTGAGATGCTTCATCCAATTAAACTAGAGCACTGAATATTAAAAACTTTTCAATTTTAGCTCATGTCCGTATGTTTCCATGTATGTTGATAATACCTGTCAACTGAGCATATGAAGATTCATTTTAGTCAGTTTTATGGAGACTTTACAAATTAAATAATTCAAAATGAAATAAACAAAAATTAACTTGTTTCGAAATAGGTTTGAGATACGTCTCAGGAGTGGAAACTCCTTACTCGGCTATCTATTACCAATTTCACATTTTTAGTCAAAATAAAAACACAAAAAAATGCAAAATATTTTTGTAATTTTTTGAAAATTTTTCAATTTTTTTGTATTTTTCGAAAAATTTTGAACTAAAAATAACACACAAACTAAAAACAAGGTACTGATCAACTAATTCCCTCCCCCAAACCTAAATGAGACATTGTCCCCAATGTCTTAAATAGTAAAAGGAGAGTTAAGAAGGTCGTACCTGGTTAGCTGAAAATCTACAGGAAATTAAAGGTTAAGATCCAGATTAATTCGACGCCTCTTACCACGATCGCTATCTGACCAGTTCAACTTGGAAAGAATGGGGTCGATTTTTGGTTCAAAGGCTATGATTTGGTCAATTAATTCTTCGGCCTTTGTCGCAGTCAGGAAGATATCATGTACTGATTTTGTGACGAACTCATGTCTTTTGGCTTCTGCAAGAAATACAAACAGAAAATCGAATAAATGCTCAATGTTAAGTAACCCAATGGGCTTCCGATGAATGTTTAAGTGTGCCCATGATGCTACAGTAAACATTTCTTCAAACGTCCCAAGCCCTCCTGGTAACGCAATAAACGCATCTGCAGTATTGATCATTTCATGAATTTGTTCAGGCATTCCAGATATGATGCGTTCATCTCCATTTGTTTGTCCGATTAAGTGTTCGTCCGCCAAAGGTTTTGGAATGATTCCCAAAACATGACTGCCACCATCCTGAACGGCTTTTGAAATACTTCCCATCAATCCAAGATTGCCACCGCCATATACTAGGTGCATATTTCGCTCCGCTATGACTCGCCCCAATTCCTTTGCAGCCTCAATGAATTCTGGTTTATTACCAGAATTGGATCCACAGAAGACACAAATTCGCTTGATTTGCTGCTGTGAAGTTGCTTCCATTTTCTCTCTTTTATTTGGATATATATCTGGATGTGTCGAAGAGAGAAATGACGAGCTGAATTTATAGACCTGAAAATGGGTGAGTAATAATTGCACTAGTATTTGCCAAATGACAATTATTAGAAGACATTAAAATAAATCGTGAAAAATCAAAAAGATTAGATCTTGTCGGCGAAAATAAAGAAAAGTACAAAAGAAAAGCAAATCAAAGCAATAATTAAGGCAACGGAATTGTGTACGCAATACGCCACTCGTTTAGTATAAATTCATTAGGATGTGTCTCAAGATTTCATTCATTACTCAGCCATTGCTAATGAATTGTTTCTCATCTTTGATTGCCAAACACAATTCCTTCTGTCTTAAAATGCTTCGTTTGTGCTTTTCCCTACAAAAATAACACACAAAATTAAAAAGTTCACACAAAATATGAAAACAAATTACAACAAATTGCATGGGTTGCCTCCCTGCTAGCGCTAAATTTTACGTCTTCAGCCAGACGTGACTGAAATCCATATGTCAAGGAGGTTTCAATGTCGTTTTGGATGTCCGATTAAAGACAATCCCGTGAGCATTGCTTTTGAAGGGTCTCTTCCAACGGTAAAGTGGCAAAAAATATTTTGTCTCATTCAGTGCTTGTGCCACCTTTTTAATCTTTGTAGCTCCAGTGGTTCCTGAAAAGAAAGAAAGAAAATTAGGAGGCCTCGTATGGTGCTTGACTTGGAATGGAAGTTCCATTCTGTCAAGCTTCTGGTTGATATCTTTGATTTGTACTCCCCAAAACAGCGATGTTTCTCCTGAATGCTCTTGATCTTTATTAAGGTCAGACATTTGCTCCTCCATTTGATCTGCTTCATGCTCCACCTGAGGATGAAAAGATGAGTCAGACATTAGGTCTTCATCCTCTGATTCGGGTGAATTGATTGGCTCGGGTAGATCTTCTTCAAACATTTGTGCAATGCAATCTCCAAGATCTTCGTTTTGAGGATAAAAAATTCCATCCTCAATTTTTGATGTAGTTGGTACAAATATTTCAGCTTCATCCTCGTCAGAATCTGAATAATAAAAATCATATCGAGACTTTGCCGGCTCGGGTTCCTGACCTGATACCTCTGGTTGTTGATACTGCTCTGCCTTCTCCTCTGTTGAAGTGTCATTATGAAATGATTGGTACTCGAAGGCTTCATCAGTGTCATCAAAAAATGGTTCTTGAGGTATGTAGCTCTGGTTTTCTATTAATTGTTTGATCTGATCTGTCATTCTCTGTATGGATTCTGCGTTTCTCTGAATTTGTGCATCAAATCGAGCTCCCTGTTCTTTGAACATATGAATCAATTGATCTTCCTCTGATGGTTCTGGTTCTTGATGAAGATCAAATGTGAATGGTGGATAAGATGGAAAATATGGCTCTGTGAAATGTGATGGTTTATCATACCATGAAGGATTCTGGTAGTTCTGCCACCCTGAATTGTAGTTGTACTCGCAATAATTGCTTGGGTGGTTACCATTACATATGTCACATCTCCACATTGAGTTTTGTTGAGCAAATGTAGTATTGCTTGGTTCTGGCATCCAGTGATAGTCATTGGGCTGTACAGCATGCCTCAGAAAACCGGACTGTTGCTCACAGATGTGGGGTGTATCTTCTTGTAAGGCTCGTAATCTCTCAATCTCCCAGTAGTGTTCCATTGTTCAACCACCTGAAAACAAAAGAAAGAAATAAAATTACAGATACAAATAAAGAAAATTAGATACAAGTAAATTGGATAGCTTCAAAATTAATAACTCAAGAAATATAAGTCCCCGGCAACGGCGCCAAAAACTTGACCGGCGTAAACACACACGTATAACGCAAGCGCACGTATCGTTCAAGTAGTATAAAAATATCGATCCCACGAGGACTTAATTCCTACTGTTGATATTAATTATTGAATCTATTTATTTACAGGTATCTAATTATAGGGAGAAGGAAATTGATTGCTTTGGTTGGTTGAATGTGGAATTGCTTAATAAAAATAAAATAAACAAAATAAAATACTAAGGAAAATAAATAAAAAGACTCAAAAGATCTAGGGTCGTGACTCCACACAATATTGTTAAAAAGATGAATTGACTCTCTTATCTATATTAATATTTCTTATCTAGGAATCTCACTTATTATAATATATAAATTATTTTATATTCTGCTTTCTCAGGAATTAATAATATTAAACATTTAAAACCAGCCATATAGGCGGTAATCCATTTAGTCCAATTACACCAGCCATATAGGCGGTAATTATCTGTCACATAAAGACCAGCCATATAGGCGGTAAGGTAATTTATATTTAAACCAGCCATATAGGCGGTAATAAAGTCTGACATTAATTAATTCGGTTAAATTATAATTTAAATATTATAATTAAGTGAGATTTACCTAAATAATTATATTAAAGGTTTCACCTTTTACCCCAGCGGAAAATTAACTACTAAACATTAAAGAAAGGTAGAAGAAGAGAACTACTATTACTCAAGATTAAAAGACATAAATTAAAAATATTATTTATATATACAAAAATAGATGCTTCCTATAAAATCAGAGAGAATTCTCCAAGGAAAGCATGAAGAAAAATGAATCTGGCGGCCTCCTTTTATAGGCGGATTTTGGGCCAGCGTCGCGACTCTGGAAATGCACTAGCGTCGCGACGCTGGGTGCAGTTCACGCGCAGTCCACGCGGGTTGACCACGCGGCTTGTCGGCAGTAATAATTGAGCCACGTGTCAAGCTGTGGTTGGCTGACGATGTGGTCAAATAGCAGGACGACACGTGGCAGGCGCTGATAGGTGGGAATTTCGGTCCAATAGCGGCTTGACACGTGGCAGCACCTGATTCGTCAATAATTTGGTCCAATGAGATGTTGACACGTGGCGGCCAGCGCATGTTAGCAGAACCGTTGTGATAGTGACACGTGGCACGGCGCACGTTAGCATGATCGGCGCACGTTAGCAAGTTTTGACCAATTAGATTTCGACACGTGGCACAAGGCGCAAGTTAGCAATTCCGGCGCATTCTGGGCGTCGCGACGCGCAGGGCGTCAGTGTCGCGACGCTAAAAAGGCGAAAATATCCCTTCTGACGCATTTTTGTCCGTTTTTGCCCCAAATTGCCTCCAATGCTTTCCAAACTTTATTTATCTGCAAAATAACAACAAAACACATCAAAACGTTCCCAAAACTCGAGAAACTATACGAAATATTAGGTCAAATGAGTGGGAATAAGTGATATAAATACCACTCATCACTCTCCACCTTAAGTATAGCCTTGGTTTCCTTCAACTCATTCTCTAATCCCTTTCCATTCCTCTCAGAAGCATCCAACCCGGATAACTCATCTGCTTCCTTCCTTACTACAGTAAGGGATTTCTCCAAGTCCTTTATCCTCATTTGACTCGACTTGGCATACTTCTTCATGTACAAGCTGCATTCCAATGTCCGAAAAACCCAAAATTAGTTCTCATTCGACCAAAAATAAAAGAAATATCAAAAGAATAAGTCCGGGTAAGTACATACTTGATAACTCAAGGCTGATGCTTTATTCATTGCTTCAACTGGCCCTATCTCTGTTAACATGTTTTCATCTTCTTCCAGTAGAAGCCCTTTCACAAATTTGTTGAGGCTGGAAGGATCCGAAATCTCAGTCGACCTGTGCGGGATCCTTATTATAACATTTTCTAAATCCTCATCCACCTCATGAACAACTTTCCTTTTCTTCCCAGCTACAGTCACCTCAGTCGACTGTCATTTTGCCACTGCAGCCTCATCCGATACGACTTCTTTTAATAAGGGAGCCTCAACCTTTTCGACTTCGGATTCATTCGCCTTTGCTCTCTTGGCTCTCATTCGGCTCTTCATTTCGTCAATTGAAGATACTTTAAAATGCCTTGACATAATGTCTTCTGCGTATAAAAGTTCTTCAGGAGTTAGAGGCTTTTAAAAATGTCGACTCTCCGTATATATCTCGACACGACCAATTACAGTATATCTCAGCCAATACGTGTTTACAAAGAGCCAAAAAGGTACCTTCTCGATCGTGAATCTCCTTCCACAACAGAGTCGCCCTCAATCTCTTCTAAACCAAGATGACTCTCCAGTCTCTATCTTCAGCTGGCAAAGTTAGGATAGCCTTAATATTGGAAACGATTCGACTTGTTCTCAAACGACTTATTTCGTAGAAGATCTGTAAAAACAGAAAAAAGACATTAGTCTCATTACACTAGTGTATTCAAAGAGAATGCATCATGAAGATGTAAAACTCACTCGACAAACTCCAATGTTCTGGGATTCAACCAGCTCCAGCTAACCCAAATACACTCCCACCCCTACAAAAAATATTTCTTCTTCTGGCGAAGAAACAGATTGTATCTTCCCTTTTCAGTCAGATGTTCCTTTAAGTAGTATGAGAATAGCAAATCCTTCACTTTGAATAACACTCTTAATTCAAAAGCCATGCACTCAATCGACAATAGAATCCTCCAAGTATTTGGCATCAATAGAGAAAGAGCGATCTGAAAATGATCCAAAACCTCCTAAATTAGTCTCGGTATGGGAAATCTAAGCCCATCTGCAAAAAAGGTCGTTCATAGAACCCAATCCACCTTGAGACTTTGTAATCTATTCTTTCACTCGGCAAAGGCAATCTTAGTTCTAATGAGTTTGGAAACCTATACTTGCACTTGATTTCCCTCAATGATTTCTCTATCACTTGACTGACAGGGTTTTTGGTTAACAGGTTTTTCGGTTCACTAGTGCCGGGAATTCCACTCGACTCTCCAATTACTGGCAAAGTCCTAAGTGGTATAGCCTCAGTAGGAACCTCCTGAGATAACTCCGCTACCGTTATTAATCCTGCCTCAATTAGATCCTCATACGACCAATCCCTATATGTTTCTTCCTCTCTCGACTCACTAGAATATTATTAAACAAATCTATCAATCTCAGTACCTAAACTACCTAAGGGTTCTTCACTCGACATTCTCCAAACAACAAGCATATGAACATAAGATTTCTTAAAAATATATTCCCTAAAGATCAAACTATACTCCAATCCTTAAACACATATTCAACAATAAATCTACGATTCCAAAGATCAAACAACCTATATTGACTAAGAACAGCTTGAATCTATACTATGAATATTCAAAGATATTGAAGAACAGAAGATGGATTTTTGAAGAATACCTTGAATGGCTTGAGACTTCTCCCTACTTGATGACTGAAGTGAGATTTTGCGAATGAGGCAAATGAGCACTCAAAGTTCTCTTTTATACCATCCTCATTGGTGCCTCGAATTCCCGCCAAAAGCACCTCGAAACTTGCGCTAGGGTTGTATTAAATAAGTGGAGAAAAGCTTAGAAGTAATCAAAACCCATCATGCAATTGGGGAATCTTTCAATAATATCGACTGAAAGAAATTATGATTAAAGATTCCTCACGTTAAGACTCGACATGACATTATATGAAGGCTTGACATGAGGGATGATGCCATTCGACACTACCTCACAAGCAGACTTATTACAAGGTATGATGCCATTCGACACGACATCGTATGAAGGCTTAACAGGATAAGAGGAATCATGTGACACGACATCAAATGAAGAGTTGGACTTCCCTCAGTCCAGATGATAATGTCGTATGAATTGACTCATGAACCTTCATCTGGTTCAGTCGACCGGGGACATCCCTCATGAACTCATGTCGAGTCAAATGAAGACTTGGACTTCCCTCAGTCCGGACGATAAAGTTGTATGAATTGACTCCTGAAATTTCATCTGGTTCAGTCGACCGAGGACATCCCCCATGGACTCATGTCGAGTCAAATGAAGACTTGGACTTCCCTCATTCCGGACGACAATGTGTTGGGGTTGGTGCTCAGAGCACCAATTCCCGATTGTATTTCTTTGAGAATACTACTGTAAAACGTTTTATTATGATTAATACAAGCAGTTTATGTAATATAATATATATTTTAATATGGTAAAGACGTAATAGACCTTAGGATGATTAGTCATGATATTGTTGCAAAAGCGTCGCAACTGACATTGAGTCGTATATACCTGTGACGGAGGAATTATACATTTTCCATGACCTCGACCTGTATGATTCAGCGAGTTTATCCGTGGTCATCATAATTTACGGGTGGGTAAATTATGGACACGAAATTGAATTTCGTGACGGATATGTCTGAATCTAGAGAGTCTCACTAATGAAATATACTCGTAGAGGCAACATTTATAAATAATACTGATTATTTATAAGTCGTGTAAATGTTAAACGAAAAATAAATATGAAAGGACCTAATAGTCATTTCCTAATTTTTGTGTATTTGCATTTAATGTTAGATTTTATCAAATACACATTAATTAATTATCAAATTGAGATATTTGACTAATATCATAAATAAATATGTATTTGATATTTAATGTAAATATAATACATATATTTAATATATTTGTATTTAAATAATTATTTAATTATTTAATTGTTAATAATTAATTAATTAAAAATATAAATATCTTAAGTTTTGATATTTTATTAAATGACTTTAGTTGCAATTGTTGACTTGTTTGAAAATCATTAAAGTTGTAATGATAAAGCCAAACAAGTTGACAAGTTGGCTTTAATGAAACAAATTGAAAATATCTAGATATTATTCATATACCCAATTTCGGCCAAGGCTAATTGTGAGAGGTATAAATTGTTTGTTTCATTTTAGGGTTCCATAAGTCCAATATACACAAAATAAACATAAAAGAAGTTGAGAGCAAAGCTTGAAGGCAAAAAGGAAAAGGCTTGTAAATCTTGGATTTTTGTAAGTCTTTCTTTAAAACTTTCAACATGAAAATAGTTTCTAACATGCTTGACATCATTTTGTGTTGCTTTGATGTTCTCTCTTCTCTTATAGTTTGTGTTTATTTGGTTGTGAAATTGAATGAAATATCTATGCATGTAAGTAAGCTTGAAATGGTTTCAAAGACTTACTTTTGATTCTTTGGAAATCAAGTTTCCATTCTAGAGTTTTTGAGCTACTCCTTGGTGATCTATAATTGTTCTAGAGTTATTTCAAAGTGGTGAGGCTTGTTTGGTGAAGTAATGAATGGATTAAAGTGTTGGATTTTAAAGATTTGGTAAAATTGGTCAATTTGATGAAATTGAAATATTAGGGTTCATAACCCATTCCAAAATTGGGGATTTTCATATATGTGATGTTCTATTGAGTGTATATGATGCATGTAAATTTTTGGGTTGATTAGATTTGATCTTGGCATGTTTTGAATAAAAGGGACCAAATTGTAATTAATTGAAAATTATGGGGTGCTCTCGGCATTAGGCTAAAATTTGGGGATTTGTGTGAAATCTGATTTTGATGTATTGGTGTGGGAACACAGAAACTGGGCGACGCATGCTGTTCCGGGCTCGCGGCCCGGTTGGGAGTACGGAGTAGCCCGCGGGTGACTAAACCGGAGAATGATGGAGTCGCCACCCGGTGTGAACCGGGAAAATGAGATTTAAGGCCACACTCACCCCTCGCAAGGGAAGACCGCAAACCGTTGGGTTCGGAATGGTCCTTACTTATGCCACTTGTAATAAAATGATTTATACAATAATTTAATCGAGCCTAACAACATACATTCCTAAGGGCATTCTACTTTTAAGTTCACATGCATGAAAGTAATCATCATAACGGTGAATATGCAATAGAACACGACAATCATCATAACGGCGAGCATGAAATAGCACACGACAATCTCATAAACATACTTCAATCATATAATGCAGAAAACAAAGAACAACCTAAACATAATGCAAATTCCAAACGCAAAATAAACGACTAATCATGCTTGAAAATGAACAACTAAATAAGCTAAATCATGCTTAAGAACGACCTAATCATGCTTGAATACCATCTCATGAACACATCAAATAGATAAATGCATGGATACAAATAGTATGATTGATTACATGATACAAGAGAAATCACCTAAGAAACGATTATGCATGGCATGTGATGAAATGGATTCAGTAAAACACATTCGCGTTCGAGTAGCGTTCGTAAACGCGTTCGAACGGTAAACAGAAGGTTCGCGTTCGTATAGCGTTTAAGAACGCGTTCGAACGGGACCAGACCCGATGCATGATAAAACAAAGGAAATACGTGCGCGTTCACGTAGCGTTAGTAAACGCGTTCGTACGGTAAACAGAAGGTTCGCGTTCGTATAGGGTTATTTTCGGTGATGTGTGGGCTATTTCGGGGGCTGTGTTTGCGTGTTCAATGGATGTTGTATAGGGGTGCAGTGGGCATGAGTGGATGGTGTTTAGGGGGATTTCTTGTGTGAATGAGCTAGGGTGTCAATGTCTTGCAGAATTTTTGTTGTTTGTATATATGTGCTAGCCCCCTAGAAGTGTGGTGGAGGCTTCTTTTTATAGGCAAAAGCTAGGGTTAAATCTTGTTCAAAAAGGAATAAATCAATTAGTGTTTAACAAGGAAAGTCTAATATTTGATTGGGGGACATGATTTGTTTTATTTAGGTAGGGATATATTTTATATTTTGTTTGGTTTATTTTAATTTGGTATGTGATTTTTTAGATTTGTTTTAATTTCACCATGTGTTAAATATGTGTTTTATTAATTTGGATATGTTTTATGGGCTTTGGTGGGCTAATTGGGCTTGGGTGTGAGGCTAGCAGCAAAACCAGAAATACCGACACCGTTCGAACGCCTATTCGAACGCTACACGAACGCCCACAATCTGCCTGACGTTCGAACGTGGTCACGAACGCAGAACGAACGAAAATAGTGAACTTGTGAAATGAATCTGATGACATGCTTATTCTGAATTTCCCCTTCCGACGTCCGTTTCCCGCGACTTCCGTGACTTAAATGGTAGTGCCTCTAAATGAGACTCATCATAGGGACTTATATGCAAAAATGCAGTGCCTACAGTCGCCCCCACTTTGATGGTTCTTGTGTAATGTGTAACAGTGACAATCCTATCAAAGTTATGCAATGCATTTTCACTTACCTGGCTAGCCAGCTGCCACTTGACTTGCCATCCGTTGAGTTGAGTTGATTTGGGCGGTGAGGTGCTGCGACCCCTGGTTCATTCCCGAACCATTGCTGTGATGTGGTCCATTCCTGAACTGTTACCGTGAGGTGTCCATTCCCGAACCGTTACCGTGAGGTGGTCCATTCCCGAACCGCTACTGTGAGGTGGTCCATTCCCGAACTGTTACTGTGATGTGGTCCATTCCAGAACCGTTATTGTAAAGTGGTCCATTCCCGAACTGTTACTGTGAGGTGTCCATTCCCGAACCATTACTGTGAGGTGGTCCATTCCCGAACCGTTACTGTGAGGTGGTGCATTCCCAAACCGTGCTCTATTCTCTGAGTGCCATTCCCGGCTTGTTCGTTCTTGAACTGTGTTTCATTCTCGGATTGCCATTCTCGGCTTGTTCATTCTCGAACTCTGCTCCATTCTCAGATTTCCATTTCTCGGCTTGATCATTCTCGAACCTTGCTCCATTCTTGGATTTCCATTCTCGGCTTGTTCATTCTCGAACCTTGTTCCATTCTTGGATTGCCATTCTCGGCTTGTTCATTCTCGAACCTTGCTCCATTCTCGGATTACCATTCTCGGCCTGTTCATTCTCGAACCTTGCTCCATTTTTGGATTGCCATTCTCAGCTTGTTCATTCTCGAACCTTGCTCCATTCTTGGATTGCCATTCTCGGCAAGACTGATACTGATAATGATGCGGGCCTCGCCCCCAGAGTGCCATACCCGGTAAGATTGATACTGATGCTAATATGGGCCTCGCCCCCAGACTGATGCTGATGTGGGCCTCGCCCCAGAATGATGTGGGCCTCGCCCCAAACTGATACTGATGTGGGCCTCGCCCCCAACTGATATTGATATGGGCCTCGCCCCCAGACTGATATTGATATGGGCCTCGCCCTCAGAATGATGTAGGCCTCGCCCCAAACTGATACTACTGATATGGGCCTCGCCCCCCAGACTGATACTGATACGGGCCTCACCCCTGTGATTCATTCCTGAAGCTGCTGACATTGTACTGTTGCTACTTCTGGTTGGCTTGCATTTGACGTTTTCTCTTTTTCTCCTTTGAAACCTGTTATTACAAAACAGAACAAACACGAAAAGGATGCAAATATATTACGTGTATGCATGCATGCATGAATGAATTTTCTATTCCGTCGGGTTAGGTCTTCTGCCAGTCCTCCTGGTGATTGCTCGGCCTTTTCTTCCTTAGGCGAAATACTGCTTCAATCTATCCATATTGATCGGCTTGGTGAACCCATTCCCTTCCAAATTTGACAGTCTCACTGCCCATATTTCCCACTTTCTGAATGGCTATCTTATCTTTTCTGCTTGCTTCTTTCGAGGATTCCCCTTATTCTAGATATCACTGAGTATCACAGTAACAAGGTTTAATGTCTTTGTCAAATGTACTCATGTTGCAGGAAGAGGCTTAGGCAAGTAAACGAAATGAACGTCTTTATTATCGTTGAGAAAAAGAGTTCGAACAAGTAAACAAAATCAATGTCTTTATTAAAAAAAGCTGGATCAAATAGACTAGGAGGAACAGCTCCATCATCCGCAGCACTGCCTTCTTCCTCGGCCTACAGTTCTTCACTGTCATCCATGTAAGAAGCTTGGTGGTTGAGGGTTTGGAGGACAAAATTTTCGGGCAATCCAGAGTTGATCATGTAGGTGGGTGGTGGAACAGAGTGGTAGTTTGGTAGAGGGTTGGTGTGTGTGCTAGGCTGTTCTATTCTTGGGTTAGGTATTTTATGGGAATCTATGAGATCTTGAATTTCATGCTTGAGGCGGGTGCAATTGTCAGTGTCATGGCCATGTAGCTGGTGGAAGTGACAATAAAGGTTCACATTTATGTGTGGCGGTGGGGGGTGTGGAAGTGGTTTGCCTTCTAAGGGTTTCAAGAGTCCTTGTCCATGTAACTTTTCAAATACCTTCGACAAAGGTCTACCAAGGTTGGAGAATTGCCTGTTTCTGATGGCAGCAACCTCGGCAGCAGCGGGCTTAGTCTCAGAATGCCCCCCAAAAGTACTTATATTCTGGCCATAGAACTTTCTATTCTCAGCCTCTTCTTCCTCTATATCCATGACAGTTTCCCTCAACTGTCGAAAATCTGCAATCAAGGAGGTCATTCTCCTCAACTTGCCATAAATGGAGGGCTTGGTTCCCTTTATGATCATTTTAATTTGGTCATTCTTAGAGGGCTGAGTCTGCATTTTCAGAATCTGGCTTCTCCAGCGGTCTACATACTCCTTGAAGCTTTCTTCCGGCTTTTGCTTAGTGTTCTCCAAATCACAGAATGACAAGTCGATCTCTAAGTCTGTAACATACTGCTTCAGAAAAGCATCAGCTAGTTCCCTCCAATCTTCCTTAACCTTTTTCTCAAGGTTGTGATACCACACTACATGTGCCCCCTCGAGTGACATCCCAAACATCTTCTGAACTTGGCGTTGTAACAAGCCCACTGAACTCATAACTGAAATATATTGTCGAAGATGGACCCTCGGGTCCCCGTTCCCATTGAACTTGGCCATATCATACATCTTGAACTGAGCTGGCAGCTGTTCTTCAAAAGTCATCGCCTCATAATCCAACAACTCTTCATGTTTACCCCTCATTTTACGGGTAACTGTTTCAACCTGATCCCGAAGCTTCTGAAATTCTGCCTGAGACCCAATCACTCTGCATGTTGCATACTCTGCCATGTCATCATCAAAAGCGGGGATATCATCCCCCAACCCATTCAGAGGCTCCTCACGCCTCACATTCTCAGAATTTCCCCTAGCACGGGGTACAACCATATTTGACATGGCTGTAGTCAAGGCTTGCAACTGTTCAGTAATCTTGGCGAAACCATTCTCCAGTTGGTCCATGCGAGATATCTCGTTATCGGATGTACTCATATCTTTTACCGGTCTTTTAGTGAGTCTTCCCTCTTCCCTAACCCAACGGGACTCTATGACATCTTTTAGACATATAGGGTGTTAACAGGATATATGTATGCATGAGATGAATGAGATGCATGCGATACAAGGAATATATCAACTCATTAAAATTTTCACACAAATCGGCCCATCATCATTTTAGAAGCTTTTGGGCTAACTGTCATAGGAGTGAACTCGTCCCAGTTTAAATGGCCCAACAAGTTCACATCTCATGGCAAGAAGTCCAACCGTATCCAAATGATAATGTTCCTAAACACAAACATATAATGGCCCATTGGCGTTTTAGAAGCTTTTGGCCCAATCATCATAAGATATGTTCATGTCCCAGTTTAAATGGCCCAACAAGCCCATACCTCATGACAAAAGGTCCGAATGGATCCGAACGACAATGTTCCCAAACACAAGCATACATAAATAATTTCTACAGAGTGGTCTATCAACATTTCAGAAGCTTTTGGCCCAATTATCATAGGATACGAACTCGTCCCAGTTTAAATGGCCCAACAAGTTCGCATTTCTGACAAGAAGCCCAACTGCATCCAAATGAGGATGGTCCACAAGCACAAGGAAATAGTTGATATAGGCCATACAACCCCGGTCTACGTGTGGGTTTGCGGGAGTGTAGACAAAGACTCTCGCTGGCGAAGGATTGCCCACAACTAGGTCTCCCCACTCAAGGGTTCGAACGACCAAGTGAGCGCACTTTTTTTATACCTTACAGTACGTGCCAACGAGTTATGGTGTGTGACTGACTGTCAGATGGATTTCCCATTGTAGATTCCCCAAAGGGAGGGTGGAGCGAGGCTCTCTTAAGTACCCTAGCCTCTTAGGCTCTTATCACTTGGTGACAGGAATAAACAACGAGTCCTCCAAATTAGTCCATCACTATAGGCTACAAGTAAATAATTATCTAGGTGCCTTCACAGCTTTTCCTTATAAAAAGGTAGTGAATGAAGGAAGGCACCAAACCATTACCCAGCCTTAAAGAATGCCTTTGATTAAACCTATTTTAACCCACAGTAGACACGATTAATTAAAGCACAAATCATAATATTACAAGACATCATTTCGGGGCCGATTCTCTATCCCCAGTGGAGTCGCCAGACTGTGGGAACACAGAAACTGGGCGACGCATGCTGTTCCGGGCTCGCGGCCCGGTTGGGAGTACGGAGTAGCCCGCGGGGGACTAAACCGAAGAATGATGGAGTCGCCACCCGGTGTGAACCGGTAAAATGAGATTTAAGGCCGCACTCACCCCTCGCAAGGGAAGACCTCAAACCGTTGGGTTCAGAATGGTCCTTTACTTATGCCACTTGTAATAAAATGATTTATGCAATAATTTAATCGAGCCTAGCAACATACATTCCTAAGGGCATTCTACTTTTAAGTTCACATGCATGAAAGTAATCATCATAACGGCGAACATGCAATAGCACACGACAATCTCATAAACATACTTCAATCATATAATGCAGAAAATAAAGAACAACCTAAACATAATGCAAATTCCAAACTCAAAATAAACGACTAATCATGCTTGAATATGAACAACTAAATAAGCTAAATCATGCTTAAGAACGGCCTAATCAAGCTTGAATACCATCTCATGAACACATCAAATAGATAAATGCAGGGATACAAATAGTATGATTGATTACATGATACAAGAGAAATCACCTAAGAAACGATTATGCATGGCATGTGATGAAATGGATTCAGTAAAACACATTCGTGTTCGAGTAGCGTTCGTAAACGCGTTCGAACGGTAAACAGAAGGTTCGCGTTCGTATAGCGTTTGAGAACGCGTTCGAACGGGAGTGAACCTGATGCATGATAAAACAAAGGAAATACGTGCACATTCACGTAGCGTTAGTAAACGTGTTCGAACGGTAAACATAAGGTTTGCGTTCGTATAGCGTTTGAGAACGCGTTCGAACGGGACCAGACCTGATGAAACAATACGCATTCGAGTAGCGTTTGTAAACGCGTTCGAACGATAAATAGAAGGTTCGCGTTCGTATAGCATTTAAGAACGCGTTCGAACGGGACCGGATCTGATGCATGAGAGACGACACAACACATACATAAATAAGCAAATCCACAATGTAGGACCCCGTGTGCCCAATTGAACTCGTTCCCATTCAATTGGGTGTACCTTGTCCGGCGCGACAAAACATCGTGGTAAGGTAGCCTTCAGGCATTTTCCCTCGAATAGAGGACCTTTAATCCACCCTAGTTAGCCCATGCGCATTAGAACGCAATACATGCATAAATAGAACAATGATATGTATAAAGTCAATGACATAACAAAAAGCGCGGCAAAACATCGTGGTAAGGTAGCCTTCAGGCATTTCCCCTCGAATAGAGGACCTTTAATCCACCCTAGTTAGCCCATGCCCGTTACATCACAATGCATAGAAAGTAAAGACAACGATATCGGACTTTGTATACCCGATTGAACACATCTTACATTCAACCAAATATACGTCATCCGGCGCGGTGAAGCATCGTGGTAAATGATTTTAACCCCTCGAAACGGAGGACCTTTAATCCAACTTACTAAGCCCATGCGCTAATGACATAATGCATATAAAAATAAAGACGACGATATCAGACTTTGTATACCCGATTGAACACATCTTACATTCAACCGAATATACGTCATCCGGCGCGGCAAAGCATCGTGGTAAAGGATTTTAACCCCTCGAAATGGAGGACCTTTAATCCAACTTACTAAGCCCATACGCTTTATCTCATCATTACACAAACAAACGACATAAGGAAACTAAAATGGTGAAATATAAGATGTGGATAATAAACGAATTAAAACAACATAAAACAAAATATGCGCCGTTTGCTCAAGTGGTACGTGGAGTTGTATCCCAAGTACAGACCGCACTACCGTCCATTCGGATTCGGCTACGAAATTTATGTCTGGGTTTCCATCCTATATACCACAAGAGGCGACACATTTTCCATTTTATTCAAAGCCACAACATGCATCCACAAACGAATCTCATGCGAAGAAAATAAATAAAACAATTAAAAGATGAATGAAAATAAATAGAAAGTGCCATCAGGTCTAAACTTTTAAATCACCTCTCGGACGTACAGTACACGATCGTCAGAAGGGTTAACGCTCCGCAACTCCTCCGGTTCGCTGGTTCACTGCTCTCGTTCGTTGTCTCACTGTTTTGAGTCATCATTTTCCTTATTTTGCTGCTGTTTTTACTGTATTTCGCTGCTCTTTCGGTGATGTTTTCTGGTTACTATTTCAGGTATCTTAGGCTACTGTTTTGGATGTTTTTTGAAGGTTTAAAGTGCAGTTTTTTAGTTACTGTTTTAGGTGATTTATGGGCTGTTGTATAGGGGTTATTTTCGGTGATGTGTGGGCTATTTCGGGGGCTGTGTTTGCGTGTTCAAGGGATGTTGTATGGGGGTGCAGTGGGCGTGAGTGGATGGTGTTTAGGGGGATTTCTTTTGTGAATGAGATAGGGTGTCAATGCCTTGCAGAATTTTTGTTGTTTGTATATATGTGCTAGCCCCCTGGAAGTGTGGTGGAGGCTTCTTTTTATAGGCAAAGGCTAGGGTTAAATCTTGTTCAAAAAGGAATAAATCAATTAGTGTTTAACAAGGAAAGTCTAATATTTGATTGAGGGACATGATTTGTTTTATTTAGGTATGGATATATTTTATATTTTGTTTGGTTTATTTTAATTTCACCATGTGTTAAATATGTGTTTTATTAATTTGGATATGTTTTATGGGCTTTGGTGGGCTAATTAAGCTTGGGTGTGAGGCTAGCAGCAAAACCAGAAATACCGACACCGTTCGAACGCCTATTCGAACGCTACACGAACGCCCACAATCTGCCTGACGTTCGAACGTGGTCACGAACGTAGAATGAACGAAAATAGTGAACTTGTAAAATGAATCTGATGCCATGCTTATTCTGAATTTCCCCTTCCGACGTCTGTTTCCCGCGACTTCCGTGACTTAAAAGGTAGTGCCTCTAAATGAGACTCATCATAGGGACTTTTTATGCAAAAATACAGTGCCTACAATTGGATATGTTGAAAAATATTTTAGAAATGATTTAGGATCATCCAAAATTGTATTTGACAATTTTTGGACTAAAATGATCAATTTGTAAAGTTATGGGGCAATTCGGTAATTACCAAGAAATTTGATCTCTTGTGTAATTTTTAGAATTTGATAATTGGATAATTAAATAAGTAAGTTTATTTGATTGATCTGAGAAAAATTTCGAAATCGGAAAATTTTGATTTTCCACTATTCCGCTGTGTTACTGGATTTTCGCCATAAAACCCATACACAATGTTGTATGAATTGACTCCTGAACCTTCATATGGTTCAGTCGACCGGGGACATCCCCATGGACTCATGTCGAGTCAAATAAAGACTTGGACTTCCCTCAGTCCGGACGACAATTTCGTATGAATTGACTCTTGAACCTTCATCTCGTTCAGTCAACCGGGGACATCCCCCATGGACTCATGACGAGTCAAATGAAGATTTGGACTTCCCTCAATCCAGACGGCAATGTCGTATGAATTGACTCCTGAACCTTCATCTGGTTCAGTTGACCGGAGACATCCCCCTGGACTCATGTCGCATCAAATGAAGACCTGGATTACTCTCGTTCCAGACGACAATATCAGATGAATTAACTCCTGAACCTTCATCTGGTTCAGTCGACCGAGGACATCCCCCACGAACTCATGTCGAATCAAATAAAGACCTGTATCACTATCATTCTAGACGACAATGTCGTATGAATTAACTCTTGAACCTTCGTCAGGTTCAGTCGACATGGGACATTCCCCAAAGACTCATGTCGAGTCAAGTCGAAGACTTGGATTACTTAACATCCAAACGATTCATGTCGTACGAACTATACCCTGAATTTTCGTCTCGTTCAGTCAGCTGGGGACATTCCTCATGGCTCATGTCAAGTCTAGTTTATAAACATTGACTACATTTTAACCAGAAATAACATTAAAAATTGCACAGCTCTTCTGTTCTAACGTATGAACCATCCATTAACCCAAACGACGAATGATTGTGCTTAGAGCTATACATTCTTGACAGGTACTCTTACATCATGTTTCATACGACATGCACTGAAATACTCTCCAAGTCAATGACTTCTTGACTTAGAGAGTAGGGGACAAACTGTATGGGCCAAATTTGGGCCATGTGTATTTTTGACTTTTCGCTTCAGGCCCTACACCAGTGGTAGCCCAATCCCTCCAAACAGTACCTAGAATAGACTTGGGCCAATGACCCAATTACCTCCTCAGACCCACGCACAAAGAAAGGCCTACCAAGCGAACCTTTGGCTTATCAGTTACCCAAATCTAAAACGCCTAAATCAAGGTTGGTAACTCCCCCACGTAGTTAGCCGTTTGAGACACCCAACTAACGAGCAATTAATGGAGGAAATTAAAGCTGACCTCGAAGGAGTCTATAAAAGGAAGAGATAATTCACTGTTCAAGGCAGGTTTTAGCTCTCATACTTGAAACTCTTTAAGCTTATTACTCTCTAAACATCGGTCACCACCCTTGCGGCAGTCAATAGAAGTCAAAGTAACATCAAGCCTTGCTCTTCCCTTATTTACAGCTCGTCTTCGCCTCTGACTTGAGCGTCAGAGAGCCTACGACTTCCACCACACCGGTGGGAGGTACTCCCTGCTCATTCTACCTTTATTTTACAGGTTCACTAGCGCCCCCATACTTCAGATTCTCGATTGTGGATCTCGGGCGAAAACCATCATCCACATATATAATTATAACTAAGAATATTTTTGTAACTTCTTAACAATTCTTTCCGATTACTAAACAAGTAAACACATCAACGAAAATACTGCTTCATTTCGATTCTGATTTCTAGAGTTAAGTAAACAACTTATTCTGATTTCGATTTATCATTCCCATTCCAGCCCATTTCGATTCAATTTCATTCTGATTCCATCTTATTCTGATTACGAGTACGTAAACGCACCATTAATGTATTTGCATGCATAACACATATACAAATGAATGATAACACATGGAAATGATAAAACAAATTTGATAACTTCAAATTTACTCATTAAATAGAGCTTCAATAATGTGTAAATATATAGTTGGTTGCCGGTGCTAATCAACAAACGATTGATGTTCAAGATCAATCTATGCTTGGGGCAACAATGACTTTCGTCTTTTATACTTTAATAATTGATACAACTTCATCAATCACTATTGGTCGTTTAGAGGTAATAATTGAGAATATGAATAACGTTCAAGTGAATATGTATGTTTATAAATCTATTAACAGTGATGAGGACATATGTGAATTCGTATGTAAAAAACAACTACAGTGAGTGTTAATGTAACAAAAAAATAAAAATTACAACAATGTGAGGGTAGAAATTTAACAAGTTTAATGGAAGAATGATACATCATTTAAAAATGTTAAATTATTAATATATTTTATTAAAGGGAAATTATCATTTTTCTACCTGATAAATAACGTAAGTACTATTTATCATGAAAACTTTGAATTTTTTTTCACTAGAAGTTTTAATTGTGTTCACTTTTCAACTTTTATAAAGTGAAAAACATATATTTTTTTTCTCTAAATTGAATGGATAATTTGTACACTTTTCATTTTATCAGTGGAAAAGTGAACAATTTTCGAACTGTAGGTTGAAAAAAGAACAAATTCAAAATTTTGTGGTAAATAATACTTACGCTATTTATTATGCTTTTGTTTGGTATTGTGATTTGACATGTGGTGAGATGACAAAACTATATTTGGGTGAAAACACAGTTTTTAAGTGTTTGGTTAATGATGAGAAATTGCGATTACTAATCGTGATTTCTTTCAAAAACTAAATTTTGCTTAACTTTTTCCCACCATCAAAATATTTAAAAAGCACACCGCATTTATTTTTTCAGTATAAAATTTAAATTTCATAATACCGTTTATAAACCACCGTTTGTTCATCATATTTTTCTAATTGCAACACCAAACATAACTTATGTGGAAAAATTATAATTTCCCTTTATTAAATAAAAATGATGAGTGATATAGAGACTAAAAAAAGAGAAAATATGGACTAAAATCAAGCACAAAACACTGGTAATTAGTAACTAAAGTTATTTTAACCACAAAATATCATTACTTTGTGAGAAATTTTAGTCTCCGTTTAATTGTCTCTTAATCTCCCTATTAATTTTTCAATAGAATTATAAAAAAATTTAAGCTTTTAATGACGACAAGAACTCAGTTTTTTAGCGTCGCCAAACATCGACGCTAAATGAGGTAAGAGTCGACGCGAAATATTTTAGCGTTGAAACAAAGCGACACAGAAAATTGATGCTAAAGTCTTGTTGATGAAATGTTTTAGCATAAAAAAATAATCAGCAACGCTAAACATTTCTACATCGCCCATTTGTCACTGCCAAAACTCATAATTGATGATGCAGAAATTATGCAATTCAATATCGATAAGAATAGGCGACGCTAAAACTCATTATCTTTCAGCGACAAACATATGTGACGTCGTTAAATGTCTATTATATTTAGCGTCGAAATTTATCTTGTTGATGCCAAAGTAAGACATTGGCAACACTAATTTTTTTAAAAATAAAATATTATTAAAATATATATGTAATAATCAATAATTACATAATATTTAATAATATTTAATTTTTTAAAATTTTAAAAAATGAAATTAAAATAATTATTATATATAAAAAATAAAAGTTTTATTACATTAAAAAAATCATGTAGGACAATCGGTCAAGGTAAGTATTGTATCTGTCGCGCCTGGAGGAACTATGGAGGTCGAAATGGTGACACCAAATGTTGAAATTAAAAACTTTAAATATTTAATTTCCCTCCATAATGACGACGCTAAATAGTATTTATTTTTTATTTTTAAAAAATATTACATAACAACATTTTCAATTTTATATATAATGTAGAAATAGCCTAATCACTATTAAATGTCTACTCGGTTTCATCGTCCGACGTAAACTCATATTCGACTACATCAACTTCTCGGTCATCATCTTCTTTGTCGTCATCGTCATCCAAGTTCTCGATGACCTCAATAGCATCAATGTCATCTCTTGTAAGCTGAATACTGACAATATCATTCTGAACAACATTTGACAAGTGGAAAATTTGCTCGGCATCATCGTTGTACTCAATATCATCTTCAAAGTGATCATCAGTGGCATTTTATTTCTCTTAAACATCTCAAATATGCCTCTGGTTTAATTTTTCCACGAATTTCCATCCATTCCCAAATTTTGGGTCATCTAGATTCATGACAAGACGTGCTTGATGATAATAAATATATGGATTATCTTTGTACCAAACACGTTGAACATTTTTTTCAAAAAAAAAATGTTGAACATTGATCGACGTTAGATGGTGATGGAATTGAATTCTCATCTTTTTAAGATCAGTGTCAAACCACTTGCATGCGAACAAGACAATCTGACGATTAGGCCTGTAAATCAATTCAATAACTCCTTGCAGAATACCGTAAAAATCAATAGTATTGTCACTATGGTCTTCTGAAACTGTAATCCCATAGTTTTGTGTTGAGCGTGAAATCTCTCTTTGCTCTGTGATAAATCACACACCATTAACGATACAACTAGAATACTCATATGCTTGTCTTGGAAGACCATAAGCCGGTGACATTATAGCACTGGAGGGGTCGACATCACCATTTTCAATCTGATTGTTTATCTGAAATTAATACATGTGAAATCATTGATGAGAGAAAGTAAGATATATTATAAACTGAAAAAGTTTGGATATAGAAAAAACTTATAGTTGCCTCAAACCACTTTGTTCCTTGATTGTAAGTATTTTAACAGTCAGCTTTCTGAGGGGTCTGTAATTTTGCTGGAAAATAGAGACATCATGTGATTCATATTCTCCCCCGTCGCAGTTTCTAGTCCGGTGATTAAATATTGTTTCAATATTATTTAAGTACATCGAATAGAATGTTAGGGTTTCGTTTGCTAAAAAGACCTCAGCAATTGACCCTTATGGTCACACCTTGTTTCGTATATATTGTTCTTACCACTCCAATGTCCTGAAACATATAGCAACAAAACTAATATGATATATAGTAATATATGTGTGTGTGTGTGTGACATGAACTAATATTTATACACAAAACTTACTTTTCCATAGGGTACATCCATCTGAAGTGGACATGACATCTTTTATGTGCTTCTGCTGGTAAATGTGTTGGGGTTTTAAGGGGGAATATCGGTAACGCAGCGGAATAACGGAAAATCAAAATTTTCCGATTTCAAAAATTTTTCTCGGATCAATTAAATAAACTTATTTATTTAATTATCCAATTGTCAAATTCTGAAAAATTACACAAGAGATCAAATTTCTCGGTAATTACCGAATTGCCCCAAAACTTTGTAAATTGATTATTTTAGCCAAAAAATTATCAAATATAATTTTGGATGATTCTAAATCATTTCTAAAATATTTTTTCAACACATCTAATGCATCAAAATCAGATTTAACACAAATCCCCAATTTTTTCCTAATTGTCGTGACTACCCCCAAATTTTCAAGTAATTGCATTTTGGTCCATTTTGTTCAAAACATGCCAAGATCAAATCCAATCAACCCAAAAATTTACATGCATCATATTCATACCATAATAAAGCACATATATGAAAAGCCCCAAATTTGGAGTGGGTTATGAACCCTAATTTTTCAATTTCATCAAATTGTCCAATTTCACCAAATTTACAAAATCCAACACTTTAATCCATTCAATACTTCACCAATCAAGCCTCACCACTTTGAAATAACTATAGAACAATTCTAGGTCACCAAGGAGTGGCTTACTAACTCTAGAATGGCAACATTGATTTTCTAAAAATCAAAAGTAAAGCTTTGAAACCATTTCAAGCTTACTTACATGCATCAATCTTTCATCAAAGTTCACAACCAAAATAAACACAAACTATAAGAAGAGAGACAACACCAAAGCAACACAAATGATGCTAAGCATGTTAGAAACATTTTTCATGTTGAAAACTTTAAAGAAAAACTTACAAAACTCAAAGATTTCCAAGCTTTTTCCTTTAGCCTCCAAGCTTTTCTCTCAACTTCTTTTTTTGTTTATTTGGTATCAAATGAACTTATCTAACCCTAAAAGATGAAACAAAACAATATATACTTGCCCAAAAATGGCCTTGGCCGAAATTGTGATGTATATATAATATCTAGATATTTTTATTTCATTTAATTTTTTGCTTTATCAACTTGCATTCTAAATCATTACACCTTTAAGGAATTATTCAACAAATCAACAATTGCAACTTAAAAAATATAACCATTATATTTAATTTAGGGTGATAGCCGAATATTACAAATAAAAAGGAAAAATGATATTTTCAATTTCAACAATTAAAATAAATATCCAAAGAAGTCAAATTCAATTTGACAACCTTTTCCTTTAAGTATAAAGTCAATAATTTACACTTATAATCATTTCCTAACTTTATCATTTGGTGAGATATTTATATTTTAATTATATTAATCATTTAACAATTAAATAATTAATTAATTAATTAAATACAAATATCTCAAATATATGTATTATATTTACTTTAAATATTTCAAATACATATATTAATGATATATGTCAAATACCTTTATTTGAAAATTTATTAATGTGTATTTAATAATATCATATATTAAATACAAATGCACATTAATTAGGAAATGACGGTTCGACCCGTTTGCATGTATTTTTCGTTTAACCATTAAACGATTTATAAATAATCATCATTATTTATAAAAGTCGCCCTAGTGCTCTACAAGTATATTTCATTAGTGAGACTCTCTAGATTCAGGTATATCCGTCACAAAATCCAATTTCGTGTCCATAATTTACCCACCCGTAAATTATGACGACCACAGATAAACTAGCTGAATCATACATGTCGAGGTCATTGCATACGTATAATCCCTCCGTCACAGGTATCCGGATAATCCCAGAGATATAGATGTAAACGTCAAATCTCTATAGGTATTATCACGTCGACATTTCTATTAGCAATCTCTAAATAACATTCGGAACTTACTTTCGAAGTTTACTGTGGCCACAAATTTAACATATCACTAAACAACATTTATTTTCAATCTAATCGTAATCAGATCGAATACATATATAAAAACAAGAGGTGTAACCATAAATAAGTAATATTATGGAAAAAATGGATGTTCGTATTCATGAATCAGACATAAATACGGTCCGGATTGGCGCTTTGAGCACCAACCCCAACAATTTCTCCCACTTGCTCTTGTGACAATCCACAGTATCATATACACATCTCAACGTGCATCGTATACACATAGCCCTCAAAAGCTCACCAGCACTTAAGAGGTAGTCAACAAGAAGTAAGTCCGCTATAACATAATGAGTTTGTCAAACAAACTCAATCGTTTCCCATAGCCAGCATCTTTCATATTTTGTAGAATCTAAATTATACATTAATATGAATGAGACGCTACATCAGTATTATGCTACAGCTACTGAGTTGTCCAAGTATTCAGGGATCAAATCCAAAATACTATGCGGACAACCGCAAGCATAACACCAATATAAAATTTCTAATTTATAAGGTCACTATGCAACTTCATAAGTCAATACTTCATAAGTTGCATCTAATTCCACTGTAATAGTAGAATCATGCGTGACACTCCCACTGCATCTTTTGTGACTCTTTATGACGTAGACTGTCTAACGTCATAATTAGTCTCAAAACTAATATGACCCTATTGGTTGCAGAATGTATTCTCCATGAATTAGAAACTCGTTCTTAATATCTCAAAGATCACAAAGAATGTGTTTTAAGATCCATCTTATGGTCTACAGGATATCAAAATAACTCGTAACAATTACGATTAAATCGATATCTTTAATCGCATATAATAAAGTATTTATTATGTCATCATCAAATGATATATAATATTGATTAGACATTCTAATCAATATCTCTTTCGAAAAATGAATCATCATTTACGAAAGATGAATACTTTATATAAGACACACAATAACTGTCCAACAGTTATACTAACTGTCATACAGATAGCCTAATTATGTCCTTCATTAGATCATATCTAATGCACGAATAATAGGAGTATCTCATGAGTCTCTTGGTTTTATATCTTATATAAAACTTTATATCGTATATAACAGAGACTACTCCCACTGTTTTCACGGAGTAAAGAAGACTTAGGTAAATCTTTTACCTTACAAACATCTCATTATTACTATAATAATGATAATGTTGTTAGGATATATAACATTAGAAAGTAATTTGTACGCTCCCACTAACCCTTCAAGCACATATGTATTCTCTATACTTTGACAAGATCAGACAATCTGACTAATATAAAAAATAGAGAATACGGATTTTTGGAAGACTTATCCGAGTCTACAATAGGCTCTATAAGCTAGCACACTAAACTACGATCTCAGCAGAACACAAACTCTAGGGCCATTCCAGAATGAACTCTTCAAACAAAGAAATCACAACTGATCTCTTATCTGAATAAGTCATTCAAAAATGCCACTTTTCATTCTTTAGCTAAAATGTACAGTTTAATATCAACATTAACCAATATATCTTTAATTGTTCAATTAGTGTGACTAGAGACAAGTTTCCTCAGAATCTACAATAGATTGCTGAGTATAACTTTTCTCACTGTCATACTATAAAGGTCAAACCTTTAATAAGCTCACACTGCTTTCGTTGCGAAAACAATTAGCACATATCATGAACTAATTCATAATGAAAGCTTAATCAAGTTCAAAACTTGATCACAGTAAGCTATGAAAAATCTTAGATCTATGGTTCAATGGTGAACTTCCAGAATCGATATAAAATATCGCTTCCATTATAAGTTATAGGATAATTTTCTTCGGTAAGAAAACAACAGAATCATTAAGTATCAAATACTCGTAAATGATTATGATATCCTATTAAACTTATATAGAAGATGTATAAGGGTTGTTTCATCTTATTAATTACGTAGTTCCAATTATAATTTATCATTCTCACATTTTACTTCAATAAGTCAAGTCTTTTCTACAATAATTAACATCTGATGTTACACACCAAGTAATAAAACAATTTTATTATTTAGGATCGTAGAAAAGATATTCTATCAAATAGAATACTATATTCTATAAAATAGAATAAATGATAAATTTTTACTTATACTCCCGAGGTGTAAGTAATTTCCATTATATAACTATTATATAAAAGAAATATTCAAATCTTAAACTTTTCAAGATTCAAATTTTCTACCTATACATATCATATATGCAACTGTGGAAATTAATGGAACCTAAATTAAAAGGATGAACTAGTGTTACTGGAGCATATCCCCAAGAGTATTGAAACTAATTTGGTAACATTCAATATCAAACGAATCAAATCATATAAGATTCGACTGCTGCCACTACTCAATTCCATCAAGATGGAATCGTGGAAGAATAATATTGAATAAGAATCATATTCACTTAATAACCTTAGAACTAATTGCTTTAAATTCATATGTTTGATCGTATCAAAAATCTTTGAACAGTTCAAAGACATGTAATGAATTTTGAGGATAGAGTTCTCTAAAAAAATTTAGATTGAATATATTTGAACAAGTCAAAAATGTTCAATCTACGTTTCATCAGAACAGATTGAAAGTTCTTGATCATTTCAAGACGTTCAATATGTGTTCTTTTAGAAACACGTAACCAAGTTATGACAATTCATAAACTAAGTTACGAAGTAAAGAAAGCTATCTTAAGTAATTACAATTTATTAAACTACATACATCTAATGTATCAGTTTAATGAATCTGGTGGTCCAATGACAAATCATTGGTTAAACGAGATTTTAATCACCTTCATGAATACAATATTCATTAAATGGATAAGGATGTGTGGTGTGATCTTGTATCAAACCATCCTTTACCATACGGAATAAGCATCTAATGCTTAAGTGATTAAACTCATAAAACACCGTTCTAAATTATTTATTTTACCGAATAATTTTTCTTAATGTTTATCTCTACGTCAATGACACTACTAGTTATATTTAAAATATATAACAATTGTTTATAAAGAACAAGTAACTATCCAATAGTTGCGAGTTCCGATATTTTTTAAATAACTAGATGAGAGATCTGGTATCCAATACATATAGTTGTAGTATTGTGAAAATCGATATTTTCTATACACAACTATACGCATCTATTTTCTTTAGCTTTACTATTTACATTCAACTATTCACAACAATTGTAAATAATTGATTAGCAAATTGTGTCATACATATTGCCTCTAAAGGTCATTAAAGCTAAGAAACGTCATTACTAGATAAACAAATACCTAATGTGGCTTTCTTAATGCCAGTCAAGAATCTCGAGACATGAACTAATTCAAGTCAATTATTACTGCATAAGAAACTATTCTCTCTAAAGTATTATATCCTAAAAGGGATATCTATCTAGATTATTTTCATGACTTAGAAACTAAGTCATTAACCATCTTGATTTTTGAAGAAAATCGGAACAATAGTTCCCGATGGTTTAGACCAATCTAATAATATCCTAGTCTAGTAGTATCTAGAACCTATTCTAGAATAACTGCAACCAAGAGTCAAGTCAGATAACATATCAAAATATGTGTGCAGTGAATTAAAAGTTTAATTCTATCTAATATAGATTAAGGAAAACAAACAAACGGCTATTTCCATAATAATACACACTGCCTAAGTTATGGAATATTTTAAACTTAGCAGTGCCTCCCACTATTTTACGTAATACCGTAATCCCCAACGGAAAAACGAGAATTCAATAATTAAATCGAATTCCATAATGGGAAGTGGACCCCATGAATATATTTCGACTCACAGCAGAGGCACGGTCTTGCCTACGTATATTCACAGGTAGACAACTCATTGTCAATCACTCACTAGTGACTCCTGGGTTTCCGGTCCTGGTCGTTTCTCGTTGTCGCTGCTAAGGCAGGCCCATAAGGAGACGTACCAAGGTTAAACTCGTCAATGATAAACTCAAGTTACTTGCGTAACCCTGACAGCTAGGGCACGTTCAGGATTCCGCTTTCGCTTGAATTTATCTAGTATATAATATACATCCGGCATAAATAAATATCTATCGGTTACACCCTCACAGCAGAGGCACGGTCTTGGATGTAGTCACAGAAAAATATTTATAAACCGTATTGACAAGACGGACCAAGAAACAAGTATTCCAAATACTAGTTACTTTAAAACCTTATTAAGCGGGGATATTCCATAAAATATCATACACTTTAAATTTAATCAAATTAAATGAAAGCATGCATGTATCAAGTAAAGAAAAGAACAAACACTAGATTTTAAAGGGCTAATCATATCGGGGTGTCCAGAATCAGACTAGCTCTGATACCATTTTGTTGGGTTTTTAAGGGGGAATATCGATAACGCAGCGGAATAGCGGAAAATCAAAATTTTCCGATTTCAAAACTTTTTCTCGGATCAATTAAATAAACTTATTTATTTAATTATCCAATTTTCAAATTCAGAAAAATTACACAAGTGATCAAATTTCTTGGAAATTACCGAATTGCCCCAAAACTTTGTAAATTGATTATTTTAGCCCAAAAATTATCAAATATAATTTTGGATGATTCTAAATCATTTCTAAAATATTTTTCAACACATCTAATGCATCAAAATCAGATTTAACACAAATCCCCAATTTTTTCCTAATTGCCGTGACTACCCCCAAATTTTCAAGTAATTGCATTTTGGTCCCTTTTGTTCAAAACATGCCAAGATCAAATCCAATCAACCCAAAAATTTACATGCATCATATTCATACCAAAATACATCACATATATGAAAATCCCCGAATTTGGAGTGGTTTATGAACCCTAATTTTTCAATTTCATCAAATTGTCCAATTTCACCAAATTTACAAAATCCAACACTTAAATCCATTCAATACTTCACCAATCAAGCCTCACCACTTTGAAATAACTCTAGAACAATTCTAGGTCACCAAGGAGTGGCTTACTAACTCTAGAATGGGAACTTTGATTTTCAAAAAATCAAAAGTAAAGCTTTGAAACCATTTCAAGCTTACTTACATGCATCAATCTTTCATCAAAGTTCACAACCAAAATAAACACAAATTATAAGAAGAGAGACAACACCAAAGCAACACAAATGATGCTAAGCATGTTAGAAACATTTTTCATGTTGAAAACTTTAAAGAAAAACTTACAAAACTCAAAGATTTCCAAGCTTTTTCCTTTAGCCTCCAAGCTTTTCTCTCAACTTCTTTTTTTGTTTATTTGGTATCAAATGAACTTATATAACCCTAAAAGATGAAACAAAACAATATATACTTGCCCAAAAATGGCCTTGGCCGAAATTGTGATGTATATATAATATCTAGATATTTTTGTTTCATTTAATTTTTTGCTTTATCAACTTGCATTCTAAATCATTACACCTTTAATGAATTATTCAACAAGTCAACAATTGCAACTTAAAAAATATAACCATTATATTTGATTTAGGGTGATGGCCGAATATTACAAATAAAAAGGAAAAAAGGATATTTTCAATTTCAACAATTAAAACAAATATCCAAGGAAGTCAAATTCAATTTGACAACCTTTTCCTTTAAGTATAAAGTCAATAATTTACACTTATAATCATTTTCTAACTTTATCATTTGGTGAGATATTTATATTTTAATTATATTAATCATTTAACAATTAAATAATTAAATAATTAATTAAATACAAATATTTCAAATATATGTATTATATTTACTTTAAATATTTCAAATACATATATTAATGATATATGTCAAATACCTTTATTTGAAAATTTATTAATGTGTATTTAATAATATCATATATTAAATACAAATGCACATTAATTAGGAAATGACGGTTCGGCCCGTTTGCATGTATTTTTCGTTTAACCATTAAACGATTTATAAATAATCATCATTATTTATAAAAGTCGCCCTAGTGCTCTACGAGTATATTTCATTAGTGAGACTCTCTAGATTCAGGTATATCCGTCACAAAATCCAATTTCGTGTCCATAATTTACCCACCTGTAAATTATGACGACCACAGATAAACTAGCTGAATCATACAGGTCGAGGTCATTGCATACGTATAATCCCTCCGTCACAGGTATCCAGATAATCCCAGAGATATAGATGTAAACGTCAAATCTCTATAGGTATTATCCCGTCGACGTTTCTATTAGCAATCTCTAAATAACATTCGGAACTTACTTCCGAAGTTTACTGTGGCCACAGATTTAACATACTGCTAATCATATATGGATTACCTATGCTCTGTACACAGAACTGACAGATCCTATTTTGATACACATAGGATATCCTGAGGATCGGTCCACACCCAACGAACTGACGGAGATCTGATCTAAATAGATCGGTGACGTGACTGCCATATAAGTGTGGAGGATGTCTCATACATCCACATTGGTATCTCAAGTCGAAGGACCACTATGCTACTCAACCCGAGAAGATTCTTATTGACGTTGGTGTACCATCCATTAAGAATCTTCGGTGAGTCGTTCAGTGTTTATCTATCGTAAACACCTACACGTCTATACGAGTCTCCCTAGACTCATGGTTCATTGGGATAAACCATCGGACCAAGTCTCGATATACGACATTGTATTGGTCTCAACAGATTTGACTAACTGACCCGTGTTAGTGAATCTTGACCAGTACCTATATCTGATAATATACATTTAGCAGTGACACTTCCCAATGTCAATTACAAACTAGCTTTGTAACTGTGTACTGCATTATATATTATCGGGCCTTTGTCTAATATATACATATCACTAAACGACATTTAGTTTCAATCTAATCGTAATCAGATCGAATACGTATATAAGAACAAGAGGTGCAACCATAAATAAGTAATATTATGGAAAATAAGATGTTCGTATTCATGAATCAGACATAAATATGGTCCGGATTGGCGCTCTGAGCACCAACCCCAACAAAATGCAGTGCAACCACTAAATCGTATTACGATGCTAAATTATGAATTTTTTACGTTGGAGTTAAGTATTGACGCTAAAGGTTGTAACATTTAGCGTCGAAGCTAAGTATCGACGCTAAAGGTTATAACCTTTAGCGTCGAATATAGGTAACGACATTGGAAATTATGACATTTAACGTCGCAACCTATATTCGACGTTAAATGATGATATTTAGCATCGAAAAATTTATTGTGACACTAAATGTTAATATTTTTGCGTCAAATGTCCAATGGTGACGTTAAATATTGTACTTTTAGCATCGTTGATCTTTGAGATATAATATATTGTTACGTTTACCATCGTAAGGTTTTGACGACGTTAAATATATATTTGGCGATGATTTTTTACGGCGACGCTAAAACTTTGGAAGCTAAAAAACCTGTTTCTTGTCATGTATAAAGCGGGGAAGCATTATAAAGCATATTTCAAAATAAATATGTGTTTTAAGTGAATTGAGATCCAGTATCGAGTTGAATTTATACAGAATATTGAGTTAATAATCAAAAGATAAGTGAAACTCATATGAAACCCATATTAAATAAATCTTAATAGTTAATTTAGTTCTCCACGGACCACAAACCCAACTGAGCATTCATGTCAGATTTTATATTCTAACCAAAGTTAGAAACATAAGAGAGAAAGTAACAAGCATTAAGTGAGAGTATGCATTCATATAGATATGTTACAATGCAAGTTCGAAGAGAATTTGAACTTCATACATTAAAATATGAATCGACAAAGATATAGAAACCAATATTTTTGTACAAAGTTTTTGAAAAATTTTGTATGAAGGAATCGTCATCAGAGAAGGTAATATTACTTAATACATTCATTAAAAGTTTCGAGTTTCATTATAAGGTTTAGATTTCCTAATTAACCTTTTAAGAATTACAGTTAGCTAGCACAATGCTACAATTTTTAATGTATCTCAAAAAGACCTTGTCTGTGTCATGATAAAACACACACAATAGAGAATAAATGAGAGAAAAATCTTCTTTATTACTCACAAATAAAGAATTACAAGCTTAACCCTAAAGCTTTACAAAAACTCTCCACCTCTCTCTATTACACTCACTTATGAGACTTTAGGATTTCTGGGATGATCTATGGACTCTAATTTATAGTGCCAAAATCGTGTGAACAATGTCACACGGTTTGGCAAAGTCACCATCAACTTTCGGTGCTTCTCACACGATTTCACAACTTCCTCCACAAGCTGTCTGAGCTGGCTTCCTCATGCATGCATGTTGCATGCATTAGCTGTTTTCAACAAATCTCCCCCTCGGTGAAGATTTGCCCTAAAATCTGAGCCGACCATCAATCATACAAATCGGATCCTCAAAAGGATCCACCCCTAACTGCATCTGAATGACTGCCTACGTACCCTGAGTTGGGATCAAGCCAATCGTAGTTCTCTGTCTCTCCTCACTCTGATTATGTGGAGAGTTTTGTCATTCCGGCTATGGCATGACAGATTTCAAGCTTCTCATTCGGTAAAACCTTGGTGAACATATCGACACCGTTGTCGTCAGTGTGAATTTTCTTGAGTTCTAACAGCTTTGAGCTCAGAAAGTCCCGTATCCAGTGATACCTCACATCGATATGTTTTGACCACGAGTGAAATGTAGAATTTTTACCAAGGTAGATAGCACTCTGGCTATCGCAGTACAAAGTGTACTTCTCCTGCTTGAAACCCAATTCCTGGACGAATGCCTTCATCCACATCAATTCATTGTAAGCTTCTCTCATTGCAATAAATTATGCCTCTGTTGTAGAAAGTACAACACATCTCTGCAACCTAGACTGCCATGCCACAGCTCCCCCTGAGAGAGTAATTAGATACACCGAAGTAGACTTACGGGTATCCACATCTCCTGCCATATTTGAATCGGTGTATCCCATCAACACTGGCTTGTCGCTTTCAAAACATAATATCATTTTGGATATGCCTCGTAGATATCGCATTATCCATTTGACAGTATTCCAGTGTTCTCTTCCTGGGTTTGACATAAACCGGTTGACCAATCCAACTGTGTGTGCTAAGTCTGGCCTTGTGCACACTATGGCATACATAAGACTTCCCACTGCTGAGGTGTATTGAACCTGTTTCATTTCCTCATTCTCTGTCTCAGTAGAGGGACTCTGTTGTGTACTCAATCTAAAGTGGGTAGCAAGAGGAGTCCTAACCGCTTTAACCTTGTCCATCTGGAATCTCTGAAGTACTTTCTCGATGTACTCCTCATGTGACAAGTATAATCTCCTGGCTTTCCGATCACGACCGATCCTGATGCCAAGAATCTGTTTAGCTGGTCCTAAGTCTTTCAGCTCAAAAGACTTACTCAGTTGCTGCTTCAAATTATCAATCATTGATTGATTCCGGCCAACTATCGATATATCATCTACGTACAGCAGTAAGATGATAAAGTCATCGTTAGAAAATTTCTGAACGAAAACACAATGGTATGAAATAGTCTTCTTGTATCCCTGCTCCTCCATAACTGACTCAAACTTCACGTACCACTGTCTCGGTGCCTGTTTCAAACCATAGAGGCTTTTCCTAAGTCTGCACACATGGTCATCTTTTCCTTTGACTCTGAAGCCTTCTGGTTGCTCCATGTAAATTTCTTCTTACAGATCTCCATGAAGAAATACGGTCTTGACATCCACTGCTCAATCTCCAGGTCGAGGCTTGTTGCTAGACTGAGTACCACTCTGATGGATGACATCTTCACAACTGGAGAGAAGATTTCATCGAAGTCAATGCCTTTTATCTGATTGAATCCTTTGACGACTAGTCTGGCTTTGTACCGGGGTTGTGAAGTGTGCTCTTATTACTTCACCCTGTACACCCATTTGTTCTTTAAAGCCCTTTTGCCTCTTGGAAATTTCACAAACTCAAAAGTGTGATTGTCATGCAAAGATTTCATCTCATCTTGCATGGCTTCCTCCCACTTTTCATTGTCATCTGTTTCCACAGCCTCCTTGTAGCTCTCGGGTTATCCCCATTTAGTAAGCAACACATACTCATATGCAGAGTATTTGGTTGAAGGTCACATTTCTATGTCAGACCTTATCTGTGGAACTGTTGGTGTAGCTTCTGGTACTGGTGGTTGATCATGATCATTATCTCTGTGAGCTTCATCATCTGTACCCTCATGTCTGGGAACCTCATCTTCAACTTGTACTGGCACCGGTGTATGAGGTTCTGGATTCACATCTCTGTATTGTTGGAGCATTGTCTTCAATTCCTTCCGGATATCTTCTATGGTCTGATCTTCAACGAAGACAAAATCTCGGCTTTTGACAATCTTCTTCTCAACAGGATCATAGAGTCTGTAGCCGAAATCATCATGTCCATAGCCAATAAAGACACACTGTCGCGTCTTTGTATCAAGTTTGGATCTCTCATCCTTTGGGATATGTACAAAAGCTTTGCACCCAAAGACATGTAAGTGTTCGTATGACACTTCTTTACCTGTCCAAACTTGGTTAGGAACATTACCTTTCAGTGCGACTGCTGGGGACATGTTCAAAACATATACTGTTGTGTTCAGCGCCTCCCCCCAGAATGTCTTCGGTAGCTTGGCTTGTGAAAGTAAGCTTCTGACCCTTTCGCACAAGGTTCTGTTCATCCTCTCAGCTAGGCCATTCAGCCGGGGTGTCTTCGGAGGTGTCGTTTGATGTCTAATTCCTTGCGTCTTACAGTACTGATCAAACAGACCTCTGTATTCTCCACCGTTATCTGTTCTGATGCATTTGAGTTTCTTGCCGGTTTCTCTCTCCACCAGGGCGTGAAACTCCTTGAACACTCCCAACACTTGATCTTTTCTCTTCAAAATGTATGCCCAGATCTTCCTTGAATGATCATCTATAAATGTCACAAAGTAAAGTGACCCACCAAGTGTTCTCGTCTGCATCAGACCACATACATCTGAATGTATGAGGTCAAGTACCTCCGGTTTCCGTTGAGGCAAGGAGCTCTGGAAGGACACTCTGTTGTGCTTTCCAGCCATGCAGTGTTCATACTTCCGTAAGTGTGAGTTCTTCAATTCGGGAAGAATATTTCGCCTGCGTAGTATTTCCATCCTTGTTTGACTCATGTGACCGAGCTTTTTATGCCATAGCTCGGCTGCCTCATTACTGTTGACTGTATTTATGCTATTATTGGAAAGCTTAGCATGCATCAAATACATAGTTGAATCTTTCTTACCTTGTGCCACCACAATTGATCCTTTAGTGAGCTTCCAGGTGCCGTCACTAAAGGTGCTACAGAAACCTTCATCATCCAGCTTGCCTGTTGAGATCAGGTTTAACCGGATGTCTGGGATGTGCTTGACTCCCTTCAATACTAGCCTTGTCACGTTGTCTTTTTCAAGGAAGATGTCTCCAATACCGAAGGCTTTGGACTGGCCGTCATTCCCCATCCTTACAAAACCGTAGTCTCCTGGTGTGTAAGATGAAAAGAAGTCTCTGCGAGATGTGGCGTGTATGGAGGCGCCACTATCCATCACCCAACTGGTCTCGTGGCTGGTAAGATTCACAACATCTTCTTCATACATAATACAAAATTCTTTGGAGGTTTTGTCGGTGGTAGTGGCAACTCTTTCTTGATTAGAGTCACCATCTCTCCTAGACTGCTCGTTCGTCAGTTTGTAGCAATCCCTCTTCATATGGCCTTTCTTTTTGCAGTGGTAGCACTCAATATCTTTTGTTCTTGATTTCCCTCGGTTCTTGTCTGATTTACCTGGGCCTCGGCTTTTACTCTTCCCCCTTCTGGTGTTCTTCTCTGTCACTAGAGCTTCTGAGGTTGAGGCTGATGCTGACTCCTGCATTGTCGTCCTCTTTTCTTCCTCGAAAATCCTGGTTTTCGCCATCTCCATAGTGACTTTCCCATCTGCGGTTGAATTGATCACTGTAGATCTGAACATTTCTCATGATTCTGGTAACATATTAGGAGTATTAAGCCATTTACCTCATCTCCGAAGTCTATGCCCAATCCAGACAATTCTTTCATTGTTCCGAGGAAATCGTTGATGTGGTCCGCCACAGCTGTACCTTCATGATATTTCAACCCCATCATCTTCTTGATGTAGTACAGCTTGTTGTTACCAATCTTTGCTCAAAAAAGTTCCTCCAGCTTTCTCCATAAGACACGTGCATTTGTATCTTCACTAACATGGTTCACGATACTGTCGTCGATCTACTGATGAATAGTACTGCATGTTTTCTAGTGAAGATTGTTCCACCTTACTTCGGACATCTCTTCTGGTTTCTCCTCCAGAAATACCGACCCATCATAATCCTTCACATATATAAGGTTTTTCATCATTCCTCTCCATGTGAAATAATTGGTACTAGTCAACAAAATCATTTTTCCGACTCCCCCATCCATCATAAAAATTCTAAGCAGAATTTCAAAAAATAGACCTCACCGTTGCGTCCGGAATGATCGAAAATGGTGGAAATGACACTTCGTTTGTCAAAATCCAACACAGGGACCAAATTACAAATTTCAGAAATCACAGGGGTCAAAGTGCAATTTTCGAAAGTTCAGGGGCCAAAATGCAATTACGAAAAAGTTCAGAGACTAAAATGTAATTTCCAAAAATTTCATGGACCTATCTGAAATTTACCAGATTTTGCTGACGTGGCAGACATGTGGCGCTGACTGGATGACACGCGGCTGCTGACTGTGTTGTTGACGTGGCTTGCTGACTCTACTGCTGACTGTGCGTGACCCGATGACGTGGTGATGACTGGGCGCTGACTGGACGATGACGTGGCGGCACGTGGACAACGTTCTGTGAAGCGCGTGCGGCGCGTGCGGACTGCTTGGACCTCCGATCGATCGCCAGAAAATACCACTGTGCTCGTATCGCCGTGAAAAATCCGATGATATGCTCAAAATCGATTTTCGACAACTTTCGTCGGAACCGATTTTCCGAACCGAACCTCTGTTTTTGAGTTTCGGGATCCCACCGTGGAACCTTAGCTCCTGATACCACTTGTTGTGATAAAACACACACAATAGAGAAGAAATGAGAGAAAAATTTTATTTATTACTCACAAACAAAGAATTACAAGCTTAACCCTAAAGCTTTACAAAAACTCTCAACCTCTCTCTATTACTCTCACTTATGAGACTTTAGAATTTCTGGGATGATTTAGGGACTCTAATTTATAGTGCCAAAATCGTGTGAATAGTGTCACACGATTTGGCAAAGTCACCATCAACTTTCGGCGCTTCTCACACGGTTTCACAGCTTCCTTCACAAGCTGTCTGAGCTGGCTTCCTCATGCATGCATGTTGCATGCATGAGCTGTTTTCAACAGTCTGATATCACATTTATTCATTGGAGTGAAAATTAGAGTTAGATGTAACTAAATGGGATTTTGTTTGTTGCTTTACTTAGTTGTGGGTTTTAATTTTTGCTGTTTGGTTGCTAAGTAAATGGAGGAAAATTGTGGAAATGTAAACGGAAAAAGAGAAATATGTTGATGGAATTTTTTTTGGAAAATTTAAAACTCATTCAAGTTTGAATGATTATTTGACACCCTGGTTTGGATCAAAATCAGTCAAAGTATCCGTGGGCGATTATTATGAGAGCAAGGGATTGGTGAGCTTGGTTGAATGAATTGGTGTATTGTTATGTTATTCGTTTTTTATCCAGAGTGTGTGTATATATATATATATATATATATATATTTTTCAGTCAGTTATTTATTAGCAAATAAATATATTTATCCAACAATGTTGTTTTTCCTTTATTTTTATTTTATTTTATTTTATTTTTTTGTCTTTTTCAGTGGTTAAAATTGTAATTTCTTATTTAAATAAAGTATAAGGGTAATTTAGTATTTTCACATAAAATAATTAATAGAACTGGCATATGATATCTTTTTTACAACCCTAGGTTCACTGACGAACGTTTTTCAGATAATTTCATACTTAGTTTTATATTCGAGTGGGAAAAAAAGGTTGTACCCTTTTATGTATTTCAAAAAGATATTGTGTGATATGATATTTATTCATTGGATTGGAAATTGGATGATTCAATAATTAAATGTAGGTAATTTTATAAATGATTCAGATAATTTGATTAACATGTCATGAGTTTGAGTTCGGTGGGTGTATTTTTTGTAAGTACATGGAGTAGTCGGGGATTTTACATGGTTCGCTTAAGTCCGGATCGAGTGATTTGGCGGTTGGTTTCCAACGTTTCCCAAAAAAAATATTTATAAATGATTGAAGGAAAATTAGTATTAATGATTGAAAATTACCAATAGAGGCTTTTTAGAGGAAGAGATCTACTAATTAGAGATTAAATTGAAATACTAAAAAAGCATATATAAGAGAATGCAAACGTTTGGAGCAACTTATTAAACCATTAAAGAAAAATGTTAGATCTGTATTAGTTATATATGCTACCCTCCAAAATGAAAAGGTGACCTTAAAATCTTTCATATATGCGAATGTTTATCTCTAGTAAAACCCTAATTTTCATTTAGAACTTGCAATTAAAATTAATATGCGTCTGTAGTTATTGCACATCTGATCTCTTCATGACTAGGCTCATAATTACCCTCTATCACACTCTTCGAAGACTTGGCTTCGATGATAAGGATGGCCAACATACGAAACTTCATTTATTATGGATTGTTAAGAGAATTCAATATATACGTAATCTTATCTTACCTTTAGAGGTATGAAGTCTTAAGTTATGACTGACCAAGTATTATAACTATCATATCACTTATAATTCAACCGAGTTTCTAATCTCAAATATTATTTCCTTGATAAGTAAGAAATTCCTGATAAGATATTTATCTTCCAAAATACCGAGCCTTATTATCATGCAGCTATAATGATTTCTTTTCTCTCTAAAAATTCGGGAGTTCTAACCCTAATACACGAGGTGGTATATCATGTGCCGGGTGTATATGTCATCTCTCTCACAGTAGGCGGGCCCCACACAGTTATGAGACCCCCTGCTGTGAGAGAGATGACATATACACCCGGCACATAATATAATTTTCGCTAATACACCCATAAAAAGTCATTGAATTCATCGAAACGGTATGTCACGGAACACACCAACACTCAAAATACCAGCACTCCCCATTTTGTTATTTGGATGATAAGCCATAGAGGGTGTGTAACCCATTCAGTACGTGTCAAAAGTCAAAACCAACAAATCATTTCTTCTTCTTCTTCTTCTTTTTTTTTCCAAGACTCACTAATCAGATTCTGCAAAAATTATTTGATGAATAACTCAACTCTTGCAACATTATGGTAGCTTTAGATTTTTAACATTACAGTGGAGGTCATTGTGCTATCCTCCATAAAAAAAAAAATGTTGGTAGGTTTTGTGTTATTAAACAGTAAACAAACATGCAACAAACAGATCCAGAACATAAAATCAATGTAGATTTACTTTTACATGAAAAACCCTAAATCTTTTGTAATAAAGAGGAACCTGGAAATTGTGATGACGAACCCAAGTCGAGATCTCTCTGTCCTTAAGAACTTATTAACATCCGTCTCTGGTGCTTTACGGATTCGAAATGGTCAATGTTCTCCCAGGATTCCTTGGATGCTTCTTGTTCAAGGAGCCCTCATTAACAAGTATTTGAACTTGGAATATGATTGAACTCTCTCAATACTAAAATAAAGGAAATGTGACACACAAATGTCGTACTTGTTTCAGATGTGAGAATGAACATTCATGCCTTCCTTATAAAGGCATGGAATGGTGCCTTATAGACACCCTTTGGGTTGGGGTGCAACCCTAACAAAAGGTTGTACCCCTTCCATGCTTCTCATTTGGAGGACATGTCCCTATGGGTATCATCCAAGGGACATGACTCTCCTCCATCTTAACCACCCATATTTTAAGAATTTACAACAATCCCCCACAATTCTTAAAATATTCATGCAAACACTTGAGAGAGTTTCCGTGAACTAAAACTGCATCGAAATAGGTAGCTTTCGCCTTGAACCTTTCCTAGTGAATGACAATCGGATTTACTTGGCAAACCAGTGACCCATAGTCTTGAATTGTTCTGCTGTTGGTTTAAACCAAGACAATTGCCAACAGACAACTTTACTTTGACCATTTCCCATTTTATGGTTGTGTTCATTTCGGCCCTGAACAACGGTCCTGGTTCATCAAGCACTTTAGGGAAATCAGCCTGTAAAATCCCATGGAAGCGGCCTCACTTATTACTTGAAATATGTGATCTACTATGAAAAGGTAAACTTCCTTTACCCCCATTAGGACTCATCTCCTAATATAGTGATCATTAAAAGCCTTAGCTTATCCTAACTTTGACAGACAGCACTCTGCGTCATTATCGGAATGGGAAAGAGTACAAAACTTTTCAGTGCTTGTTTTGAATTGCACAAAGTTTCAGTTGTCCCTTTTGAACCTAGATCTTGGGATCTCTAGTCAGCTAGGTTGGGTTTCCACAGTGACAATTCTTAATTTATAGGCTTCAAGCTCATTCCCCTCGATAACTTTTCAACTTGCTCTCGAGGTAAACCTTTAGTTAGTGGATCCACTAAGTTTTCCTTCGACTTAACATAATCGATCGATATTATGACACTTGAGAGCAGTTGACGTATGATATTATGTCTCCGACGTATGTGTCGAGACTTACAATTATACATTGTATTTTGGGCTCTCCCAATTAAGGATGGCAACGGGCCGGGCCGGCCCGGGCTTTGCAAGCCCGGCCCGAGCCCGACCAACAAAAAAAAAGCTCGGGCCCGGGAAAAGCCCGGCACGGGTGTCTTCCCGGCCGGGCCGGCCCTGCCCGACTCGGGTCGGGCTCGGGCCCGGGCTTTTTATGGGCCCGAATTTTAAAAAAAAAAAATTTTAAAAATTCAAAAATATACAAATATAAAATACATTTACACTATATACAAAAACAATTTATAAATAAATCACAAATTTCATTGATAAATTAACAATTTAAATGCTAAAAATAAATAAAAATGATACAAACATATTAAAAAATATATTATTTTTTTATTTTTTTATTTATTTTGGCCCGGGCCCGGGCCGGGCCAAAATTGGAAAGCCCGGCCCGGGCCCGGGCCCGAGCCCGTGCCGGGCTTTCATTTTAAGGCCCGGCCCGGGCTTTTTCTACTCCGGGCCGGGCCAAAGTCCGACCGGGCCGGGCCAAAGTCCGACCGGGCCAGGCCGGGCTTGCCGGGCCGGGCCGGGCTTCGGGCTTTTCTGCCACCCTTACTCCCAATAGCCGATTGGCTATCACAATGTATGTTAATCGCTGGCACCAATTTAGGCCAACTAGGAATATCCTCCAGGAAGTTTCTAAGCCATTCTACTTCTTCCGTTGTTTTGTCTAATGCTATGAACTTTGATTCCATAGTAGACCGGGAAATACATGTTTGCCTCGAGGATTTCCATGACGCGGCCGCACTACCAAGTGTGAAAACAAATCCACTCATAGATTTGGAATCCATTGTATCAGATATCTAGTTAGGTATCGCTGTATCCCTCTAGAACAGCAGGATATCTCTCGTAATGTAGCCTATATTTTGAAGTTTCTCTCAGATACCTCAAAACTCTTACTATGGCTTTCCAATGGTTATGTCCTTGATTGCTCGTATATCTGCTAAGCATGTTCACAGCTTGAGCATTATCAGGTCGTGTGCAATTCGTGAGATACATCAGACTTCCGATGATTCTCGAATACTCTAATTGCGATACGGTTGAACCAATATTTTTTGATAGATGAAGAGTTAGGTCCACAGGGGTTCTAGCCACATTTAGATCCCTTTTGATATATTTCTCAAGTATCTTCTCAATATAATAGTCTGAGATAAAATATATCCGTTTGATGTCCTAGAAATCTTGATTCATATGATCACATCAGCTACTCCCAAATCTTTCATATCAAATTTGCTGGATAACACGTTTTTGGTAGACTGAATCATTTCATGATTACTACCAATTATCAGCATATCGTCTACATAGAGACACACAATGACATATTCTTTTTGAGTTGATTTGGTGTACACACACTTATCACACTCATCGATTTTGAACCCGCTCGACAATATCTCTTTGTCAAATTTCTCATGCCATTATTTAGGTGCTTGTTTTAATCCATACAAGGATTTTACAAGTTTGCACACCTTCTGTTCTTTTCCAGGAACATTAAACCCTTCTGGTTGTTCCATGTAAATCTCTTTATCCAATTCACCATTCAAGAATTCCGTCTTTACATCCATTTGATGTATTTCAAGACCAAATATAGCTGCTATGGCTATGAGCATTCTTGTCGATGTGATATAAGTCACTGGTGAATAGGTGTCAAAGTAATCAAGGCCTTCATTTTGTCTATAACCTTTTATGACAAGTCTTGCTTTGTACTTATCTATTGATCCATCCGTTTTCATCTTCCTTTTGAATATCCATTTGTAGCCCAGTGTCTTACAACCTGGAGGAAGATCAACTAACTCCCAAGTATGGTTCTGTAGGATTGAATCAATCTCACTATTAATAGCCTCTTTCCACAGAGGGACCTCCGGAGAAGACATTGCTTCTTTATAGCTTTGAGGATCATTCTCTAACAAATATGTCAGAATATCGGGACCAAACGACTTAGACGTTCTAGCTCTTTTGCTACGTCTAGGTTCGATTGTCTCAACGTTTGCACGTTGTTCTGATTCTTGGTCAATCAGATCATTGTCTTTGACATTATCAATCATTTTTTGAGAGACTATGTTCTTTGTCTTTCCTTACAATGAAACGTCTCTTAAAAAAATGTGGCATTCCTTGACTCAATTATCATACTCGGATTGATGTCAGGAATCTCAGACTTGTGTACCAAAAATCGATACGCACTACTGTTGCGAGCATATCCAATGAATATACAATCGACAGTTTTGGGTCCTATTCTAACCTTCTTAGGTTTAGGAACCATTACCTTGGCAAGACACCCCCACACTTTTAGGTATTTGTAGGAAGGTACGTGACCTTTCCACAACTCATATGGTGTCTTGTCAAATCTTCTGTGAGGAAGCTTGTTTAGAACGTAGTTCGCAGAAAGCAAGACTTCCCCCCACAATTTCTGAGGTAAACCAGAACTTGTCAATGTGGCGTTCATTATTTCCTTCAACGTTTGGTTTTTGCGCTCAGTAATCCCGTTTTGTTGAGGATAATAAGGAGCAGTGGTTTCGTGAATAATTCTGTGCACAGAACAATATTCACCAAATGGTGAAACATATTCACCACCTCTGTCACTCCTGATTCTTTTGATTTTCTTGCCAAGTTGATTTTCAACTTCGTTCTTATAGTGTATAAAGCTCTCTATAGCTTCAGCTTTGCTCCTCAGTAAATACACATAACATAATCTTGTGCTATCATCGATAAAAGTGACAAAGTACTTTTTACTGCCTCTTGTTTGCACAATATTCATATCACACACGTCAGTGTGTATAAGTTCTAAGGGTTCAGAACATCGTTCTATAGAATGAAATGATGTTCTATGCATTTTTGCTTCAACACATGCCTCACACTTATGTTGGCTATCAATTGCAAATTTAGGTATAAGGTCCATGTTAATTAATTTACGCATTGTATCATAATTAACATGTCCTAACCTCTCATGTCATACATTTTGTGACTCAATAATATAAGTAGAAGTTTTAGCTTTATTAATAGCACGATTGACAGTCATTACATTTAGTTTGAAAAGGCCCTCAATGAGGAATTCTTTTCCTACATACATATCATTCTTAGTCATTACAAATTTATCAGAAACAAAAACAAGCTTAAAACCAGCATTACTAAAAAGAGAGAGCCCGAGACCAAATTCTTTCGAATATCTGGAACATGCAGTACATTCTTCAATGTAAGCTCATTTCCGGATGTCATCTTCAGAACCATTGTGCCTTGTCCAACCACCTGAGAGGTAGACGAGTTTCCCATTGTTAGATGATCGCCACCATCGACCTTCTGATGCAAGGAAAACATCTTTCTATCAGCACAGATATGACGAGTAGCCCCAGTGTCTACCCACCATTCTCTCGGATTCCCAACTATGTTGGCTTCGGTTACCACTGCTGATAGGTCAATCTCTGAGATCTCATCAGTCAGCTGCTCACCTTCAGTGACATGGGCCTCGTTTTTCTTTTTCTTGCCCTTGTCCTGAGTCTTCTTATTTCTGCAGTCTTTTGCCATATGATCGCCCTTTCCACAGTTGTAGCACTTTCCCTTGAACTTCTTGTAAGCTTGGGAAGAGTCAGCTCCACTGTTCCTTCTCTTCTTGCTACCCTTTACACCCTCAACGATGTTGGCCTTAGACTCCATAGTCTTGTAGCTGGCCTTCTCGGACATCCTGTTGTCCTCCTCGATTCTCAATCGAACACTAAGGTCTTCAAGGCTCATATGTTTCTTCTTGTGTTTCAGATAGCTCCTGAAGTCCTTCCATGATGGAGGAAAATTTTCAATAATAGTGGCAACCTGAAACGTCTCACAGAGTTTCATACCTTAATGAATGATCAATTACAGTTCACCCAACTGAGACATTACTATTCTTGAATCTTCCATCTTGTAGTCCAGGAACCTACCCACTACAAATTTCTTTTATCCGACATCCTCGGTTTTATATTTCTTATCGAGAGATTCCCAGAGAACCTTCACATAAACCATGCCTTGGTACACATTGTACAGGGTATTTTCAAGTCCACCCAAAAGGTAGTTCTTGCACAAGAAGTCGCCAGACGACCATGTCTCTTCCCGCAGTTGCTTGGCTATTTCCGATTCACCCTCCACAGGATCCGGAGGATCTTTGAGGTATTTAGCCAACTGCAAAGTTGTCATGTAGAACAGCATTTTGCTCTGCCACTGTTTAAAGTTTGCCCCACCAAACTTCTCCGGCTTTTCTCCATGAGAGACCGATACTGTGATGTTTCCGCTAGTCATTTGTAACTGGAAAAACTAACATGGGTCAATTAGTCTACAAAAGACAAATTGCACAACGATCAACAAATGATCTTGTTCAAAGTGATATATTAAGTAACCACTTGTTGTTCTATTGGACGGTGGTTCCAATAAACACAAGTCCTTGAATTTCAACTAAAGATTCTTAAGAAAAGTAAATAAATGAATATTCCCAGATGACGAGGGGGGTCCGGAGTAACCACTTAAATCTCCGACCACTTAGGCTCTTATCGCATTTTTGACATAATATATTTTAAACACTTTTTCAATAGGATCTCTTAGCAATTCAAACTTAGTATTACACTTTTGATTTACAATACAATATTCGATATGTGTAGATATATGTGTATGTGTCAATCAAGATTGGATGGAATTACTTGTGTATGATCACACTTTAAATTCTCAACCAATTTGCAACACGCAATTAAGTTTCAACTTTATCACTAAGTGTATGCTTGTGATAATTGAACACCCTAATAATAACCTAAATCTATACTACCAAGATTAATGTGATTCAGTACATGAATTAATAAGTTAATATTAGGTTAATCTAAGTCTTTACAGTTTATTAACAATTCCAGGACAGATTCGTTAGTGTCTAGTTCGTATCTATGTTCGAATGAGACTGTCCAGTGTGTGTACATTCGTGTTGCGTTCGAGAACGCGTTCGAACGAAGTGTTCTAGAGAGTTCACGTTCGTATAGCATTCGAGAACGCGTTCGAACAGAATAATTCCAGAGAGTTCACATTAGTATAGCGTTCGAGAAAGCGTTCGAACGGAATAATTCCAGAGAGTTTACGTTCGAGTTGCGTTTAGGACGAGTGCGAACGAACTCAGTCAGAAGGTCTGCGTTCGATTTGCGTTTGAATACGCGTTCGAACGTTCTTACGAAATTTCATATTTTTGCATTCGCGTTCGTCGGGCGTTCGAACGCCCTATGTATTTTTCATGCACAGATAATATTTTTCCAGAAATTTTCTTAACTACGCATGCGATTTACTATTTAACAACACTAGTTAATAAGTTCTTAAGATTGTTGGTAGGTTTTGTGTCATTAAACAGTAAACAAACATGCAACAAACAGATCCAGAACATAAAATCAATGTAGATCTACTTTTACATGAAAAACCCTAAATCTTTTGTAATAAAGAGGAACCTGGAAATTGTGATGACGAATACAAGTCGAGATCTATCTGTCCTTAAGAACTTATTAGCCTCCGTCTCTAGTGCTTTACGGATTCGAAATGGCCAATGTTCTCCCAGGATTCCTTGGATGCTTCTTGTTCAAGGAGCACTCCTTAACAAGTGTTTGAACTTGGAATATGGTGGAACTCTCTCAATACTAAAATAAAGGAAATGTGACACACAAATTTCGTACTTGTTTCAGATGTGAGAATGAACATCCATGCCTTCCTTATAAAGGCATGAAAGGGTGCCTTATAGACACCCTTTGGGTTGGGGTGCAACCCTAACAAAAGGTTGTACCTCTTCCATGCTTCTCATTTGGAGGACATGTCCCTATGGGGTACCATCCAAGGGACATGTCCCTCCTCCATCTTAACCACCCATATTTTAAGAATTTAAAACAAAAAAACTCATGGCTTTGTAATTCTTCCATTCTTACAATGCCCTAAAATGGATTATGAGTTTTGTATGTTAATAATTACTAGAGAAATTACTTGGTAATATTTTTTGATTGTATATAGAAATTGAATTACATGGGATCATTTCTAATTATAGGTAGTAATTGTTGAGCACCTTTTAGGTGGCTTTAGTCAAAGCCACGGAAAAGTGAATATAAATAAATAAATTAAATATTTTAGGTGGGTCCCACATATTTAAAAAGAAAATAATAAAGATAGAATTCATTATTTGCACAGTAAATCTCATGATTATAAATAGATGATTCATTTCATTATTTTCTTCATTTCATTTTCAACCAAATCATTTGTATTCTAAGAGTGAAAATATAGTTTCTTCTTATGAGTTTGTGAGAGAGTTGTAGTTCTCCTATTCTAAGAGAGTGTAAGATTATTCACTCCTTGTGTTTAGAGAGAGGTTGTAAAATTCTTTCCACTATAGTGAAATCATTCTACATTTGCCCGTGGATTTTTCCCTATATTAAGGGTTTTACCACGTTAAATCTGTGTCTCGTTGCTTTATTTTATTGTTAATATTTATGGTAGGCTAAGCTTCCTAATTATTATTGTATTGTTGTATGGTAGACAACTTCTCATGAACTAACAATTATTCTCAATTTCACTTTACTTACATGCTAGCTTCAGCTCACGATCTCCTAACAGTAACTTCTTATCATGAGCACGTGTGACATGCTATACATGTAAATAAGTTGGATCTCATGAATTAATATGGTGAATTGCATGATTAATTTCAGAAGATTAAACAATATCAATGACTATTTCACAACTAAATTACACACATTAATAATAAACTCATGCAAAATAGTTTTTCATGTATAGTTTTATTAAATATAATTACGATTTATTTAGTAGTTTTTTAATATTTTACCATGCATGCAAAATATTATTAGATTGTTATATAGGTAAAATTGTCAATCGTATACCCAATATTTGATACGTTATAAAAAAAAATACATAAATTCTAAAAACATTTCACCGATCTACCCAAAACTTGAAAAGTATAGCAAACGTTCACCTACCACGTGATATATATATACCAAATGTTTGATAGATTTTTCAATCGTATACCCGAATTCGATATATTTTTCAATCTTTAGGTTTATCGGTGAAATTTTTTCAGAATTTATTTAATTTTGATAATATATCAAATATTAAATATACAGGTGATAATTTCCCAATAATAAAAAACTCATCAAAAGAACATATTTGCCATCTTCGTTCTCCACGAGTCATTGTCGTGGTTTTTAAAACTGGACTGGTTGGTCGGTTCAACCAGTCAAATCGGTATTAAAAAAAATCGATCAAAATCAGCGAATCGGATCGAACCGGTTCAATTTTTTTTTAATTAAATAAAATTATTTATGACGTTAGTCGGTTTTTTCGTAACGATTCAACCAATCGAACTAGTAACTCATTCAACCTTTTAAATCACCAATTCGATTATCAGTCCGGTTTTGAAAATACTGATTAAAATCCTCTGTAATTAAACTCAACACAATTGTACAAGTATCACCCTTGTATGAGTTGTCGTTCGCACCCGATCAACGTTAAACGGTGACCTTCACCACCCTCTACCCTTCAAAAGATTGAATTCTTAGAATATTATTATATAACAAAACGCCACTCATTGTGATATTTAAAGTGAACCCACATTAGAAGCATATGGCTCCCACTATTCGATCTCTAAATATATATATTTTTTCCCTAATGATGAAATGGTTGATGAAAGTGCTGGCTTTTGGTATAAAGCCATGTGAGGCACCCTAACACATTAATTGATTCTCAAAATGGTATTCATATTGTACTTGAGCTGAGCAACTTCCTAATGTGAAAATTTCTCTACTGCATGGTGCCAATTATCAAAACTTTTGAGTTCTTAATCTCTTATGCACATGGCCTCCAGCCTCTCCACCTCCATTTATGGATTCAATTATTACCTTTCAATAATCTTAAAAGACTTATATCTTCTTGCATATTTTATTGGGTTTTTTTTTTTATACTTAGAATTGATCATTGCTAGAAGCCAGATGTATATTGCATGTGGGTACTTGTAAATGTGCTACAAAATTTTTAATTTTAAATTTTTTTTTTTTTTTTTTTTATGGGGATCAATTGGAGTTTGGTGGTCTTACAGACAAATGATTAAATGAAGTCATCTCTAGCATTATATTTCATCCATGGGGCCCTTCATCTTCATAGAAAGTTCCAAATTGTCTATTGTTTTTTTTTTTTTTTCTTTTTTCTTTAATTATCAGCCATATAACATGCAGAGATTCTATTCTGCCAAATCAATATCATGTTAAAATAAACAATTCACATTCAGAATTTCAAGCTTTTCATTTTTTGAAACAGTTTAATTACTCTTTGGATTTGATTTCAATTTGCTTGATTTATGCATTTAGATACCAAATAGAATGCATGCGAACCGCTTGATCTAAAAATTTAAATTGTTAAAATTAAAATAGAAATAGATGTATATCCTGAAACTATTAAATTTAATTTAACCGCTTGACTCAAAAACTTTTTCAGCGCATAATACTTTAAAGTAAGATGAAGATAAAGAATTGAATCACTCAAAACTATTTTTCTTTTTCAGTTATATGCAAAGTTGTTTAATACTTACTTCATTAGTTGACATTAATCATAATTCAACATTAATTCATGTTGTAACACTTCAAAAGGAACCTAATAATTTAATTTATGCCACAAATGGGGTTCTTTTTGTGCATTATTAAGTTCCCATAATTAAGTGAATGATGATGATGATGATGATGCTAATGATAGTACCATATGATGCTTTATTTGCAAGGCTACCTTTAATCACTTTTAAAAGTAATGCACAAAATAAACAGTTTAAAATCCACAGCATATCAAATAATTAGAGAGTAAATTTCTCCCCCGCGGTGAATTATTTTTTTTTCTTTATCACAGATGATTAATAATAGTATTGTGACACTCTGTCAGATCAAACGGGAAGAAGCATGTCAGAATTTGATAATAGCACATCATAATTTCAAAGTATGAGAAAAAAAAAAAACATGAAGCTCGTGTCTAGTGTGCGTGATAGTTAAGTTTTAACATATTATCCGCTTAGTCACTGATTCGAATCTTGGAGATGACCTCTCCTGAAAAATCAAGAACAAAACTGCGTATATTAGAACTTTCCCCATACCCTACTTGAAAAAAACATAATAATAAGCAAAACTGCAGTAACAAGTTCGGTTTACTTGTAATGTTTAGAAACAGGAATAGAAGATACCATTTGTTTATATCACTCATTTGGGTTGACTATGAATGATTAATAATTAAAGGAACAAAGCATAATCAATCAATTAAAACACATTCTCTCCATGTTTCAGTGTCTGGGAGATATGTAATAAGTCCAAAGCTTTACAGTCGTTAAGTGCAGATCGATCATTAGCTGGTGCAGATCCCAAGATGCCACGAACATTTTATCTTAAACTAATAACATAATTGCTGTTACTTCTCTAATTTTTATCCTATATTAAGTTCTTGTCACATTCAAGTTCCTTTGCTCCACAGAACCAAAAATGAGATTCAACTGAGAGGACAATGTCACAAAACGCTCTTGAGAGTAGCAAAATGCAACCCCAGATGCTGTTCCTCTACTGTTACATTGGTCTCTCTCTTGTTGTTCTTGCTGAGGGAGTTCAAAGCATTGCAAATGATGAATTATCAACGTTACTGTTGATAAAATCTGGTCTCGTTGATCCATTGAATGTGCTTAAAGATTGGAAAATGCCAAGCAATGCAGCGGAGAACAGGTTACTGCATTGTAACTGGACTGGAGTTCGGTGCAACTCCAGAGGATTTGTGGAGAAGCTTGATCTGTCCAACATGAATCTCACTGGCAGTGTATCGGAGAGCATTCAGGGGTTAATGAGTCTTTCTTTTCTCAACATTTGCTGCAATGGGTTTGCTTCATCTTTGCCAAATTCATTGGCTAATCTTACTGCACTGAAGAGCATTGATGTGAGTCAAAACAACTTCATTGGCAGCTTCCCAACTGGTCTTGGAAAGGCCTCAGGATTGACTTCAGTTAACACGTCAAGCAACAACTTCTCAGGATTTCTACCTGAGGATCTTGGCAATGCAACTTCACTCGAGAGCCTGGATTTTAGAGGGAGCTTTTTTGAAGGTTCAGTTCCTACATCTTTCAAGAATTTGCAGAAACTGAAGTTTCTTGGCCTTTCAGGTAATAATCTGACTGGAATGATCCCACCAGAGCTTGGCCAGCTTTCTTCTGTAGAAACTATGATTCTCGGATACAATGCATTTGAAGGTGAAATCCCAACAGAATTTGGCAATCTCACCAACCTTCGGTATCTTGATCTGGCTGTTGGCAGTCTCAGTGGTCAGATTCCACCAGTATTGGGTATGCTGAAGAAACTAACAACAGTTTATCTGTATAAGAACAATTTTACAGGAAGGATTCCACCAGAACTCGGCAGCATTACATCTCTAGAATTTTTGGATCTTTCTGATAATCAGATATCAGGGGAGATACCAGTGGAGTTAGCTGACCTCATGAACTTGCAGCTCTTAAATTTGATGTGCAATCAACTCAGTGGATTCATACCTGACAAGCTTGGTGAGTTGACCAAATTAAAGGTACTTGAGCTATGGAAGAACTCTTTGACAGGTTCTTTGCCGATGAAACTTGGGCAGAACTCACCTTTGCAACAGTTAGATGTATCGTCTAATTCATTGTCGGGTGAGATTCCACCAGGTTTGTGTGATTCTGGCAATCTTACTAAGCTCATTCTCTTCAACAATTCCTTTTCTGGTTCGTTCCCACCTAGTTTATCAACATGTAAGCCATTAGTCCGTGTTCGAGTCCAAAATAATCTTATTTCTGGGACAATTCCAGTTGGCTTGGGAAATCTGCCAGCACTTCAAAGGCTGGAATTGGCAAACAACAATCTCACAGGCCAAATTCCAGATGATATTTCTTTGTCTACTTCACTTTCTTTCATTGAAGTTTCTTGGAACCATCTTGAATCATCTCTCCCATCAAGCATTCTGTCCATTCCAAATCTTCAAACCTTCATGGCTTCCCACAACAAATTGCAAGGCAAGATCCCAAATGAGCTTCAAGCCTGTCCATCACTCTCAGTGCTTGATCTTTCAAGCAACAGTCTCTCTGGAGAAATCCCGGCAGGCATTGCTTCATGTGAGAAGCTGGTGACTCTAAACATTAGAAACAACCAGATCACCGGAGAAATCCCAAAAGCAGTTGCAACAATGCCTACATTAGCCATTCTTGACATGTCAAACAATTCCCTTTTTGGTAGGATCCCAGAGAATTTTGGAGCCTCCCCAGCGCTGGAAATGCTTAACTTGTCTTACAACAAGCTCGAGGGTCCAGTTCCCTCGAAAGGTATACTAATGACCATAAATACCAATGAACTCATCGGCAATGCTGGTCTTTGCGGCAGCATTCTCCCACCATGTTCTCAAAACTATACAGCAAAACCAGGGCAGCCAAGGAAAATGCATATCAATCATGTCATTTTTGGATTTATCATTGGAACTTTAGTGATAATAGCTCTTGGCATTGCCATTTTCGCTGGAAAATGGGTATACAGAAGATGGTACTTGTATAACAATTTCTTTGATGATTTGTTCAAGAAGAGCTGCAAAGAATGGCCTTGGAGGTTGATAGCATTCCAGAGGCTGAATTTTACTAGTAGTGAAATTCTTGCTTGTGTAAAGGAGTCTAACATTATTGGCATGGGGGGAACTGGGGTTGTTTACAAGGCTGAAGTTCATCGGCCTCAAATGGTTGTTGCAGTCAAGAAGCTATGGAGATCAGATAATGACATTGAAAGCGGTGATGATCTATTCAAAGAGGTGAGTCTGCTGGGGAGGCTGCGACACAGGAATATTGTCCGGATACTAGGATATCTTCACAACGAAACAAATGTGATGATGGTATATGAGTACATGCCAAATGGAAGTCTGGGAGAAGCTTTGCATGGTAAAGAAGCCGGAAAGTTGTTGGTTGACTGGGTTTCACGATACAACATAGCAGTTGGCATCGCACAAGGTCTGAATTACCTCCATCATGACTGTCAACCGCCTGTCATCCACCGCGATATCAAGTCTAACAACATTCTGCTTGATGCAAATCTGGAGGCAAGGATTGCAGATTTCGGGATAGCAAGAATGATGGTTCATAAGAATGAGACAGTTTCAATGGTGGCAGGATCATATGGATATATTGCACCTGGTAAGTCACACACACATCAAACTTTTCAGAATGATGATCTGTTTTAATTGCACTGATATGAAACAAATGATCTAATTTATTTTCTAATCGTGAATTTATTTTTTGACAGAATATGGATACACTCTGAAGGTTGATGAGAAGAGTGATATATATAGTTTTGGTGTCCTATTGTTGGAGCTTTTGACTGGGAAAAAGCCTCTAGACAGTGCATTTGGAGAATCTACAGATATTGTTCAATGGGTTCTAAGCAAGATTAAGAGCAACAGAGCTCAGGAAGCAGCACTGGATCCAAGCATAGCAGGTCAGTGCAAACATGTTCAAGAAGAGATGCTTCTTGTCCTTCGAATTGCGCTTCTTTGCACTGCAAAACTCCCCAAGGACAGACCGTCAATGAGGGATGTAATTACAATGCTTGGAGAGGCTAAACCCAGAAGGAAAAGCATCTGTCTCAATGGAGGACATAATCTAAGCAAAGACAGGCAGATCTTTGGGAACTCACCTGTTGTAGGACTTCTATAAAAAAATTAAAAAAAAAAAAATTTCTGTAAATCTTTTCCTGCAACTACATTGTACCATTAGTTCAGTTGCAGGTTTTCAAGGGAATTACTGTTCATATAGATATTGATTCATCTATAAATAAGCTACTTTCTATTTTCATAACATTTTTAAATTGACCACATTAGGAGTTGAGCTATTGTCACTTTGATTCTTGTTTCTCTAGCTTCCAAACAAGTTATTGGACATATTAGTTCCTGTGGTTATTGAACCCTGCAAGAGTAAAATAACAGAGATTGTTCATTGGCTTTTCCTTCAACATCTTTAAATCTATTGGATGGTTAAAGTAAAATCTAAGAGCATAGCGATGAAACATTGGAGTCGCGAGCTTCTGATGCACTTTCCCTGGTATTATTATTTCTTAATTCTAATTGTGAAAGTACAGAAGCTCACCCTAACCCTAGAATGATTTATAATTAATGGTTGAGAGAGAAAAAATCAAACCTCTTCTCAACCCATAACTAATTCTTGTACAGCTAGCTTGAAACAATGCATTTGCTACGCTCAAAACAAAAGAAGAAAACTCTGGAAACTGTAACTTGATTGCACAAAATCTATATTACACCCACCGACAGACCAGCTATGCTCATAGGAGAAGAGAAGACTTCAAACTGCATAAAGAAGGTATTAGATTTAGAGCTGCATGTGCCTTTGATCCTAAGTTGTGGCATTTAGAAGAGGAGTTCCAGAAGCACTCCCGTTATCGAGAAAGCTACTTGAGAATGGCTGAAAATTCATTTGGAGAGAGAGGCAAGTCAATAATTTCAGATTAAAAAAAATTTAAAACAGGGTATTGAATAATAAATACATAAATCGCAAGAATATACCTCTTTGTAATCAACTTTGGAAAGGAAAAACGGTTCTTTCTCCCGAATACCACCATTACTGTCCATTAACCTTTCCAAATCCTGCAGAGGCAGAGAGTGTATCAATAAATCATGTTGCTAAATATCACTTGGATTCGCGCAAGAAGCAGTCCGTCAATCAATCATAAGAAACACACTTTACAAACCATCCAGATAATCACACATCCACATTACATAAATTCACCAAAATCAAGAAAACATACACGGCAGATCATAAGATACCCATTATTTACCACGACAGTGCATCTTAGTGTTATTAGTAAACCAATAATCTATAAACAGTTCTAAGGTTGGAGCTGTTACCTTCCCTGTCAAGATTTCAAACTCCAGTAATTCCTCAACAATCTTTTCCAGAACCTTACGATTATTCTGAAGCATTTCCTTTGCTTTACAATAAGCTAAATCATACATCTACAAAAATAAAAGCACTAATGATAAAAGATTCATGAGCTAATCTCATGCCAAATCAATAATAGCCTATGATGTTATTTAAGGAACTGCAATATACCCTGTATCAACAATAAACATACCTTTTCAACTTTAGTGGCCATCTCATACTCATGGTCTTTCCCCATGCTCATAGCTGCAACCTATGTCAGAGAACAAAAACATTTAACATAATCAGTCATGTTTAAGCCCATAGACCAGATGGTCCAGATCAAAGACTTTCTCATAGACACTTTTAAACTTAGTAGAGTAAAAAGTGAATGTATTCAGCATCTTGTATAAATGGTCAACAAGAAGTATAAATAATCATACAAACAAAGAACAAAGACAAATGGCATGTTGTTGCTGAGTACTTCTAGTCTAGGCAAATAACTCCAATTGCTTGTCAAATGGTTTCATATTATTAATAAAATGGGGCAATACCGCATTATTGCTGTAGTAAATTGCAGGACTGTCATCAGGCCCCCATCCATACTGAAGGACCATCCTTGTAGCTATCTGCAATGACTTGTAAATAAGTTATAATGCAGTCTTCTTGAATTGAAATTTACAAGTTGTCCTGCAAAATAAGAAGGGTAATACCAACCTCCTGAGCCTGCATTAATTCTGAAGAAGAAAGAAAGTTTTCTTCGCCAAAAGGAAGCAGCAGTTGGGCGGCGATATATGAACCAAAGCAAAATACAAGCTTCTTCTCAAGATATGATCTGGATTCTGCATTCCCACTCATTGAACCTTCATTTTTGGCCTTCGTAATTTTTGTGCATCCAATTCCCTGAAAAGGGGGAAAATTCATCATTTTTCCCCTGTATAACTACCCATTGTAATTGGATTGACCTGTCTCCATGGAACTGATAAGTGGAACAGTTTTTACGATTATCATTATTACCTAGTAGCAAAATCAAAGTAACTAGCACATATAAGAGTGCCATTGTCCAAATGACCCTGGATAAAGACATTTAGTACAGGCCTTGGTTCGGTTCAGTTAGGCTATAATTTGAACAGCATGGTCAACTAAAAATTAAATAGAGATGCTTTCCAGTAAGCTGCGGCCTCATGATTAGCCTTGAAATTTCACTGGTTTGGAAATCCTTATTTACAACATCAATGCTATAGCCTTCATCAGAAAACATTTTCCTGGGCTTCATACTTTAATTCTCCAGGGAATGAACAATTTTTCCCCCTTTTAGGTGCGTTTGGCACACTGCATTGCATTAGGTTGCATTGCATTATTTAATAGAGTGTATTGCATTATATTAATGATGTACAATTTTTGGAGTTACACTATAGGATGCGTTTGGCACACTGTATTGTATTATTTAATGCACGGTATATTGTATTAAGGTAAGGTGCATTCAATAGTATTCTATTATATTAATGTTGTACAACGTTTGGAACTACATTGTACTGTATTAAAATAATTTTTTATTTTAATATTGACACTAAAATTAATATTTTAATTTTAATATTTTAATAATGTTTTTTTAATATTAGTATTAATTTTTTAAAGTGATTAATTAAAATGAGAGATTGACTAATTAATAATATTATGAGTAATAAAAAGCCAAAAATAATTACTGGTGAATGCCAAATATAATATAAAATATTTCTACCATTATCGCCTTTCTTCAACCTTCACTTTCACTACTCGAAATTCTCTCCCCAAATTCCAGAATAAGTTGAAATCCATAAACTCGCACACCAAATAAAATTCTCTCTCCAAATTTGAAGATCACCATACTCCCGATCTAAGCCGACCCAAACCCGCCACTAATGGACTCGCCTCTTAGCACCACCAAGATCAAAAGCCCCATACTGTCAAGACTAAGAACCCAGCCAACAAACAACTTTGTTGCGAATTGAGTGTGAATTTGGTGAATTTTGTCAATGACCCATCGATCTTTGCTCGACGGTCCAGATTGTGTTTCGGATTGTGTTTCTAATAGTGCAGCAATATATTTTAGGTTTGAGTTTAGGTTTGATGACAGCAATGAAGAAGAAGTGAGGTAAAAAAGCAACGTGTGAAGAAAGAGACATGAATTTCGATTTTGGTTTTTCTGAACTTCAATTTTTTTTCATTTTGTTTTGTTAATGAGAAGCGGGGTAAACTCGCGCCTCCTTACATCATTAGTTAATGCAGTAACAGCTGCATTATTTTATGCGATGCAGTGTCGTCAATTTTGAACCAAACACTGTATTGCATTAATTAATGCAATGCAAGTAATTAATGCTGCTTATTTCAGTTTACCAAACACGCCCATATTGCATTATATTAATGATGTATTATTTAAATTTTACTAATGTTTACTATTTTATATTATTGTCGTTATTAATATATTATTTAAGTTTGTTAATAAAGATTAAAAAATTATTAATAAAATAGCAATCTATTTTTAAACTTTTTTATAGTAGTAATAAATTAGTAAACATTAAATTAAAATAAGAAAAATAATCTTTGTATAATAAAGTAAAATAATTAAAATGTTATTATTTAATAAAAGTAAATAATATCTCATTATTTATATCAAATTGATATTATTATTAAAAAAATAAAAACATTACTAAAATATTAAATTGATAAATAAAAAAATGATTAAAATAAAATGAAACACCATTATGCATCGCACCATAATGCATTGTGCCAAACTCACCCTTAATATGAAATTGAAACAAGGTGTTTACTTCTCAAGATCAACTTAAATAAAAGGCTTGTTCTCATCTGGTTTATATATACAACTAATGTAATTCGGGTTTCGCCTTTTCGATATCACATTACATCACTAACCAAAGCAATGGAATTACATGCGAAAGCCCAAGCGAGATAGATATCAAAGTCCCAGTTGACGATGGGGTTAATAATGCTATAGCTTCACTTAAGTGTAGAGCAAAGTCGAAGTATTCAATCAATAATATAAAAGTTAGAAATGCAGTAATTCTAAATCATGCCATCAAGGTTTTGAAAGTGGTCTAAAGAGTGTTTTATTTCAGTCATCAGAAAAATAACAAAGAAGGGAAGCGTAGCATGTCAAAAATATTACCACTCTTAAATGTTCACATTCTGTCTACAAAAAACCAGTATACCCTTCCCCATAACCCCAACAGTCCTATGCACCAGAAATGTCCTACACTATTAAAACTATAGTAAAAGCATTGGAGTAGCAACCAGTGTTTAAAAATACGGCTGAGGCGGCCGCCTCGAGGCGCCGCCTTGCGGCGACGGCGCGCTGAGGCGGCCGCCTATTTCGGTTTCTGAGAGGCGGCCGCCTCTCAGCCTGTGAGGCGGCCGCCTCATGCCGCATCACGCCAAATCGGCGTGAGGCGGCCGCCTACCTTTTTTTTATTTTAAATTTTTTTTAACTTAAACGACGACATTTTGGAATACCAAAACGTCGTCGTTTCATTCACATTTTAAGTTAAGAAAGGGTTTAACTGGTCTCGGCAGTCGACATCTTAGGTTCAGCTTTCTGGTCTCGATTTCTAGGGCTTAACTGGTCTCGATTTCTAGGGCTTAACTGGTCTCGATTTCTAGGGCTTTCTCGGCATCCTCTGCATTTCTTGGCGACGTTCAACTTTCTCGGCATCCTCTGCTTTCTCGGCGACGTTCAGCTTTCTCGGCATCATCTGCTTTGTCGGCGACGTTCATAGCATTTCAAATCGTCCTCTGCTTCAAACTGGTCTCGGCGATCAATTTCAAATCGTCCTCTGCTTCAAACTGGTCTCGCCTATTTCTGTTTGTTCCTAGATTTGGGTTTGCATTTCTGTTTGCTGATAATAAAATCACATGTTCCTTTGCATGTTCCTAGCATTTCAATTTCACATGTTCCTTTGCTGATAATAAAATCACATGTTCCTTTGCATTTCTGTTTGTTTGTTGAATGTAACCTTATTATAAAAGGTCCGCATATAATCTCGTAGATTTGTATTTAGATAAAATCAGTGATTAAGAATTGAATTAGATGTAACAATTGAATTGAATTTGGATTACTTATCAATAGTTTTTTGAACATACAATGAATTATGAAGAAATGAATGTATTTTGGATTATTTTTCCGATTTTCGGATCGAGGCGCCCGCCTCACCTCCTCGAGGAGGTCCGCCTCGCGCCTCAATGGCCGGCTGCCTCGAGGCGCCGCCCCGTATTTTTAAACATTGGTAGCAACTTGGTTTGTCAAAATGTGTAAACTATAGTAAACCAGTGCCTCTGTAAATATTTTTGAATATAATAAACAAAAATGTGGCAGAGAAATATAATCTCAAGATATGAAGATGACTAACCTCCCAAGAACGTGGCTCAAGCCATAGATTATCTACTGCATCAAAATTTGGCAAGAGAAGTGCAATGAGCCCACGGCCAGCTGCCCAAACAGCATGGGGGAATTTTGTCTCCCTTGTCCACTGGCAAACAGAACTCCTATTAAGTCAGATTTCCATAGCAACACAGCTTATTTTCTTTGTATACAAATGCTAGCATTCTCATACTAATACAACAGTTACCGACTCATACAAACATATTAATCTTTTCTCACCTTCAAATGAAATTGATTACTTAGGTCTCAGAGTTTCTATTAAGAAGGAAAATGAAGATAAAGCAAAGAATTGATGGATAACAAATTGGTGTCTCAAAAAATTGTCCAAAAGTCTAGTAGTAATGATTGGCATATGCATCGTTAAAAATTTACCATTGTAATGAAGTTTAAAAATCAAGAAAAGGAAAAAAGAAAAACTAAACAGAGACTTAATGGGACCAGATTAAAGAACCATCTTAGCATTAGTGTAGCCATCTACTTATAACTTGATGGAAAAAAACAGGTTCTTACATCAAGTGGAGGAGTTAGAAGCTCTATTCCATTGTTTATCTGACCATACGGTTCCATCAGATCAACCACATTTTGCAGATCGTCTTTAGTTAATGTCAATCCAAGATGATCCACTAGCTTTCTGCTTATCTTCTTCACAATTTTGGTTTTCCGAAACCATCTGGGGACAACACCGTTGAATGTCTACAGACAAATGAAAAATGCAAAATGTGAAAAATGAGCAAGGCTTAATTATTTCATAAAATACAACTTCTAGCACTGGCATTCATGGACAATAAGCAAAGTTAACAGCACAATAATTCATTAGGAAAACAAGAAGTTCACCAGGCTGGTTACGTAAGTTTATATCATAATATTTTATATTTGTAAGAGAGTTGATTCAGATTTATATTTGATGCCATACTATTTGGACATCCAATGCATCAAGCTCACGGATTATACTTCTAAAATCACAATGACTCCTATAAAACCGAAAGTCTAGTATTTAAATGACCAACAATAATGGTTTCTGAAATTTCTTACCGCAAACCAACTACAATAACTCATAAGTTCATCAGTATCAAGAAATTTGCTCCTGAAAGTGCTGCCTTCCAAAGCCACAGGAACAAGTTTTAGTTCTGTGGGCCGTAAAAGGGCAGTCTTCTCGGCAACCTGAAGGCACAGGAGGTCAATGCACCAAAATAATATTAGTAATGACTGAAATTGAACAACACAGACAGTCACAAAAATAAAAATAAAAGGAGAGAGAAGGATGAGCAGGAGTAGGATGGTGTACAATAATAATCAAGTATGATATAAAATAAACTGATTTATATATAAGGTTAGTAAATAGAATTGAGATAGTAAACTTACATATTGTATAATGAATTACAGAATGATTATCAGTAATGAACACAACTTCCAGGGCTCACAGACAACCAAAAAAAAAAAATCGCACAATTAAAAAGCTGATTCACAACACACAGCGTTTAAACACCCGTATGAACCGCCATTTGAGAGACATGATTGAACAGACAATCAAAGAGCATAATAGAACTTCTCTTTTGTTGGTGATAGTAAACAGATATGTAGTGATATAAAAAGATTTCATAGTAACAGGACAGGTCAACCACCGAGGCCATAATTTTATATCACAATAACAGTTCACAAGCAAACTGAGGAATTACCTTTCTCCAGTCTACTAAATCAACGAGCTCCTCATCCATGGTTTCTTGAGCAGCAATACGCAATATCTTCTCCCTTTCTGTTTGTGTTGGCCTCTGAAGATTAAATATTCTATCCATTCGACCAGGCCGCTGTAACGCCTCATCAATTTTCTTGATATTTCTGGTAGTAGCCATCAAAACAACCCCATCTTGTTTCTCAAACCTGCAAAAAGCCTACTGTGAATTTGGAGGGAATATGAGTGTTTATTTCACCATCATTAACACCAGTGTTATCAAAGGTGCGCCTGAGCGCCTAGGTAGAGGCGCCAGCCACTGCGCCTAGAGGGTGTCCAGCAGTGTTATCAAAGGCGCGCCTCAGGCGCGCCTAGGTAGAGGCGCTAGCCATTGCGCCTAGAGGGTATCCAGGCGAGGCGACGTGCATCAGGCGCGCGCCTAGGCGATGAGGCGCGCGCCTGATGCCAATGAATGAGGCGCGCCTTAGGCGCATAATGCCAAAAATCTTGGTTTTTGACCCAATTTCGTTGATTAAAGCTCTTTTTTGTACTTTTTTTGGTTTTTTTCCAACATAGAGAGTTAAAAAAAAAAAGAATAATAACAATAAATCTCATAATTTAACTTAATTTATTTACTTTTGACATGACTCTTAGATAATTTGTTGGGATTGTTTAAAATTATAAGAAAATTTTATATTTTGTAAAATATAAATATTTGCCATAATAATTAATAATAGATCATACATTTATAATTATTGGGAACATAATTTTAACCAAAAGATTAAACTAGTCAATAATAAAATTGTACATAAGACAATATAACTAAATATTAATATCTTAGTTATCATAGCAACTTAGTTATAAAAACAGTGATGTACATAAATTTAATTTAGTACAATAATTTATAAATGTTTTGTCATAATTTGGTCAAAATATTAAAAAATACTCAAAACAAAATGATTAGAAGAATATAAATGTTCCTCTTTCTAATTGAAAAATTATATATACAAATATGCGCCTCACATTCCTCAGGCGCGCGCCTTGCGCCTTGCGCCTTTAATAACACTGGTGTCCAGGCGAGGCGACGTGTATCAGGCGCACGCATAGTCGACAAGGCGCGCGCCTGCTGCCAATGTGTTAGGCGCGCCTCAGGCGTCTGATGCCAAAAATCTTGATTTTTGTCCCGATTTCGTTGATTAAAGCTCACTTTTTTTACTGTTTTTGGTTTTCCCAGCAAAGAGAGTTAAAAAGAAGAAGAATAATAACAATAAATCTCATAATTTAATTTAATTTATTTACTTTTGACATGGCTCTTAGATAATTTATTGGGATTGTTAAAAATTATAAGAAAATTTTATATTTTGTAAAATACAAATGTTTGCCATAATAATTAATAATAGATCAAACATTTATAATTATTGGGGATATAATTTTAACCAAAAGATTATACTAGTCAGTAACAAAATTGTACATAAGACAATATAACTAAATATTAATATCTTAGTTATCATAGCAACTTAGTTATAAAAACAGTGATGTACATAAATTTAATTTAGTACAATAATTTATAAATGTTTTGTCATAATTTGGTCAAAATATTAAAAAATACTCAAAAAAAAATTATTAGAAGAATATACATGTTCCTCTTTCTAATTGAAAAATTATATATACAAATATTCGTCTCACATTCCTCAGGCGCGCGCCTAAGCTCCAGGACCTTTTGCGCCTTGCGCCTTTAATAACACCGATTAACACATAATTCATTGCTTAGTTATGAAATTGGATATATCAAGGCAGCATTCAAGGTGAGGAGAATATATCAATTCTAAAAGGTGAAGAAAAAGCATAAAAATAAAATATATTAAGTAATGAAAAATCAACACATCCAATATCCATTTTGAAAAAGGTTGAAGGTCGAATCCAAGTTTAAGAAACAGTTGCTAAATCCAAGAAATAATAATTCCGCTGTCATCACGCCAATATGCAAAACATTTGTCAAAGTCACCCACGTCGTGAACTTTTTGGAGCATCATTAATATGTAGGAAAATTTTCGTCATGATGACAAGTATTGACGGATCTTCCTCTTCATTAATTTATAAAATCAGAGCATGCCGAGCAATTTTGTCAAGGGGTTCTATGTATGTCAGAAAACAAATGGGAATATGAGAATTACCCGTCAAGTTCCACAAGAAGCTGATTAATAAAGGATTCATGATCCTGCTGTTTAGTGTGAATAAACTGACCACGAACACCAGCAAAGAGATCAAAATCCTCGACAAATATAATTACAGGTGCCTGTAAAATGCCTTGTACAAGTCAGCAAAATTCGTATGGGATATAGCTAACGTGATTTTATTAGTTATTTCAATAGACAGATCTACAAAATCTTAAACATTTTATTTACTCTTTACAGAACAAATCAGTTTGGTCCAGGCATAGTTGTCAAAGGCACGCCTCAGGCTCAGGCTCAGACCACTGTGTCTCATGAAGGGTCAGGCCAGGTGGCTTTCATCAGGTGCGTGTCTAGGCACAAAGGCGCGCGCCTTTTATAGGCACACCTCATGAAAACGTGTGAGAAAATCCCTATCCGAATTGACCTACCCAACCCGAAATCAAACTATATAATATTTTTTTTAATAAATTAAGATAGCTTTTGGACTAGGCTTTAAATTTCGACAAGCACATTAATTTGTATTATCAGTATTTGTATTATTGTAATTGTTTTTTTTATGTATTTTTTAATGATTTCTCTTTGTTTTAGTTGACTGGATACTTGTATTTTTTTTTTATAATTTGCGCCTCACCTTCATCAGGCGCATGCCTAGATCCTAGGACCCTTTGCACCTTGCGCCTTTAACACTGGGTCCAGGTATCTTGAATTTGAGCAGAAGAAATCATGTAATCATTTTAATTCTAATTTAGAAACAAGCTGGAATAGAATATTAATGCAAATAAAAAGAAAATCTGATACACACCAATTCCCTTGCCGTTTGAAACAGTTCCCTAACATTTGATGCACTTTGGCCAACCCATAGTCCAGCTTCCAACTCTTGGGCTTCAATATTGACAACAGGCACCCTAGCTTCAGCAGCTATTGCCAGCGCTAGAGATGTCTTTCCAGTTCCTCTCTCACCTACGATAAGAACTCCCTGCAACATAGAATAAGCTACCTTAAAAATGACAAATGACAGTACCACAAAAGAGGCACATGTCTATCCTTGGTACCATGAATTACTCCAAAACAAGCATGAGGTGTACATCTTAAGTTATATGCTGAACTGACTAAAACAAAACTTGTGCAAATCAACTGTAGTAGACTACACAGATTCCTGCTCTGCAAGTTAATGAGCAGCGGAAAAAAAACATGATGCAAAGACAGAAATTATACCATAAGAAAACAAGTTATTCCAATACATAATTAGGTAAACAGAACACAAACATATCAGTCTACATAGTATCTTCAGAATAACATACCCGAGGCGCTAGTGCACCCATTTCTTGGAATGCACTAGGATTCTGTAGAAATGCCACAACTTCATTGATTTCCTCTCTCATAGACTCAATACTAGCAAAGTCCTTCAGTGGAATTGATGGATTCTTCACCCTCTGCAGATGAGACATGGATCCTAAAATTTGCTTCATTAAATGATTTTAATGTTAAATCCAGAAGAATGGTGGGAGTGTTAAGTATGAACCTTCATTCGCTCAAAAGCATTTTTTATGGGATCAATGCCGGCCTTTTTCTTACTTTTAATTCTCCGCACCCTATATTTGAAATAGGCTTTCTGCACACAGAAATGAGATCTCATTAAGTCAGCCAACCAAAAAAAAGGACTAATCAATAGCTAATGCATTATAGTGAAACCGTGAAATTAAGCTAACAATGAAAATCAAGATGCACTATGGATCCAATCTTATTGGCTTATGCATCATGTTGATAATGGCACAAGTAACAGACACGAGTTAATGATAGATATAGTTTTAGAGAACAAAAAATAATAAAATATCAAGCCACTACCACTCTGTGTAATTTCCGCAAATTTGGATCTCTACGCATCGGTCCAAACCCAAGAAGCCTTGGAATTTTTCTCTTCATGAATCGAAGAACATGAAATAGAACATATCCATATATAGTTGTTCTGATGAGGAACCATATAGACCACTTTAAATCATCCGTCTTTCTAGAGTTAAAATTCATTTCCACTTCAGATTGCCAGCTCAAGTACCAAGTTGAGCCAACACTTTGATCCATATACTCTGGCCAAGCCATCCCCAACTGCATCCTTACCTATACTTTAATGGCAGCTACAATCAGAAAAAAGAAATACAAAAAAAAAAAAAAAAAAAAAAAACAAAGAAGATTGGAAGTAAGTATCTAAAGGAGCAAGAGGAGGATTATGAGCAGAAAGAATCAATACCGAGTAAGGAATAATAAATTCAAGGAGAGGAAACACAATCATCATCATAATGTCATCATTTGTATTTCTAATGTTCTCGGAAATCAAATCTCTCCAAAATGATACAGTACTTGTCTTCCACAATCCATTCAAGCATTGATGTGCCAGCCTTACAGTCAACAGGAACTGTTGATGGAAATCCAACTCAGAGAAAGGAATCCGCATCAGCTGAACGGCAGTTGGGATACCACAGGCAAGCATTTTCATGTACAGCCCATCGAAACCCCCAAAATCCTCAAATAGCATTTCAAATTCCTGAAGCAAGAACCTCAAGATTAGAATCATAACAATGAGTGAACCTAAAGAGATATGAAGAAGATACATAACCTTAATATCAACATAAAATTCCTTGTCATCCCCTTTCAAAGCTAGATACATGGCACCCCAATCATGCCTGATTCGAGCACTCTCTACTAGCTTCTGAGACACGGCATAAGGTACAGCCACCGGATCCATTTCCCACCTGCTATTCTCTTCATTGAACCATGTCTTCGAGAACACTCTATCTCGATCCAGAAGAATACGTTCCTGAAATGCAAAATCAATAAATAGACAATAAGAGAAACCACCAAAAGAATGTATCAAATATCAGACACAAAGATACTATTATAAACTGAAAAGTCTTTTATGCAAAGAAAGAATAATATTGAATATTTTTTTGTAAATAGAGCCCAAGTGAAAGCATAGGCCACCTGTGACCAGTGCACTTTCATAAAACACAAGTTGTTCAACAGTGATCTCCAGTATAGATAGATACAGCTGAATATTAATCGAACACAATTATTCAATACAAGACACGAGTAACTAAAAAGAAGAAATAAATAAAACAGAATGGACACATAAAATATATATATGCAACTAATTGCAGTGTCGATGAAAAATTATATACTTACAAATATAAAATATCATGAACAGAACGAAACTTAACTAGAAAATAGGAAGTACAATCAAATATTACTACTATTACAGCTCAAAACCATAAGAACAACATCCATCAGTAACTGCATCCAAAGAAGCCGAAGCAATCAAATATTTTAAAATATTCTACACAAAATATCTTATAGAAACCATGAACACTTCTTATCAAACACACACACACACACACACATATGTAACTGTGAACAAAACATAAACATGGGTTAATTTGTTTGTCCCATTGTATGTCATCTCTTCCCTAGGGTCATAGGACATGTGAAAACTTGTTTTCCTTTACATGGTAACATGACAATGACCTCCATGGTACCTAGAAAGGATGGAACAATGGAACATAATCTTTGGATAAATATAAGTGAAATTTGATGATAGCTCATATTATAATTATTAGATGGGCAATAGAAAACCCACCTGTCGTTGGGCCACGTACTGTTTACCAAAATCAACATTTTCTAACAAGCTCCTTTTGAGGTCTGCCTTAGCCTCTTCACGCCACGCCTTCCAACCATGGTACAAATGAAGACCAATAGCTTTAGGAACCACGACTTCCTTATCTCCAAACATCCACTTCAGCTCAACTTCTGGAAATCCTTTCACAGCCTCATCTTCTGGTGTTTTTACAACATAACGCTTTTCATCACCGAATTTCTTCATATTTTTTCTTATACCAGCCTCCAGATTCATCTGCAATTCCCTTGAATCTTTGAGGCATTGTTTTATACGAAGAGCAAAATCCAAAGAATCTTGATCAAACAGAGGACCGAGATCTTCTACTTCCACAACGCTAGGCAAAATCATTTGTTCCAAATGTTTTCTTTGTGCAGTCTCCAATTCTTGCTGGATTTCAGATCTTGAAAGCTTTGTAACCGAGTTTGTCTGTGAACTGCAACCATATAAAGTAAAGCTCATCTAAGGGAGATTAACTTGATCTAATTTTATTTTGAGGAACAAATCAGTTGAATACTCATATATTCATATACTATTAATCAATGAACTACATCAAACAAGGAGTTGTACATTAATGCCAATCCCAAATGACCTAAGGCAAATAATGAAGGAAAAAAATTCTTCAGCTTCACAGTATACATGCCATCATTCCTACTCTGACTCTATAGCCAAAGAATTAAGAAAATACTAGGTGAAAGGCACACCATAAATGCAAAGGTAAATGAAACTGTGTCAACGAATTAGAACACATGCTGGTTGAACTTACACCTCAGAATCCCTGAATTTTTTGTTACCATTACATCCACAACATTGCATATATAAAACTATCACACAAATTCACAAATAAATCAACTATTCAATACCATAATGCATAATGCATATTTCATATAAATTTGACCGGCACAATCCAAACCAATTACTTGTGTATCAAAAACGAAAACAAATCAATGCAGTGCAATACAAGCAACTAATTATCATAAAATCTTTCACCTTCCAATGCTCTTCCTCCTCATTTCACGACTAAATCTCTCGACCAACTCCACACATTCTCTCTCAATAAAACAAAGCTCCCTCACTCCAATACTCAACGCCATTGTCTCTCTCCTCAAAATCTTATCCTCTATCTCCCCAACTCTCTCCCACACCTCCTCGTACTCACTCTCCAATCTCCCAACCCTCTCCAACAGCTCCTCAGCCATGGCCGCCTCCCCTTTCAGCCCCTCAATCACCGTCTGAACCATCAACACCTCATCCACTATCTTCTCCCCGCGCTTTACTAACTTCTCTTTCTCCTGCTTCATTTCCCTTACCTCCGTATACATCCCACTCATTATATCATCTTGTAACTCCTCTTTCCTCACTTTCACCGCCTTAAGCGCCAATTTCACCTTTTTCACATCACCATTTCCTACCCTAACCTCATCTACAGCCTTCAACAAACTTGACACTGTCTCTAATAACCTCCGTGTATAATCAGCATACTCGTGATCTTTTGCTTTCAATACCACCTCAGTTTCAATTTCTTCCCGTTTTACTCTCCCTTTTTTCTTCAAATTTACTTCACTTGCCACCGGTGCTGCAATTGCAGGCACTTTAAATGCAACAACAGGAGAGAAACTAACAGCAATACAAAATATCGCATACACTAAAGTCTTCGTAACTGAAATAACCGATTCTGTTTTCCCTTTCGAGATTCCAGAAGCTTCTGTAGCTGATTTTTCTTCTTCTATGCAACATTGCGAGGTTGTAGATGCTCCTGAGGAGCTGAACTTAAAGAGATTATGGGATAACGGAAAGAATTTGGAAGTTTTTTTCGGGGATTTTGAAGATGATATTCGAATTTTGGTGTGGGGTTTTTTCGTAAATTGGTTAAACGTGGGGGGGTTTTGTGGTGGAGGGAATTGGGAAGTGAACAAGTGGGTTGTTAGTGAAGAAGAAATGGAAATGGCGTCCATGAGTGGAATTAAGTGAAGGGTATGTGTGAAAATGCAAGGAAAATCTAAGGGGTCATTTTGGAATTTTGGTGAAGAATTTTTTAGAGAATTGAATCAGGCTCAGAGCAAAGCCTGCAGCAATTGAGAGCGAGAAAGAGGTTTATGCGAAGATGGAGAGGGAGAGAGATATCAGATATGGGTCTGGTTTTGAAATGGACCGGATAAAACGAGAATGGGGTTTTATTCGGTTCTCGTTTAACCGGTTTGGTTCTATTTTAAAATTTACTAATTGCTAACCAATTTTATTTTTTTAACTAATTTTATTTTTTTGGTACCTAGGGTGGCGCACCTTAACTAATCTGTGGGACTTGTATCTCGAAACCTCAAAAATTTCTCAACACAAATCAGGATAAATCGTTAGTTTTTTACAATAAGGGCATGTTGCATATAGTAAGATTCGAACTTTGAGCCTGAAAGAGAACAAACCACTCATGTCTAAGATTTGTATCATTGAGGCAACCCTTGAGTTTTTTTTTAAAAAAATTAATTTTGAAGAATTAAAATGTGTTAGTAAAATTGATTCATTTTCTCTATTCATTTTGCCTTTTTGACTGCCTTATCTTTTTTTATTGGTGTAAAATTAAAAAACAATGAAATAAATCATAGTTATCTAAATTCATAGAATAGATAATTAGATCATAATTATCTAAATAAACAAATAATTAACGGTAGATACAAAGTGTTTAAATAATATGTCGAGGGTCAAATGCAATATATTGTAGTAGACCCGACTAAGGTTCCGGTTCGGAATCGGAACCGGAACCGAATCGGAACCGAACCGGTTGGAACCGGACGGTTCTGGTTCCAACCGGTTCTGGTTTGATTAGGGTTCTTACCCTAACCGAACCGGTTTTCCAAAAAAAAAAATTTGGGGATTTCCCAAATTACCTCTAATAACGGTAATAAAACGGCTAATTTTAGGGGCAGTTTATGTATCACAAAAATATTCTTAAAATATATAAATATGAGTGATTTTTCATTATTTCAATACACTAATTTCTTATAATTCTCTTATTCTCAATTCTCTCATTTACAAATTACAAATTACAATCTATCATTCTCAATTCTCTAATGGCAAGCTCATCTGAGAACACAATGTCAAATGTGACAACCCAAGAGAGCGGCCCTAATATCGGTTCACGGAGAAGAGAAGTTAAGTCTCGTTCCTCATATGTTTTCAAAATTCATTTTCATTTAGACGTTGTTAATGAAGGTTCAAGAGCAGTATGCAACCATTGTGGGGTTTCTTATAAATTTTCTGGTGGATACGATAATATGATCAAGCACCTAGAAAGACATCATCTGGTTGAGCTTGGACTTGATACGACACAAACTCAAATGGCCAGGTATGCATCATATAGTAGAAGTACGAGTGCTTTAGATTTATTTAAATATTCTTATGCTAAAAATAGAGAAGAATTTGTTAAATTAACTTGTATGACACATCTTTCTTTAAGTTTTGGTGAAAAAATTGCTCTTACGAATTACGTTCAAAATGCTTTAAATCATGCTGCATGTAGAATGACTAGAAATACAACAAAACGTCAAATTTTTAAATTATATAAAGATGGTAAAATTATTTTAAATGAAACATTTAGAGATATTAAAGGATGTCTATTTATTTGTTCTGATTTTTGGAGTGACTATTGGCGAACACACTCATACATGGGTGTGACTTGTCATTAGATTGATGTATTATGGAACATGCAAAAATGACTTATTGCATTTAGAGTTTTTGGTGAACAACATACTGCACAAAATATTTATAGAATGATTAAAGTAATTTTTAATGAATATGGTTTATTAGGTAAAATTTTAACAGTTGGATTTGATAATGCATCAATCAATGATTTAATACAAATATGCGAACCAAATTTAGGGGGTCGGTTTTTCATGTTCGTTGCACATGTCATGTCCTTAATTTATGTGTTCAATATGGTTTGGAAAAATTATCACCTTTCATTGAGCCTATTAAAAAAACACTTAATTGTATTTGGTCATATTCTCAAGTTAGGAGAGAATGGGCCAAGTTTTGTAAATTTAATGGTATTAAACCGAAAAAAATTTCACGAGATGTTCCAACACGTTGGAATTCAATTTATTTTCTTTTATGTCAAGCTTTGCAATACCAAGATGCATTATGTAGTTTTTCTCAAAATGTTCAACATATCACACTTTTTTCCTAGTCAATAGGAAGTTTGTGAAATTTTTTTAGAGATTTTAAAAGTGTTTAATGATGCTACACTAATTTTTAGCGGAGTTTATTATCCTACAACACATTTATTTATTCTTGAAAGTTTGAATATTGTTGGAACTCTCGATGAGCATGTTGATAGTAGTTCCATTACAAGAATAATAGCTAAAATAAAAATTGATTTAATAGAGTTATTTAATGATTATGTTAGAAGATATAACTTGCAATCAGTAGGACAATCTAGTAGTAGCGAAACGACTAATAACCTAGGGATAACACGACTAATAACCTGGAATTAGATAATTATTTATCTACAAATTTTGAGTTTTCAACTGAATGTTTAGTTAGTAAAAATTTTCAAATCCTTGAATGGTGGAACCGACATCAAAATGTATATCTTGTATTATCAATTATTGCTAAAAAGATATTGGCAGCACTTGTTTCCACCATTGCGGTTGAGCAAGCCTTTAGCATCGGAGGCAATATATTGGAAGTCAGATGGTCTTCATTACATCCAATCACTCTAGAAGCAACAACATGTGTGGATGATTGGACCCGAGCTGATCTGAGGCAACAACAAGATGCCTCTGGTGAATTTGAAGACTTGTTCGATAATGCGTCTGCAAGTGCAAGCGGAACTGGAGCTGAAGGATCAACTAGCACAGATGATGATTGATAATTAGATATTTAAATAATTGTAAAATTACAATGGGAAATATCTTTAAAATGTAATGGAACTACGTGAGATTTGATTCCTCTCACCCCTGGAGGATACATAGGCAACTTAAGTTTTTAAAAATTTAAGTTCAAGCTCTTTAATTTAATCTTTTTTTTGAGATAAGAATTTTATTTGTAATTTAATGTAATGTAAGTTTATTATATAAATTCAAATTCATAATTTTTAATTATTTTATTTTATTAATCTCAATATTTTATTTTCAATAAAGCAAAAAAAAATGAATGGAACTGGAATCGAACCAGAATTAACCGGTTCGATTCCAGTTCGGAAATGAACTGAACCGCCGGCCACCTCTATATAGTAGTACTAGACTGATGGGTTGTTTTGCACATATAATATAACAAAATGCATACTCTTTTAGCACAACCTTATGCCCATATAGATTAATTAGCTAAAAGCATATTTTATTGGCAGCTGAAACTAAATTGAATGCTGAGTTTGATTTATATTATTGTGTTAGGCGGATTGTTTTGTAATATATCATTTGACATGCATCACTCAATCAAAATATCAACTATAAAATATAAACATGGAACTTGAGAAACAAGAAAAACCTGGAATTGCGTTGAAGAAAATGATTATCTTAAACCAAGCCGAGATGTTCTCTGTCCTTAAAAACTTATTAGCCCCGTCTTGGTGCACTACAGATTTTGTATCTAATGTTCTCCCATGATTCTTGGCGACTTCTTGATTTAGGGGTACTCCTTGAATCAAGAACACGAACTTGGACAAAATGGTGGAACTCTCTCAATATAGAAGAACCTTAGACTTTCTAAGAAAATAAATAGGAAAAAAATAAGTAAAATGTATAAAATAAAATGAGAACCATATATCTTTATTTATAGACATATAGGACAATTATGACCCATAGCATCACTATTTGTAAAAGATATTGTGATTTTTGTACAAATTGACTATGTGACAATGGAAATTGCATTTTATCATTTTGTAATTAGATTACTTAAATATATAAATGATAAAAGTCCTTATGATTAGTTCCGGATTATAAGATATGAGACAATATCAATCCACAAAGGTTTAATCATTAAATATCCATAGTCGTAGTATTATCGAGACTGGACATCGATAATGCAGAATAGACTAGTATTGCACTTGTGCGTGTTAAGGAAGCGTAACAGCATAGTTCTCATATATTTAAGTATTGGATACTTATGCAAGTGTGATAGGAGGTTGTGTTTACCGATGGTACGGAAATAGCTTCGCTCTGGATAGACCCCTCGGAATCTCATTGGTAGTATGACTATGTGTCCATGGGAATCCGCTTCAGGGTAGGTGTATTTGGTCTTAACCTGAGACTTGCATCGCTAGTACTTGCGACAATCAATACGTTTGGTTTTGGTCGTCCGGGACTTTAACAGGTTCTGTGTACGCCTCTTCTGGGTTTATTAAGAATCGTAGTGTATTGGGTGTGATGTCAAGATGGAAGTATCACTTCAGTCATATGGAGATGATGATCACGCATGGATACAAAACTAGTTCTCTATTATGTTGCAACTATCGGGATAATATGACAATGTCATGATTATCCGATTATAGAGACTAGTTGCTTGTGATCCGATATATGCTTCGTACGGGGCAGACATTATTCCAGCCCCAGGCCTTGCATGTGACATATGATACTGGATCGAAATACGCAATACTACGTATACTACTCCTGACAAAGATATTTCTGGAGATTTGGGTAGGCACGATGTTTTGCTAGAAGCCAACCATGTATCGTAAATCGGTAAGAACGTGGTACCGGGTACGCACGTGTTCAGATAGTCCGACGACCGGATTTACTGCCAACATATCCAGGATCTCATGGGTCGCTTCCCGAAGATTCACCGATGACGTATGACTCGAACATAATTAATCTGGGATTAATTAGAAGAGAGAGAAAATTAATCTATGATTAATTACGGCAAGATTTTATCTGGGATAAAATTCAATTAAAAGAGAGAGAGCGATTAATTCGGAATTTATCGATAAAATAATATATTTGATATATTAAATTAAATTAGATTTCAAAACGAAATTAAAATTGGATTTTAATTCGGGCTCGCGAATTAATTTAGAATTAATTCGCGAGCGACTTTAATAATAATTTTGCGATGCATTATTATTTAATTAAATTTGATTTAATTAAGTCGCAACGGAAAATTCGTTAATTCGGAATTAACGAACTCGAGCCCGGAATGTGTTTGCGGGCCCACTCGGATTTTGAATTCAAGTGGGGCCCACAAGTCACATCACCTAGTCACTTTAATCAACTTTTAGTTGATGGAATTTGGTGGGTTGTTGATGACTTGTTCAACACACTAATGTGAGAGATGATTGACCTTTACCAACTTTGAGTTTGATATATCAAATTTTGATTTTGGAAATAAAAGTGAAGAAAACACTCATCTCTTCTCATCTCTCTCATTCACGCCAAAGTGAAAAATTTTCTCTCCCAACTTGGCTTGGCCGAGAGCTTCAAGGAACAAAGAATAAATTATTGTAATTTTTCAAGTGCTAGCACACATCAAAGAATCATACAAAGGTGTTAGGGAAACTTTCCCATTGAGTTTGGAACCCTTTGATCAAAGCTTGGAGCTTGACACTCAACCTTGAAGGAGCTTGGAACAACTTCAAAGAGAGCAAAGTTTTGAACTCTACACATCCATCCAACCGATCAAAGTGGGTATATTTCTGCTATACTTCTTTTCGTATTCACATGATTTCATGCTTAATATGATCTTGGTTTGACCTTAGAAACCCAACAATGGTATCATGAGCCTATTTGAGCATGAAAATGAATTAGGGTTCTTAATCTAAAATTTGGGTATTTTTTATTTGAGCCTGATTTGATCAAATTATTTGTTTGAGTATGCTTATATATTGATAACTTAGAGTTATGCATGATCAATTTTATGAGAAATTAATTGGATTAATTTTCCCCAAAAACATAGGCTTGGCCGAATGTGTAGAGCCATTGTAGCTCATGGTGATTTTGATTTTTTAGATCATTGGATGAGTTTAAAATGTATGGATAAATTGATTTGTGATTTAATTGAATTGAAATCAAAATTAATGAAAAATTCCCATGATTGCCGTGAGCCTTGGAGAGCATGTTGGACTTGATTTTGCTTCAATAATGTTGGACATGTATTGATAATAATTAAGCATGATTAATTATGTAAATTGGTATTTTGGAATTTTTAATTTAAATAATTAATTATGGCTATACACTTTAATTAATTAAATTGTGAAATTTGGAATATTAGAATTTAATTAATTTGGGCTTAATTTGGAATTGGACTAAAATTGTTGTATTTGGGCCTAATGGGCTTGGTTGGGCCAAGTTGGTTTAAGACAATTGGAAGTTGGTTTAGGACAATTGGATTGGATCCAAATTGGGTCTAAAACCATTCCATTAAGTCCAAATATAATAAATGGGCATTTTAAAATTTAATTGGGCCTAATGGGCCAAAATTAATTTTGTGGCAAAGAGTTGTTCCTTATTGGGCTTTGGTTGCCAAAGTCCATGCCTTAATAAATTAATTGAAAGCCCATTGGACTTTAATTAAATTGACATTGGATGTTAATTGGGCTTTGAGACCCATTAAGATTAGATTTAGAATCTAAGTCGCAAATGCACATTAAAAGTGTAATTATTTAATTTGGAATTAAATAAAGAATTAGTATTGAATTCAAACTAAATTGGATTTAAAATTGTAGTTCGATATAATTCAAGAATTCGTACTTTGAGTACTTATTCTAAAACGAGTTGGACTCGCGCAAATCAAATCGTTGTTTGAACATTGGATGATCACTTAATTCAAAAGATTAATTAATTGGATTAGATTGATTGAATAACATGCTTTTTGTGAATACACGGATGTGTTGTATGAATAATGTATATCGGATGGATATTAGATGGGTGAGGGAAATTTTGGAAATTGTTGTAATAAATTTAGAATTTATTAAATTGGACCTGCGTGTCCAGCATTTATCTCTCGATTCTTTGTAATTCTATTCTCACTAATTCCCCTCAATGTAATGAGGTTTCTTTGATGTATTATGTAATTGGGTAGAAGTTAGAATAGTACTAGCCGGGGGAGGAAATAGAGTGATTTGTTCTAGGAACAATTTGTGAGATATCCATCCGCATATCATTATTAATTTATTTATCGCGCCATATTATGCTTTTAGAATGCATGCTTAAGGGTGTATGATGAGACTTAATCAAAGATAATTAATTGGTTGCCAATTACGCGAAAAACCCTCAACAAATATTAAGTGTTTTCCTTCCATTGAGTGATTCATTCTCAAGATCCAAGATTGGCATTGGTTTGTTGGCCAAAGTCAAGACCTTTGTCCATCGCGGATGTGTTTGAATCATGAAGGCTTTGTTCCATATCGTATGTCTTGCCCAAGTTGTGATTTGTTGGCCAAAGTTAAGATCACTTCTTGTTCGTCGACATCGATTACGAAGCTTTCCAAAGTCAATGGGTCCCGCTTAACTGGAATCATTAAGCTTGTTGAGCCAAAGCCAAGGCTTAGTTGATTCAGAGGAAATGGTTAGGAAAATATATTGGATATATTAGCATATATATTGTATATATGTTTCGGACTTGAAGGTCCACCTACCTGATCTAGGAATTGGATGAGATCTAATTGATCTTAGAGATCTACCTAGTTAAATATCATACAGCCTGTTGGACAAAGTCAAGGTTGTGTGTTATTTAACGGGATCATAGCCCACTAGAAAACTGGGTTTCCCGAGTACTCAACAGAGGGTTAGAGGCTCGCCGAAAAATAGTGGGAGGCTAATATTGAATTTGCAATTTCGTTCAAATACTTGGCATTACGCGCTTTCAAATTATTTCATCAATTAAATATTTATTAGTTGGACTAATATTTTATTATTTTTCTTATAACAGTTGGACTGTACCCAAATATCGTTAATTGAATAGTTTGACTATTTCAATTAAGATGACTGGAAAGATCGGGGTTAGAGACATTATCATGGGCGAAAATGTCTTTATTGGCGCAAACTTTCCTGATTGGGATATGAACCTCAGGATTGTCCTGGGGGCTGAGAGGATGCTTTATACGATAGAGAGACCCATCGGGCTTAAGCCCGGAAATGAGCAGTCGTTTGAGCTTGAGCTTTGGAAGACTCATAGCGATGACAACTCAACTGCTCAATCCGTCATGCTCGCTACGATGACCCCTCAATTTCGTCGCCAAAACAAGGGATTGGATCTCTATACTATGATGGAAAAATTGAAGGACCTTCATTGATCTAACCTTAGATCGCAAAGGTATGAATTGCAAAAAAAGCTCTTTCGCTCTCGAATGTCAAAGGGTACATCTGTTGAGCACCAAGCGTCACAGATGATTGCTGACATTGAACAGTTAGGTCAGCTAGGCATAACCTTTGAGGCTGAGACTTCTATAGATTTGATCTTGCAGTCTCTTCTTGAAAGCTGGAGCGGGTTCATCATGAACTATAATATGACTTCTTGCGAATCTTGTTTATTAGGCAAAATGCCTAAAACACCTTTTAGCGATAAAGGTGCACGTGCCACTGAACTGTTAGCCCTCGTTCATAGTGACGTTTGTGGGCCCATGTCTAGCCAGGCTAGAGGTGTATATGAATACTTCGTAACCTTTACGGATGATGCATCGCGTTATGGTTATGTGTATCTTATGAGACACAAGTCGGAAACCTTTGAGAAATTCAAAGAGTTTCGACACGAAGTAGAAAAAAAGACCGGCAAAAGTATTAAAACATTATGGTCGAACCGTGGAGGAGAATACTTGAGCAATGAGTTTCTCGATTACTTGAAAGAGTATGGTATTCTTTCACAATGGACTCCTCCCGGAACACCGCAATTAAATGGTGTGTCCGAACGGAGAAACCGAACTTTGTTAGACATGGTAAGGTCGATGATGAGTCGCATAGAGCTATATATTTTCTTCTGGGGATATGCATTGAACAGTGCAATACTTATTTTGAATAAGGTTCCGTCAAAGTCTGTTCAACAGACTCCGTATGAGATATGGACAGGAAAGAAACCAGGTTTCTCATTCCTGAAGATTTGGGGCTGCTGGGCATACGTCAAACGTTTGGAAGTTACCAAACTAGAACCCAAATCAGATAAATTTCCATTTGTAGGATATCCTAGGGAAACCAAAGGATATTACTTCTATCACCCACAAGAGAACAAAATAATTGTTGCTCTACATGCGATTTTCCTTGAGAAGGAATTCCTAAACGCAGTGGTTAGTGGGAGGAAAGTAGAACTCGATGAAAATCGGAGTGATACTGTTCCTGGCACAGAATCCTTAACGGAACACAAACAGTTCATCAAAGATAAGACTGTACCACAATCTTTGAATACACAAGAACCGCGTAGATCGGAGAGAGTCAGAAAACAACCTGAGAGGTATGGGTAAGAAGGTTAGTGGGAGCGCACTGACATTTATTGTCCTTTACGTTGATGATGTATTGCTTATTGGCAATGACATTCACATGCTACAATCGGTGAAAGCTTGGCTTTCATTAAAATTCTCCATAAAGGATCTGGGAGAAGCAGCCTTTATTCTAGGAATAAAGATCTATCGGGATAGATCTAGAAAGCTGCTTTGACTCTCCCAGAGTACGTACATTGACAAAGTATTGAAGAGATTCAACATGGAACAGTCTAAGAGGGGACTGTTGCCAGTGTCACATGGCGTCACTCTATCTAAGGACATGTTTCCTAAAACTCAAGATGAGAGAGACAACATGAGTCGGATCCCGTTCGCTTCGGCAGTCGGATTGATCATGTATGCCATGATATGTACGCGACCTGATGTCTTGTATGCTTTGAGCATATGTAGTCGCTATCAGGTCGATCCAGGTGAAGGTCACTGGATGGCGGTTAAGAATATCCTTAAGTATCTTAGACGAATTAATGATGCTTTCTTAATCTATGGAGATGAAGAACTTGAGGTAACTGGGTTTACCGATGCAAGTTTCCAAACCGATAAAGACAACTGTAAGTCGCAATCTGGGTACATATTTTGTTTGAACAACGGAGCAGTAAGCTGGAAATCTTCCAACCAAGAGACTGTTGTCGATTCAACAACAGAAGCGAAATACATTGATGCAGCTGAAGCAGCAAAAGAGGCAGTTTGGATCCGTAAATTCCTAATTGGATTAGGAGTAGTTCCGTTAGCAGCTGAGCCCGTTCCATTGTATTGTGACAATAACGGGGTTATAGCGCAGGCTAAGGAACCGCGGTCTCATCAACAATCCAAGCATGTTCTTTGACGTTTCCATCTGATTCGTGAAATCATACATCGTGGCGATGTGATGATCGAGAAGGTCACATCATATGACAACATTGCAGATCCGCTGACGAAAGCTATTCCTCAGCAAAAGTTTGAGTGACATGTACATAGTTCAGGTGTTAGATGCTTGAGTGATTGGCTATAGGCCAAGTGAGAGATTTTTGGACAATTATGACCCATAACGTCACTATTTGTAAAAGACATTGTGGTTTTTGTAAAAATTAACTATGTGACAATGGAAATTACATTTTATCATTTTGTAATTAGATTACTTAAATATATAAATGATAAAAGTCCTTATGATTAGTTCCGGATTATAAGATATGAGACAATATCAATCCACAAAGGTTTAATCATTAAATATCACTAGTCGTAGTATTATCGAGACTGGACATCGATAATACAGAATAGACTAGTATTGCACTTGTGCGTGTTATGGAGCGTAACAGCATAGTTCTCATATATTTAAGTATTGGATACTTATGCAAGTGTGATAGTGTTAGGGCAGTTGTGGAACCCCTAGGGTCGGATCGGTGCCCCGGGCAGCGAAAATGGGTCTAACCCAAGTATATCATGTATAGATGTAATTTTAAATCATTTAATGAAATACTATATTCCATTACAAGTGTATAGGAAAAAACCGGGACTGAAACGGAGTCCGGAAGCTCCCGAACAAAGGAAAACAAATTCAGCCGCGCGAAGGGCGCCACGCCCGTGTGCCACAAGCGCTACAGTGCGCGCGGCACTGTAGCGCGCAGCCCCGTCTTTCTTTTTTTATTTTTTTTTATTTCACTTGTTAAGCTTTAGCTCTCTGGATTCCATAGAGCTTTTGACCCTAATTGCTTCCGGTCTTCTCTAAACACTTGAAAAACACCCAAAAATAATTTTTAATTTCAAAACCAATATAAACACATGTTATAGAATAAAAATCTAGTTTTTCAAAATATCAAATATTTTTCCAAAAACATAAATTTATTCTAAATACGCATTAGCGTAAATTTTGAATCCAATACACAAACCATTTTAGAATCCCAATTAGAAATGTCTCATGAACAATTCTAGTCACCTAAAGGTGGTCAAGTGAATCTAGAATGGTAGCCATAGCTCTAAGCTTTAATCTAGAGTTCCAAACTCTAATTAATTGTTTCATGTCCAACATGAACATCTTTGACCTAATTACAAGCATGTTGTGTTTATACTTCTAAAGTATCCTAACACAATTGATTAGCCTTATTCAACATTAAGCTATGTGATCATGCATCTAATACACAAATAAACATAGCTTTGGAGAAGATCAAACATTACCTAGTAAGCTTGATGCAAGATCCAATCTACTTCTTCTTGTTGAAATTGTTGAAGAACCTCCAAGGTGTGCAAGCTTGACTTCAAGATCCAATCTTGTTTCCAATGCTTCCAAGCTTCACTTCAAGATCCAATCTTGATTTCTCCTAGATGAAATGTTGTAGAGACCTCACAAGCTTCTCTAAACACTTCTCTAACTTAGGCTAATCTCTCAAGAATTTGCTTATGCTTGTATTTGAACTTGTAATTAAAACATTCCTAAAGCTTGCTATTTATAGCAAAACTTAGGCAATTTTTAATTAATAAAAGTTGTAATCAACTTTTAAGTGGGATTAATCTAATTTGTCCAAATATGTATAATTAGGTGTGACTAATCTCCATTGTCTCCCACTTTAATTTAATACAATTAAATCAAGCCAAAGATTAGGAAATGGATTAGTTAAATGTTTGCCACCTTGATTTAATCCAATTAAATCAAGCCAAAACCACCTATTATTACATACTTACAATTACCATAATATCCTCAAATGGTAGAGATAATTATGATTTTACAATTAAGCCCTTGTGTAATTATTGAATTAATCCAATTAGGTCAAAGTAAATAATCAATGTTATCCAATAATACTTGATTATCTTAGTTGATAATTATAATATCGAATATTTTATTTTATCAAAAATAATCGGCTACCCAAGTGCTCAACGAGTACACTTCATATTGGGACTCTCTAAGTTCAGATACGTTCATCATATAAGCGTAGCTAATATGTACGCAATTTGGCCACCTCCGAATTCGCGAAGAACACGAACGACCTTTCTGAACTATACAAGTCGAGGTCATCACATATGTTTAACAATCCCTCAGTCATAGGCTATCCGAGTTGTGCTTAGGAAACATAGAATATACCGTCAAGTTTCCAAGACGCACATCTCATGTCGACATGTCCACGATTCTTCATAACTGATGCGACCCACCCTAGGTGATCGACTTTGGCCAAAGATTTAAGAATCGTGACTTTACTAACATGGATACCTAAACCCCTTATGGTACACATACGGGCCGGCAGATCCTATCTTGCTTCGCACTTGATTACTGTGTGCATCGGTCCACACCCAACGAACATCTAAAGGCCAGACCATGAAAGGTTTCTGACATACATGGCATCTAAGTGTGGAAGATCTCACACAAAATCAATGCTATCTTATAGTCAAATGATTAAATATGCTACTCGACTCGAGGAGATTCCTATTGACGATGGTGTGTACTTCCAACTATTAGGAATCACCAATGAGTCATTCAATATTCGCTCCAACGAATACCCACATGTCTATACGAGTTTCCAAAACTCATGGTACATCGCGTTAAACCATTGGAACTCCAATTCCAATATACGACATGTGCTAGTCTTCTAGGTTATAGGAATTCGACCGTATTCCAAAACCAACGAGTAGGAATATTTACTTTAAGAATAGTTTACACCTAGTGTCAAAACTATTCTAGGTCGATGTCATTCTTAGCATAGTGATACATCAATTTAATACGCGTAATGACAATACCATTAATAGGGTATGAAATGAAAAATATAGTTATTTTATTAATAAATAATAAAATATATAATTCGGATTGGCACATCAAGCACCAACTCCATCAGATAGGAGGTTGTGTTTACCGATGGTACGGAAACAGCTTCGCTCTGGATAGACCTATCAGAATCCCATTGGTAGTATGACTATATGTCTATGGGATTCCGCTTCAGGGTATGTGTATTTGGTCTTAACCTGGGACTTGCATCGCTAGTACTTGCGACAATCAATACGCTTTGGTTTTGGTCGTCCGGGATTTTAACAGGTTCTGTGTACGCCTCTTCTGGGTTTATTGAGAATCGTTGTGTATTGGGTCTGATGTCAAGATGGAAGTATCACTTCAGTCATATGGAGATGATGATCACGCAGGGATACAAAACTGGTTCTCTATTATGTTGCAACAATCGGGATAATATGACAATGTCATGATTATCCGATTATAGAGACTAGTTGCTTGTGATCTGATATATGCTTCGTACGGGGCAGACACTATTCCAGCCTCATGCCTTGCATGTGACATCTGATACTGGATCGAAATACGCAATACTACATATACTACTCCTGACAAAGATTATATATTCCTTAAAGAATATTTCTGGAGATTTGGGTAGGCACGACGCTTTGCTAGAAGCCAACCATGTCTCGTAAATCGGTAAGAACGTGGTACCGGGTACGCACGTGTTCGGATAGTCCGACGATCGGATTTACTGTCAACATATCCATGGATCTCATGGGTCGCTTCCCGAAGATTCAGCGATGACGTATGACTCGAACATAATTAATCTGGGATTAATTAGAAGAGAGAGAAAATTAATCTAGGATTAATTACGACAAGATTTTATCTGGGATAAAATTCAATTAGAAGAGAGAGAATGATTAATTCGGAATTAATCGATAAAATAATATATTTGATATATTAAATGAAATTAGATTTCAAAACGGAATTAAAATTGGATTTTAATTTGGGCGAACGAATTAATTTAGAATTAATTTGCGAGCGACTTTAATAATAATTTTGCGATGCATTATTATTTAATTAAATTTGATTTAATTAAGTTGCAACGGAAAATTCGTTAATTCGGAATTAACGAACCCGAGCCCGAAATGTGTTTGCGGGCCCACTAGGATTTTGAATTCAAGTAGGGCCCACAAGTCACATCACCTAGTCACTTTAATCAACTTTTAGTTGATAGAATTTGGTGGGTTGTTGATGACTTGTTCAACACACTAATGTGAGAGATGATTGACCTTTACCAACTTTGAGTTTGATATATCAAATTTTGATTTTGGAAATAAAAGTGAAGAAAACACTCATCTCTTCTCATCTCTCTCATTCACGCCAAAGTGAAAAATTTTCTCTCCCAACTTGGCTTGGCCGAGAGCTTCAAGGAACAAAGAAGAAATTGTTGCAAATTTTCAAGTGCTAGCACACATCAAAGAATCATACAAAGGTGTTAGGGAAACTTTCCCATTGAGTTTGGAATCCTTTGATCAAAGCTTGGAGCTTGACACTCAACCTTGAAGTAGGGGTGGCAACGGGCCGGGCCCGGGCTTTGACAAGCTCGGCCCGGGTTTTTTGGGCTCGAATTTTAAAAAAAATTAAAAAAAATATAAAATATACAAATATAAAATATATTTACACTATATAGAAATACAATTTATAAATAAATCACAAGTTTCATTGATAAATTAACAATTTAAATGCTAAAAATAAATAAAAATGATACAAACATATTAATATATATATATTTTTTATTTTGGCCCGAGCCCGAGCCGGGCTTTCATTTTAAGGCCCGGCCCGGGACTTTCGCCTCCCGGGCCGCGGGCTAAACTGCCACCCTTACCATGAATGAGCTTGGAACAACTTCAAAGAGAGCAAAGTTTTGAACTCTACACATCCATCCAACCGATCAAAGTGGGTATATTTCCGCTATACTTCTTTTCGTATTGACATGATTTCATGCTTAATATGATCTTGGTTTGATCATAGAAACCCAACAATTGTATCATGAGCCTATTTGAGCATGAAAATGAATTAGGGTTCTTAATCTAAAATTTGGGTATTTTTTATTTGAGCATGATTTGATCAAATTATTTGTTTGAGTATGCTTATATATTGATAACTTAGAGTTATGCATGATCAATTTTATGAAAAATTAATTGGATTAATTTTCCCCAAAAACATAGGCTTGGCCGAATGTGTAGAGCCCTTGTAGCTCATGGTGATTTTGATTTTTTAGATCATTGGATGAGTTTAAAATGTATGGATAAATTCATTTGTGATTTAATTGGATTGAAATCAAAATTAATGAAAAAATCCCATGATTGCCGTGAACCTTGGAGAGCATGTTGGACTTGATTTTGCTTCAATAATGTTGGACATGTATTGATAATAATTAAGCATGATTAATTATGTAAATTGGTATTTTGGAAATGTTAATTTAAATAATTAATTATGGCTATACACTTTAATTAATTAAATTGTGAAATTTGGAATATTAGAATTTAATTAATTGTGGATCCGCTAGGTTTTCCTTTGATTTCACATAATCGATCAATATTATACCACTTGAGAGCAATTATCGTATGGTATTATGTATGCGACATATGTGTCGAGACTTACCATTATACATTGTATTTTGGGCTCTCCCAATAGCCGATTGACTATCACAATGTATGCTTATCGCTGGCATCGGTTTGGGACAATTTGGAATATCCTCTAGGAAATTTCGAAGTCATTCCGCTTCTTCCGCTATTTTGTATAATGCTATGAACTCTGATTCCATAGTAGACCGGGCAATACACGTTTGCCTCGAGGATTTCCATGACACGGCTGCACCACCAAGTGTGAAAAAAAATCCACTCATAGATTTGGAATCCACTGTATCAGATATCCAGTTAGCATCGCTGTATCCCTCTAGAACAGTAGGATATCTCGTATAATGCAGACCATATTTTGAAGTTTCTCTCATATACCTCAAAACTCTTACTATGGCATTCTAGTGGTTATGTCCTGGATTGCTCGTATATCTGCTAAGTCTGTTTATAAATTGAGTGATATCAGGTCGTGTGCAATTTGTGAGATACATCAGACTTCCGATGATTCTCGAATACTCTAGTTGCGATACGCTTGAACCAGTATTCTTTGATAAATGAATAGTTAGATTTACATGAGTTCTAGCCATATTTAGATCTCCTTTATTATATTTCTCAAGTATCTTCTCAACATAGTAAGTTCGAGATAATATATACCCTTCTGATGTTCTGGAAATCTTAATTCCTATGATTACATCAGCTACTCCTAAATCTTTCATATCAAATTTGCTGGTTAACACTTTCTTGGTAGACTGAATCATTTCATGATTACTACCAATTATCAGCATATCGTCTACCTAGAGACACACAATGACATATCCTTTTTTAGTTGATTTGGTGTATACACACTTATCTCACTCATTGATTTTGAACCCACTTGACAACATTTATTTGTCAAATTTCACATGCCATTGTTTAGGTGCTTGTTTTAATATGTACAAGGATTTTACAAGTTTGCACACCTTCTGTTCTTGTCCATGAACATTGAAACCTTCTGGTTGTTCCATGTAAATCTCTTCATCCAGTTCACCATTTAATAATGTCGTCTTTACATCCATTTGATTTATTTCAAGACCAAATATTACTGTTATGGCTATGAGCATTCTTATTGACGTGATACGAGTCACTGGTAAATAGGTGTCAAAGTAATCAAAGCCTTCTTTTTGTCTATAACCTTTTATGACAAGCCTTGCCTTATATTTATCTATTGATTCATCCGGTTTCATCTTCCGTTTGAATATCCATTTGTAGCCCAGTGGCTTACAAACTTGAGGAAGATCAACCAACTCCCAAGTATGGTTTTGTAAGATGGAATTAGTCTCACTGTTGATAGCCTCTTTCCACAAAAGTGCCTTCGACGAAGACATTGCTTCTTTATATCTTTGAGGCTCATTTTCTAACAAGTATGTCAGAAAATCGGGACCGAATGACTTAAACGTTCTAGCTCTTTTTCTATGTCTAGGTTCAATTGTCTCTCACGTTGATCTGACTCTTGGTCAACCTGATCACTGTCTTTGACAGTATCAATAGTTCTTTTGAGAGACTATGTTCTTTGTCTTTCCTTACAAGGAAATGTCTCTTCAAAAAATGTCGCATTCCTTGACTCAATTATCATATTCAGATTGATGTCAGGAATCTCAGACTTATGTACCAAGAATTGATACGCATTACTGTTGTGAGCATATCCAATGAATATACAATCAACAATTTTGGGTCTTATTCTAACCTTATTAGGTTTAGGAACCATTACTTTGGCAAGACACCCCCGCATTTTCAGATATTTGTAGGAAGGTACTTGATATTTCCACAACTCATATGGTGTCTTGTCCAATTTTCTGTGAGGTAGCTTGTTCAGAACGTAGTTGGCGGAAAGTAAGGCTTCCCCCCACCAGTTCTGGGGTAAACCAGAGCTTGTCAACATGACGTTCATCATTTCCTTCAGTGTTTGGTTTTTGCGCTCAACAATCCCTTTTTTTAGGCGAATAAGGAGAGGTAGTTTCGTGAATAATACCGTGTTTGGAACAATATTCTTCAAATGGTAACACATATTCACCACCTTTATCACTCTTGATTCTTTTAATTTTCTTGCCAAGTTGATTTTCAACTTCGTTTTTATAGTGTATAAAGCTCTCAATAGCTTCATCTTTGCTCCTCAGCAAATACACATAACAGAATATTGTGCTATCATCGATAAAAGTGACAAAGTACTTTTTACCGTCTCTTGTTTGCACAACATTCATATCACACACATCAGTATGTACAAGTTCTAAGGGTTCAGAACTTCATTCTATGGAATGAAATGAAGCTCTATGCATTTTTGCTTCAACACATGCCTCACATTATGTTGGTTATCAATTGCAAATTTAGGTATAAGGTCCATGTTAATTAATTTACGCATTGTATCATAATTAACGTGTCCTAACCTCTCATGCTATATATTTTGTGACTCAATAATATAAGCGGAAGTTATAGCTTTATTATTAGCACGGTGTCGATTGACAGTCATTACATTGAACTTGAAAAGGCCCTCAGTGAGGTATCATTTTCCTACATAGACATCATTTTTTGTCAATACAAACTTGTTAGAAATAAATACAATCTTAAAGCCCTTCTTGCTATTGAGAGAGCCCGAGATTAAGTTCTTTCGAATATAGGGAACATGAAAAACATTCTTCAATGTAAGCTCTTTTCCGGATGTCATCTTCAGAACCACTGTGCCATGTCCAACCACTCTAGAGGTAGACGAGTTTCCCATTGTCAGATGATCGCCACCATCGACCTTCTGATACGAGGAAAACATCTTGTTATCATCACAGATATGACGAGTAGCCCCAGTGTCTACCCATTATTCTCTCGGATTCCCAACCAAGTTAGCTTCAGTTACAACTGCTGAGAGGTTCATCTCCGAGATCTCATCAGTTAGTTATTCATCTGTTAGGGTTGGTGCTCAGAGTGCCAATCCGGATCGTATTTATGTTCGATTCATGAATACGAACAATTCCTTTTTTCGTAATATTACTTATTTAATGGTAGTGCCTATTGTCTTTCATACACATATTCGATCTAATTTGTATTAGATATCAAATTATGATTAGATTGAAACTAAATCTGATTTAGTGATACGTGTATATTAGACAAAGACCGTAGGATTTACAATGTAGTGTACAGTTACAACGTAGTTTGTAATTGACATTGGGAAACGTCACTATAAGTTGTAAATCCTTAAATAATGTTTCTGGTCAAGATTTACTAACACGGTTCAGTTAGTAAAATCCGCTGAGACCAGTACATGTTGTATATCATGACTTGGTCCGATGGTTTATCCCAATGATCCCGTTAAATAACACACAACCTTGACTTTGGCCAATAAGTTGTATGAAACTTAACTAGGTAGATCTCTAAGATCAATTGGATCTCATCCAATTCCTAGATCCAGTAGGTGGACCTCCAAGTCCGAAACATATATCAAATATATGCCAATATATCCAATATATTGTCTAACTTTTTCCTCTGAATCAACTAAGTCTTGGCTTTGGCTCAACAAGCTTAATGAAACCAGTTAAGCGTTACCCATTGACAATGGGAAAGCTTCGTAATCGAGGTCGATGAACAAGAAGTGGCCTTGACTTTGGCCAACAAATCACAACTTGCCCAAGACGTACGATATGGAACAAAGCTTTCGTGATTCAAACACATCCGCGATGGACAAAGGTCTTGACTTTGGCCAACAAACCAATGCCAATCTTGGATCTTGAGAGAGAATCACTCAATGGAAGGAAAAACGCTTAATATGAAATGAGGTTTTTGTCGCGATTTGGCAACCATTTTATTATCTTTGATTAGGTCTCATCATACACCCTTAAGCATGCTTTCTAAAAGCATAATAAGACGCGAATAAAATAATAATGATATGCGGATGGATATATAATACAATTTGTTCCTAGAACAAATCTCTCCATTTCATCTCTCCCGCTAGCATTATTCTTAATTCTACCCAATTACATAATACTTCTAAAGAAACCTCATTTACAGTGAGGGGAATTGGTAAGAAGAGAAATACAATGAGAAAAGAGGTAATAGGCTGGACACGCAAGTCCAATTTAATAAATTCTAAATTTATTACAACAATTTCCAAAATTGCCATCACCCTTCTAATATCCATCTGATATACATTATTCAAATAATACATCCAAGTATTCACACAAAGCATGTTATCAATCAATCTAATCCAATTAATTAATCTTTGAATTAATGACCATCCAATGTTCATACAACGATTTGATTTGCGCGAGTCCAACTTGTTTAAGAATAAATACTCAAAGTAAGTATTCTTGAATTATATCGAACTACAATTTTAAATCCAATTTAAATTGTATCCAATACTAATTCATATTTAATTCCAAATTAAATAATTACACTTATTTATGTGTCTTATAGACTTGGATTCCAAATCCAATCTTAATGGATCTCAAAGACCCAATTAGTATCCAATACTATTCAATTAAAGTCCAATTGGCTTTTAATTAATTCTTTAGGCTTGAGCTTTTGGTCAAAATGGATCTAACCCATAATGCCTAGGCCCAATAGGAATCATCATATGTCATAGAATCAATTTTGGCCCATTAGGCCCAATTTAATTATTAAAGGCCCAATAGTCATATTTTGGACTTTGTGGAAATGGTTTAGGCCCAAATATAATCCAAGACTAAAATTTGGCCCAACCAAGTCCATTAGCCTAAATATAACAATTAAATTAATACAACATTCCAAATTACATATTAATTCAATTAAAGTGCAATTAACACAATTAATTAATTAATCTAGTATTTCCAAAACACTAATTAATTTAATTAATCATGCTTAACATTTTAATTTATGTCCAACACAAATTAAAGCACAATCAATCCATTCCAACATGCTTCATACTCACGGCAATGGCAACAAAAATCATTCAATTTGATTTCAATCCAATTAAATCAACATTCAATATTTCTATCATGCCATTTAACATATCCAATTGTCAATTTTTCAAAAAATTACCATGAGCAATTCTTAGGGTGTATTCGGCCAAGGTATAGATTTTAGTGAAAATTAATCTAATCAATTTTTCACAAAATCAATCATGTATGACTCCAAGTCATCATCATCCAACCATGTCCAAACAACCAATTTAGGCATTTACAAGCTCCAAGCAAAAATCTCAAAATAAAGTCTATAAACCCTAGAAAATAAATCAAGTTTAGATCTCGCTCTGATACCATTGTAAGTGTCCTAGACATACCACATGATCTCTAAGCGTGATTATTGTGTGAATAAAATCAAAAATAAGTTGTGGATGACTTACATTGATGGGTTGAGTTCAGAACTTTTATGGATGTTGAAGCTTCCAAGCTCATGAGTGAGTATCCTTATCACCATCATTTGACTCTCATATGTGCTAATAAGAACAAATTGAACAAACTTTGTGCCCAAGAGAGGGAGGAGCAACGGATCTTGTTTCAAAAACAAGAACAGTGGCCAAATTCCAATTGCGCAGGTCAGAGACCATTTTGAGTCTTCAAAAGAAGCCATTTTTGCCAATTGCGTTTTTCTAAAAGAAAAGCAAAACATATTGCTTTTGGCCATGTCAGAGAGCTGGCTTTTCTTTTATTTAGCCATTTTGAATCAGAAACTAAATTGCTTCTATTCGGCCAATTGCCTTTTCTTTCAAAAAGAAGAGCAAAAGGAAAAAAAAAAAGGATAATAATTGCTTACTGCCAAGGTGTTAAATGAAGTCAGTGGCTATGTTTTTCATTTACTCGGCATATCTTCTTCATTTTAATCGGTCAATTTCTTCTTTCTTTATAATCGGCCAATTTCTTACTTTTTGGCCATTCGGCCAAGAACAACAAATAAGGCCATTTCGGCCAAAATTACCAGGGAGAGAAAATAAATGGCCATTCGGCCTTAATTGAAAAAGAGAAAAAAAAATGATAATAAATAAATCATTAATTGAATTTATCTTTTTCAAAAGACAAAGAGTGTTTTACAAGATTCTACCAAAACCATCATCCATATCAATCACCAAAGGTGACTAATGATGTAAGTGAAGTGGGCTCCACTTTAAATTCAAAATTCACGTGGGCTTGCTCAACACACTTTTGGGCTCGGGTTCGTTTAATCCGATTAAACGAATTTTCCGTCGCGACTTAATTAAATCCGATTTAATTAAATAATAATGTCTAGAAAAATTATTACGAAAGTCGCTCGCGAATTAATTCCAAATTAATTCGTTCGTTAGAATTAAAATCCAATTTAATTCCTCGTGGAAATCTGATTTTATTTAATATATCTAATATATTATTTTAGCCCAATTAAATAAATTAAATAGTAAAATCTAATTTAACTATTAAATTTCTTTTATCGATTAATTCCAAATTAATCGTGTTCTCTCTCCTCGACGAATTTTATCCCAGATTAATTCTTTCTCTGATAATTAATCATAGATTAATTCTTGCCGTAATTAATCCCAGATTAATTTTCTCTCTTTATTAATCCCAGATTATTAATCTCTCTCTTAATTAATCCCAGATTATTATTGTTCGAGTCAAACATCATCAGTGAATCTTTGGGATGCGACCCAAGAGATCCTTGGATATGTTGGCAGTAAATACGGTTATCGGACTATCCGAACACGTGCGTACCCGGTACCACGTTCTTACCGATTCACAAGACATGGTTGGCTTCTAGTAAAGCACCGTGTCTACCCAATTCTCAAGAAATATTCTTTTACGGAATATATGATATTTGTCAGGCGTAGTATACGTAGTATTGCGTATTACGATCCAATATCAGATGTTACATGCCAAGCCTAGGGCTGGAGTTGTGTCTGCCCCGTACGAAGTAATATCGGATCACTAGCAACTAGTCTCTTTATGATCGGAAGTCATGACCTAGTCATACTTCCCCGATGGCTATAGCACTTAGAGTACCAGTTCTGTATCCCTGCGTGATCATCATCTCCATATGACTGAAGTGATACTTCCATCTTGACATCACATCCAATATACTACGATTCTCAGTATACCCAGAAGAGGCGTACACAGAACCTGTTAAAGCCCTGTAGGACCAAAACCAAAGCATACTGATTGTCGTAAGTATTAGCGATGCAAGTCTCAAGTTAAGACCAAATACATCTACCCCGATTTGGATTCCCATAAACACATAGTCATACTACCAATGAGATTCCGAGGGGTTTATCCAGAGCGAAGCTGTTTCCGTACCATCGGTAAACAGAACCTCATATTACACTTGCATGAGTATCCAATACCCAAATATATGAGAACTATGACGTTACGCTTCCATAACACGCACAAGTGTAATACTAGCATATTACGCATTATCGATGTCTAGTCTCGATAATACTACGACTAGGGATATTTAATGATTAAACCTTTATGGATTAATATTGTCTCATATCTTATTAATCTGGAACTAATCATAAAGACTTTTATCATTTATATATCCGAGTAATCCAATTACAAATGATAAAAGAGCAATTTCCTTTGTCACATAGTTAATTTGTACAACAACATCATGTTCTGTACAAATAGTGATGCTATAGGTCATAATTGTCCAACAACTCACTCCTGTATACTTTCTTTGTGGAGTGATGTCAGTAATTTATGTGTACTTTCATTCCGATGTGATGACATTCACTCTGGTGTATTTGTATTTCGGGATGATTATCACTCCAGTGTACTCTCATTTTGCAGTGATGTCAGGTGAACTTTCTTTGACTGGTGATGTTGGTAACTCCGATGTACTTTTCATTTTGAGGTGATGTCATTCACTCCAATGTACTTTGATCGGTGAAATCACACACGTAACGCAAGCGCACGTATCGCTCAAGTAGTATAAAAATATCGATCCCACGAGGACTTAATTTCTACGATGTTAATTATTGATGTTATTTATTTACAGGTATCTAATTAAGGTAGGAAATAATTGTTTGTAGGTTGAAGATGATTTAATTAAATAAATAAAAATATAAAATACAAAATATAAACAAAGGAAATTAATAATAAAGAAAACATCTAGGGTTATGAATCCGCCCAATATTACTATAATAATGAATTGATTCTCTTATACATGTGTAATAAATCAGTTGTTAACATGGAACACGAAGATATGCAAAAGTCTCTTCTGATAGTCGAATGCAAACACCCAAAGTAACTCAATTAACTATATTCCTATGTTAATTAAGAAACTCTGAATTCATTAAGTTCAAGTTCCAATTGTGGCTACCAACGCCCGAAAGGTATATTCCTATCCTGGAACGAAATATCTAAGGTGAGATCGTGAACTATTAAATCTAGGGCCGAAACCTAAAATCTCATTTCCAAGTTAAGCACTCATATGTACTTCCATTTCGGAGCGATGTCACTGACTCCGGTGTACTTTCTTTGTGGAGTGATGCCAGTAAATTCAGTGTACTTTCATTCCGATGTGATGTCATTCACTACAGTGTCTTTGTATTTCGGGATGATTATCACTCCAGTGTACTCTCATTTCGTAGTGATGTCAGGTGAACTTGTTTTGCCAGGTGATGCTGGTAACTCCGATGTACTTCTATTCCATATGATGTCATGTGATCTTTTTTACCAGAGTGATGCCAATAATTCTAGTGTACTTTCATTCAGGAGCGTTGTCATTCACTTCGGTGTGCTTTCCTTCCGGAAAGATGTCAATTACTTCGGTGTAGTTTTATTCCGAAATGATGTCAGTCACTCTGGTGTACTTTCATTCCGGAGTGATATTAGATCAGGACCCTCCATTTGAATTCAATAGAAATGTGAGGAACAATCATATCAATTGAATCACAGCCTGCAATATGCACATCAAAAGAAATAATAAATTAAGCATAATTGAACTATTATTACACAAGTAAGAGTTCAGTGGAAAGTAATAGTAAATTGAATCATTGAACTAAATCCAATAAAAAGTTCAATGATCCTTATAAAACTCAAAAATCTACTTTAAAACTCAACAAACTCACTGAAATTTACAAGTTCATTGTTTAAAAAGATATCGGACCGAAAATGAGCCATTTAGCGAACTTGATGTATTTTGTAATAAAAATTTAACAAATAAATTAAATATGTATGCTAAAATTATTACATTTGGTAAATATCTACTGATCACAGGTTGAGTATTTAAAACACTTATTCTCACATCGATTAAATTCAAAATTCAAAGCCTTAAACTTCCATATATATTGGTTTCTTTTACACGTTTAATACTTATAAAAGTAAGTAGGCACCAATAATAAGTCAATGTTAGCCCAAAGAAACAAAAACACGAACCATATATATTGTCTCTTTTACACGTTTAATACTTACAAAAGTAAACAAACACCTATTGGTGCGCTGCTTATCCTCACTTGAGTAGATATTTATTAAAAAAATACATTTTCCTACGTCAGTTTAACTGTTTGTTGACTGTGACAAAGACTAAAATACCCTTGAAGTAATAATTTTTATTTCAGCTTGAAAAAAAAAAAAAATCATTTTATATTTCGGCTTTAATTTTCGGAGACTACAAGGAGAGAAACGTAACTGTCTGCTGAGAATACATAGAAGCATTTGATGGATTTTCGGAGAGCATCAGTTTCTTGACAACACACTCTTGTGATTCCTAGTATCACCTGCAAACTAAATCACCCCACCATTGCTGCATTTACGAATCCACGAGTTTAGCATGCAGAGGTGTGCGTGCTATAGAACTCGGAAAATCAAACAATACATCACCTGCACAAATTATGTAAATCCTAGACTGAAGCACGCAATCGCCAATGTTTTACAACCAAAGTAGAAGTATACATTCAATCTTCTTGACTTCACTGCAACAAAACCAAATCTTCTTGACACCTACTGAGTGACTGTGAAGGCGATATAGCTAGCTAGGACTTACGGTTGTACCAGACGCCATATATAGAAAGTAGGAAAGGTAATCATCAATCGTATAATAGCATTATGCATGACGAACCTAACATCTTTCGTCTCCCACCCAGTTATCTTTCTCCTTCGGTCCAGTTGGTCCTTCCTCGCCGTAGAGCTCTGTAGGAAACAAGTCAAATAGATTTTCCACTGAGAATCGCATAAAGAATGGAAGGTGGCTGAGTATCTTATCTATTTCAGATCGTGAATCATATACAATGGTTGGTCCCCATTCTCTCATATACTGCAACCAACATGGTTCTGTAACAACCCCATCTCCTAGATACTCGGCTGCAATTATTTGATACTTAGTGCTTGAATCTACCAAAAATTTACTTTCAGCAGTATCATTCCTTATTCCTATTCCAAGCGTTGAAGACCCTTGAAGATATGTTCCTGGATGCGGGAAACTAGCATGACCATGTTTTGAAGAATAAACAATAGGTTTATTCCCTTTAATGAACTCCAACTCAAAAGCATCCCGCCATCTACCGCCACTGTGCTCTGAGAAGAATACTTGCCAAAGTTCTCCAGTGAAGTTGCTTACACGAAGGGTGAAGTGCTCCCAGTCACTCACATGTTCGCCTATCTTGGTCATTGAAATACTCATAAACCCAATTTTAAGGGTGACCGGTCCATTGAAGGGACAAAAAATCCACATTGCAATATCAGTAAATGTTCCTCCTAGTGCTGGTTTGATATGAACATAGAGTTCTGCACTCTCCAGGTTTCCCTTCTTGAGAAAATTTCTCGCATCATCGTCCTCTGGCAAATCTATCCAAAATGCACCATCATTAATCCCACCACAAGGTAGGTTTGAGCCCCTGTAATCAATTGGTTCCCCTCTCAGCTTCTCATCTTGGTATATGAGTGCCCCATTTTTAAAAAACCATGGCACAGATGAGGGCATATATTCCTCATCGGGATGAAAGAAAACAGTTGGTCCATATTGCCTAATCAGTGCATGAATCTGGTCCAAATTTGGCATTGCATTTAGGGAGGGGTTAAGGTTCTTCAGACAAGCAATATCTAGCTGTTCTTCAGAATTCAAGTAGGTACCACAAACAAATGTCCCAACAGAAATGCCTCTAGCAAACATTCCCCTTATGCAGGGTGTTGTAGAATAGACCTGAAATGGGGTCTTGGCCGTATTTGATTCTGTGGAAAGTATCACATCACAAGTTTCACAACTCTCTGTAAGATCATCCCGGACACACCTAACTTCTTCAACTTCAGGCTCCTGCGGCGTGTCGGTAACCACAATACCCATGGCTTTATAGCCCATTGGTGGGTTTGGTAGCCAAAAATAACCACATTCACCATAGCTGAGATCCGTACTCCACACTAATGTGTAGTTAAGGGGCTTTCTTAGAGCTGGAAGATTTAGTACTATTAACTTCTCAGTTGAACCGGCTTCTGTTATAGCAGCAGCAGCAGCACGGGCCACAAGAACATACCCTCTCAACGGCTGATCATTAGGCTGGCAATAGTGACCAAGACAGTAAAACCCATCAGGGATTTCTACAGGCTTATAAAACGTGGCACCTTTAGCTTTGCCACGCAAGACACTGCAGCTCCAAATGCTCTCAAATTTAGTAATCTTGATGACTTCTAATTCTCCTAAGTTTATTCTTCCAGTAGCAAAACCATTACCTGAGAAGACAATAATATAACATCATTTTCTAAAGTGAACATATATAGTCACTATATTTACTAATGAGTTACAAGCAAATTCTTAATGTCATTTTTTTTTTCTAAATAAAGAACAAAGTCCTGCCATGCTTTGACCAAAAATTGATGAAAAATAAATAAATTAGATGTTATCCTTATTTTTTAACCTTGATATTCAACAACTTACTACCTTCCTTGCAAGCTTCAACTTTCAAGGCATTTTTCTCTAATTTTGACAAAGTTGATGATGATGAATTTGTGGAATTTTACTTTTTTTTTTTTGTTATTTAATTCTCTTTGTAATTTCAACTTAACTTCACATAATTCAATAACCAACTAATTGAAACATTCTTATATATTCCCAAAATAGAGGCTTTGATACATTAAATTTCCGTTGTATTTCCCATAAATTTATAATTTAAAGAAATTTATACAAGGACCGAGTCACGGTGAATTTAATGTTGCATCAGAAACATAAATATCTATTTATTTATAATTTTGTATTGAGCAAAGTTATTTTCTCACAGAGAACTTAATTTTGCACCATAAGCATAAATATATATTTATTTATAATTTTATTAATCGCGAAAATTGAATCATTAAACATTAAGCAAAGTTACTTTCTCTTCAGAATTGTCCAACAAAATTAGAAATAGTTAATTTGGGAAATTAGAATAATTACACCATCATTATTAATGAAAACAATTGATAGTAGTTTTCTTTCACATATAATCTTTTAATTATATGAAGCAGTCCATTGATGAACCATGGGCGACCTCAAAAAAAAAAAAAAAAATTGTGTAAATAAATCCAACTGAAGAAAGAAAGATTAAAGCTGTAAAATTCACAAGATGCAAGATCACCCAAATAAATAAATAAAGAAACTTAACAAGAAAAATAATCAAATTGAGTGTTACCTTGTGGCCATTGAGGAAGCGGTGAAGGCAAAGAGAAGGGCTGAGGCTCGTTGAAGTCAAAATCAGGGTCTCGATTCCCGTGGAAGCAGTCACAGCTGCAAGATAATAACATTCTGATGATCAAAGCTTTTCTTTCACAAAAACCAAAACCCACCAAATCTTCAAAACAAAACACAAAAAAATGAAAGTTTCTATCAACTCATATAATTGAGTGAGTGAGAGATAGAGGGAAAAAAAAGAAAGATGAAAAAGGAAAATAGAGCTAGTTGTGTCTTAAAGAGAAGAGAGAGAAGTTGTGGTTGAGTAAAGAAATAAGAAGGGAGAGAGTTGAATGATGATGATCTGATCTTTGCTTCAAATTATTAAATGTTTATTTGATTTATTTCACTCTCTTTTATGGAGATTGTAACCACGCTCCTATTACTCATTTAATACTTTTAAAAAAAAAAACCCATAACATACTACTTTTAGTATATTTTACCATAACTATAGGTGAGATAATAGTATAAACTAATAAATATATTATATATGTAGTTGAATAAAATATAATTATCATTTATTAATATATATTTTAGTATGTGTATCAAGATATAATTGGATCAATTTTTCCAAAATAAGATAAGATGAATGTGAAATTTAAATCTTATTTAGTATAAATTTATAAGTCATGTTCAATAAATTTTGGAGATATGCAATAATAAATAAAATGATATTTCACTTTTCAACTATTTTTATTCTAAATAAAGTTGTATTGACTTATTAGATGATAATAATAAGTAATTTCACTAATAATAAAATTCATCATCATAAATGAGGGCAACTTAGTGATTAGGATGAAAATGTAGAGATAATAGTTGGGAAGTTCAATTTCATAATAGTAATAACATGATAACTAATTTTAAAAATGTAAAATTATATGCACTATATAAAAAGACAATTTGATCAACCATTGTTCAAGTCTAACAATATTTATTTATTTATTTTTTTTTTTTTTAAAAAAACCATTATATAAAGTCATATATATTTTAATATATTATCTCTTTTTTGGATACTATTGTTTGAAAGCACATATTTTTATTTTAAATACACACTAATTATTAATTTTTTTGATTTTGTGTGTGCTGATTAAACCATTATGTGTAAATAAAGAAATACTCAGACACACACCTAATTGACAGTCATTTTATAACTGTCGATAAAAAATATAGTCATAATGTGACTGAGTCATAAATGTGATTGTTCTCAATGTGTATGAGGAACCGTAATTTGACTGAGAGTCGGCAATGTGACTGAGATAACTAATATTACTGAGGTCACGAGTGTGACTGAGGGTCGGTAATGTAATTGAAGTAACTAATATGATAGAGGTCACAAAAGTGACTAATGTCATAAATGTGACTGATGATCAGTAATGTAATTGATATTATAACTATAACACAAATATAATTGAGGTTCAACAATATGACTGATGCACAATCATGACTATATTGTCAGTCACCTAACTGATAATTAGATTGTGTATGTGGGTAAAAATATGACTATAATAATTCTTTGTGACTTAAGTAAAGTTTTATTGTGATTGTGCTTAATGTGACTAAGGGTAGGCAGTGCGATTGAGGTAACTAATGTGACTGAAGTAAGTAAAGTAAGTAATGTGACTGAAGGTAAGCAATGTGATTGAGACACACATAATATAACTTTTAATCATTAATATGACTGATGTAAAAATATTACTATAATGTAGATAAATGTGAAGTATGTGCAACATAAAATATAATTTTAGAGTTAATTTTGTCCTCGCGTAAGTTTGAATTTGAGAGAGGTTTGTTGATGAAAGTAAAAAATATGAATATTAAGTGTATGTATATTTTTACATATTATGATTTGTAATTCGGAAAAAAAAAAGATATGATTATTTGAAAATGACTAGTTTAAAATTATTATTCTCTTCTAAATATACGGGTCATTTTTGACCCATTTTTTCGTCGAAACATATCAACAATAGTTATTATTTTTTAACTTATGATTTGTACATCGATAATATGTAATTTTTTCATGAAACATATTAGATTTTGGGATATAATTATATTTTAAAGTATATTAGAAAAAATAAATAAACAATTAAAAAAAACCCACTGTGGGTGGGGGGTTTCTTAATGAAAGCCCATTAGATTTTTGGATATAATTATATTTTAAAGTATATTAGAAAAAATAAATAAACAATTAAAAAAAACCCACTGTGGGTGGGGGGTTTCTTAATGAAAGCCCCCTTTATTTAATAAATTCTCTTATTTGGGGAAAAAAATTTATGATTTGTTAAAATATTCATAATCTATATTTTATTTTTAGGAGCCTATTATCACCTACATTATCGATCTCGTTCTCGTTCCTTAAAATAACCTACGTAATAGTTGATACTCAAACTCCCTCCTTTTCTGGAGACTCCATGGTAAGGAGTCAAAAATAACTTAAAAACAATATTTGAAAAAAAATTAATGGAAAGAATCATCTTTTTTTTTTTTTAAATAATAATAATAAAAAACTGAGTGTGCTTCTCACGCGCTTCGAATTAAACATGGTTGATTGAACTTAAATGAAAGTGTCGTTAGGTAAAAGATGAGATTGTGTGTCGTAAAACTCACTGTAACAACGATACACCTCATCCTCTTACCCGCAAATCTAACTTTTGGATATTTATTAGTGTCTGTTTATCATTCAAAAGGGGAGAAAATCTTATAAAGAGTATTGTCTAATGAGTCTACATGTCTTAATTAATTTAAAAATAATCAATTAAAATTAGAATATGTGGCATTTATTGAATATACGATCTTATAAGATTTATCTTTGTATAAGTTTTTCTCTTAAAAAGGAAATAAACGGCTAGAGATTATATATAAAAAAAAAAATTTTAAAAAAAAGTTTAAAATTCTCTCACAAATTGGCCTACAAATAGTATCAAGCAAACAACATTCTTATAATTCAAATCTAAATTTCCAAAATTCTCTCATTTTACTACATCATTCAGATTTTTTTAACATATTTTCTCATCATTTTCTCTATACGTTTGGTAAATAGTATAAATTAACTTATATTTTTAACAAATTTTCTCATCACTTTATCTTAAGGTACGTTTGGTGAAGAGTATAAATTAACTTATAAGTTATAAAATAAATGATAAAATATAAATTAACGTCAAAAAAATAATATCATGTTATGATATTATAATTTTATGAACATTAACACTAATATTAAAGAATACATTTGATGAAACGTTTTAACATTAACTAAACGTTCTATCAAACAAAACCTAATTTTCTGACTATTTATCTTTTCATATACTAATATGAGAGTCGAAGTGTTTTTAAAAATATCCCGACTTTTCCATAAAAATCAACAAGTCAACGAGATGAATTCAAACACAAATTTGACAATTCACAGCATTTGAAGGTACACACCTTCTGAAAAATATAATTGACATGATTCACAGTGGAATATATATATATATATATATATATATATATAATTGAAAGGGTTGGCAAATTCCATAAGCAAAATCTAAGGACAATGTGACAACATCATATTCCTTCTCCAAAAAACAAGCAATAGAAAATGGAGGGAAAAAATAGGGTAATTTCAACGTATGGTTGTGTAATATTCTATTCATATGATTTTATATTATGTATGGATAATTAAAAAAAAATTCCGAATTCCGATATGAATTTAAAATTTTGTACTATTTAATATTAGATTTTGAAGTTTAGATTTGAGATCCTAAATTGTCTAATATATAGAATTTAAGTAGATTTGTAGTTTTGATTTAAAAACAATATAAGATTTGATATAATTTATTGTCTCGAATCTATTGCCACATAAGAATGGGTAAATATCGACTGACTATTCTGACTTGTCTGTCCCCATACATTTCTAACGAGTTACGTGTAATAATGCACCTTCTAATCAATTATATGCATCCAAAATAATTAATGAACCAGCAATCAATAGTCACCCAGTATTATTCATCCATTAAGGCGCTATTTTATTCATCGTGGCCGTCTAAAATAAGGAATTAAAAAAGGGGTAATTATATAATTGTGAATTAATTAATTATAAATTGAGTAGTCTTATTAGGATGGTAGAAAAATCTGAAATCGATTTAGATTTATAAAAGTTAGTATTATTTGAATTTGAACAAATAAATCTAATATTATTATTTAAAATTTAAATTATTTTCGAATTTCTGGATATCCGAATTTGTATGAATAATTTTTTTTTTCAGAGCTATAAAACATACCTAAGATAATTTAGTGAAAAATATTGGTGTTTTGTTTTTTAAATTTTCTTTTACCCTAGGACGACCTTTTCTTTGTCATGTTCTAATCAATTTGGATCCATGGTTTCTTATCAATATTAAAAAAAAAAAAAAAAAAGTCATTTGCACGTGTCCATTTTTTTGTGGGATTAATTTTGATTGAGTATAAGTTCAGAGCCGGCCGCCACATTGGACTTGGACTACTTAGTTGAATTTCGTACGTGATTGCTTGGCTTGGCTGTAAAGATTCCGACGGCACCGAGAAAATATTGTTACTGTTATAAAATAAATGGAAAAAAAGAAAAAAAAAATACTTTGAAAACTTTAAGCTTTTATTCTTATTAATTTGGAATGAATTAATTTTAATATAAAATTATAAAGGGGTTCCTCTATATTTATAGGGACGAGTTATGGTGAGATAAGTTACAAAATAATAATAAATTATAAGATAAAGATTAAGTAGTTGAGATCATCATAAATTACAATACTCCCCATTGGGCCCGACTACTTTAGTCCTACATAATTTGTTTGACTTCTGGGCAGAATAAAATTGTCTCATTAAAACCTTGTCAGTAAAACCCAGTGGGACAAAACCTGATCGAAGGAAAAAGAGTACAATGCACTTGTGTCATGTCAATGAATATGCTCCCTCCGATGAAAGATATCATTAAGATAATTTACTAAGTCGACACATGCCAATACTATATACAAGCTTCTCAAATGTTCATGTCGGTAAATTTTTGGTAAATAAGTCTGCAAAATTATCGGTTGATCTTATTTGCTTGACATCAATTTGCTTGCTCTGCTGGAGCTCATGAGTAGACCTGGCCGCCGGTTCGGTTCCGGTTCGGAACCGAACCGAACCGGCCGGTTCCCGGTTCCACAAGTGTGGAACCGGAACCGTAAACCGAACCGGTCGGTTCCGGTTCGGTTTACGGTTCCCCTTCCGGTTTTTTTTTTTTTTTAATAATAAATTTTAAAAAATAGAAAAAATTCTATAATCGTAATGTTTTTTCATACTATCACATCATTTTTATAGAATCTTTTTTTTATAAAATTCTTTTAACATATAATCTTTTTTATAGCCAACTCTTGGCTAGTGTTTTCTTTATATATATTTGTTACTTGGCTATTGTGTCCCACATTGCTTATATAAAGAAGTCAATAACCAAGAGTTTGTTATAAAAAAGATATGGACATTCATGTTTTAGTATTGCAATTTTAAACCTCATTAAGTCATTATTATTAATAAAAAAAATTGAGATTTACTTGTGGAACCTTACGGTTCCAAGAAAAATAATTTTTTTTTTTTTTACTTCCGGTTCCAACCGGAACCGTACGGTTCCGGTTGGAACCGCTGGAACCATCTGGTTCCAACCGGTTCGGTTCTGGTTCCGAACCGGAACCTTGGCCGGGTCTACTCATGAGTATATAAGAATTTTGGTGAGATGTGCTTGGTTCTGTCTTCCTTGATGTACCCTCCTCTGATTTGTGCAATACAGACAACATTATCTTCATATATCACTATTGGAATATCCATGGCAGAATTTAAGTTGCATGTGCTCTGAATGTGATGGATAAGTGAGCTTAACCATATACATTATCTACTTGCTTCATGTAGTGCAAGTATCTTTCAGTGATTGGATGAGGTAGCAAATAGATCGCCATGAAATTACTGTATTATTATAGGTAAAAACATACCATGTTTGTGAACGTGCCTTATGAGGGTCAGAGAAATATCATGCATCGGCGTAACCAACAATGCCTGGATTTTGTATTAGCTAATTTGAATAAAACATTCTCAAGTCTTTAGTGCTATGAAGATAACGAAAGATATGTTTGGCGCCATTCCAATGTCGTCGAGTTGGCGCAGAACTAAATCTTACTAATAAATTAACCGAGAATGCAATATCCGGTCCGGTGCATTGGGCTAAATATAGCAAGGCACCAATTGCACTTAGATATGATACTTCTGGACCAAGTATCTCTTCATTATCTTCTTTAGGACGAAATTGATCTGTTTTAGGATCGAGAAATCGGACTACCATGAGAGTACTTAATGGATGAACATTATCCATGTTGAAACGTTTGTGAATTTTTCCAATATATGCAGACTGATGGATAAATACTCCGTTAGTTTTATGCTCGATCTGCAAGCTGAGATAATATTTTGTTTTTCCCAAGTCTTTCATTTCAAATTCTCTTTTTAAATATTCAGCAGTTTTTAGAAGCTCTTCAGGAGTTCCAATTAAGTTCATATCATCAACATATACTGCTATAATAGCAAATCCAGTTTCTGACTTTCTAATAAATACACATGGGCAGATAAGATTATTTATATATTATTCTTTCATCAAACATTCACTCAAACGATTATAACACATGCGTCCAGATTATTTCAATCCGTATAAAGATCGTTGTAACTTGATTGAACACAGTTTACGATCCTTTGATTTATACACTTCAGGCATTTTCAATCCTTCAGGGATTTTCATGTAAATATCAGTGTTAAGTGACTCATACAAATATGCAGTCACTACATCCATAAGACGTATGTCTAGTCTTTTGAAAACTTCCAAACTGATTAAAAATCAAAATGTAATGGTATCCATCACAGGAGAATACGTATCCTCATAGTCAATACCTGGTCTCTACGAGAAACCTTGTGCAACTAGTCACGCTTTATATCTAATGATTTCATTATGTTCATTACGTTTTCGTACAAACACCCATTTGTAACCAACAGATTTGACATCTTCAGGTGTCTGGACTACGGGTCCAAATACTTCACGTTTAGCTAAAGAAGTTTATTATGCCTGAATTGCTTATTTCCATTTAGGCCAATCGTGTCTTAGTCTACATTCATCGATAGTTTGAGGTTCAAAATTATTTGTAATTTTAGTAGCTACTGTATATGCAAACACATTGTCGATGATTATTTCATTTCGATCCCACACTTCTCTTGAATAAGTATAGTTTGTAGACTTTTCATCATTTTTGGATTTTTGAGCTTCTGCAGGGGCTAGTATCTCTTCAGGGACTATCAGTTCTTTTGGAACTGGTGATTCAAAAGATGTGGGTATAGTCATTGCTTGAGCATTATTTTCAACAGGACCCGGATCTGTCATTTTCCTCTTTCGGGGAATAGTATCTTTAGAATCAAGTGGTCTACTACGTTTCTGACGTGAAATAGATGATTCATTAGCTGCCTGTACACTGGATTGTTCAATAGGAACAACCACCCGGGCTGGTGTATTAGCAGCTGGTATATGTGACTTAGTTACTTTTGCAGCATCTGTAAATGCATCTGGCAATTGATTTATAATTTATTACAAATGGATTATCCTTCGCACTTCATTTTCACATTGGTTGGTGCGAGGATCTCAATGAGACATGGTATAAACTTTCCAAGAAAGTTCATGCCTTGCTTCTGGAAGCTCTTTCTTTTCCCCTAACGGTGGAAAAATTGTCTCATCAAAGTGACAATCCGCGAAACGTACGGTAAAAGGATCACTCGTTAAAGGTTCCAAATATCTAATAATGGAAGGTGAATTAAAACCAACATATATCCCCAAACGACGTTGAGGTCCCATCTTTGTGCATTGTGGGGGTGAAATGAGAACATACACAACACAACCAAAAGTGCGTAAAGGAGAAATATCTGGTTGGTGACCAAGAACAATTTGGATTAAAGAATATTGATGATAAGATGTGGGTCTAAGGCGAATTAATACAACAGCATGTAGTATAGCATGATCCTATGTAGAAATTGGTAATTGTGTCTGTAACAACAAAGTTCATGAAATTACCTGAATTTGCTTGATTAATGATTCTGCTAATCCATCTTGTGTATGTATATGTGGAATCAGATGTTCAACATTAATTCCAACTAATGTACAGTAGTAATCAAATGTCTTGGATGTAAATTCACCGGCATTATATAGTCGTATGGTTTTGATTGGATAATTTGGTAATTGTGCCTTTATTCTAATCATTTGAGCAAATAGTTTGGCAAATGCAATGTTACATGTGAACAATAAACAAACATGTGTCCACCATGATGATGCATCGATCAAAACCATAAAGTAATGGAAAGGTTCACGTAGTGGATGTATTAGTCCACAAATGTCTCCTTGAATCCTTTGTAGGAATGATGAGGATTCAAGGGCAATCTTAGATGGAGATGGGCATATCACAAGTTTGCCTTGTGAGCAAGCGATGCAATTGATCTCATATGTCAATAGAATCTTCTGGTTCTTTAATTTATGCTCATTAGAATTTTCAATTATTCTACGTAGACCCGGCCAAGGTTCCGATTCCGAACAGGTTGGAACCGGACGGTTCGATTCCAATCGGTTCCGGTTCCGAAATCCGAACTGAATATAACCAACCCTAACCGAACCGGTAGGACCTGCTGGAACCGAACGGTTCCAGTGGTTCCTACGATTCCAATCTGAATCGTTTGGTTTCAGTTGGAACCGGTTTGGAACCCTAGCTAAAGTTCCAACTCCCCAACGGCTACTAGTCGTTGGAGCTCCCTGCCCCAACGGTAAACAAAAAAAAATTAGGGATTTCCTAAATTACCCATAATAACATTAATAAAATGGCTAATTTTAGAGGCATTTTAGGTATCACAAAAATATTTTTAAAAAGTATAAATATGAGTCATTTTTCATTATTTCAACACACCAATTTCTCAATTCTCTCATCTACAATTACAATTTATCATTCTCAATTCTCTAATTCTTTAAAATTTCTTAAACAATAAATGACAAGCTCATCTGAGAACACAATGTCAAATGTGTCAACCCAAGAGAGCGACCTTAGTATTGGTTCACGGAGAAGAGAAGTTAAGTCTCATTCCTCGGACGTTTTCAAAATTCATTTTCATATAATCGATACTGCAAATAAAGGTTCAAGAGCGGTATGCAACCATTGTGGGGTTTCTTACAAATTTACTGGTGGATACGGCAATATGATCAAGCACCTGGAAATACATCATGCCGTTGAGCTTTGACTTGGTACGATGCAAACTCAAATGGCCAGGTACGCATCATCTAGTAGAGGTATGAGTTCTTTAGATTTATTTAAATATTTTGATGCTAAAAATAGAGAAGAATTTTCTAAATTAACTTGTATGGCTCATATTTCTTTAAGTTTTGGTGAAAAACTTACTTTTACTAATTACGTTCAAAATGCTTTAAATCATGCTGCTTGTAGAATGACTTGAAATACAACAAAACGTCAAAATTTTAAATTATACAAAGATGGTAAAATTATTTTAAATGAAACATTTAGAGATATTAAATGTCATCTTTCTATTTGTTCTGATATTTGGAGTGACCATTGGCGAGCACACTCATACATGGGTGTGACTTGTCATTGGATTGGTGCCTCATGGAACATGCAAAAATGAATTATTGCATTTAGAGTTTTTGATGAACAACATACTGCATAAAATATTTATAGAATGATGAAAGTAATTTTTGATGAATATGATTTATTCGGTAAAATTTTAACAATTGGATTTGATAATGCATCTGCAAATACTGCATCAATCACCGATTTAATAGAAATATGCGAACCAAATTTAGGGGGTCGATTTTTTCATGTTCGTTGCACATGTCATGTCCTTAATTTATGTCTTCAAGATGGTTTGGAAAAATCATCACATTTCATTGATCCTATTAAGAAAGCACTTAATTATATTTGGTCATATTCTCAAGTTAGGAGAAAATGGGCCAAGTTTTGTAAATTAAATGATACTAAACCGATAAAATTTTCACGAGATGTTCCAACACGTTGGAATTCAACTTATTTTCTTTTATGTCAAGCTTTGCAATATAAAGATGCATTATGTAGTTTTTTTTCTCAACATGTTCAACATATCACACTTTTTCCTAGTCAATGAGAAATTTATGATAAAATTTTTGAAATTTTAAAGTTTAATGATGCTATAAATATTTTTAGCGGAGTTTATTATCCTACAACACATTTATTTTTCTTGAAAGTTTGAATATTGTTGGTACTCTCGATGAGCATGTTGATAGTCCTGATCCTAATGATATTGTTTTGATTGAAGTTCTTAATGTTATGAATTGAAAATGATTGCATTATGTTAGAGACATTCCTTTACTTTTTCTTATTGCTGCTGTTTTTGATCCTAGATTTAAATTAGAAGATTTGAATAGTGCTTTACAAGCTTACTATGAATATTTAGGAATATTAGATGAAATTGATATTACAAGAATAATAGCTAAAATAAAAATTGATTTAATAAAGTTAATTTAATGATTATATTAGAAGATATAACTTGTAATCAGTAGGACAATCTAGTAGTAGTGAATCCGTAATGCAAACAAGACTTAGCGTAGATGATCGTTGATTACTACAACGAAATAAATAACATAGGGATAACATGACTAATAACCCGGAATTAGATAATTATTTATCTACAAATTTCGAGTTTTCAACTGAAAGTTTAGTTAGTAAAAATTTTCAAATCCTTGAATGGTGGAACCGACATCAAAATGTATATCATGTATTATCAATTATTGCTAAAAAGACATTGGCATCACTTGTTTTCACCATTGCGGTTGAGCAAGCCTTCAACATGAGAGGCAATATATTGGAAGTTAGACGGTCTTCATTACATCCAAGTACTCTAGAAGCACAACATGTGTGGATGATTGGACCCGAGCTGATCTGAGGCAACAAGAAGATGCCCCCGATGAATTTGAAGACTTGTTCGACAATGCATCTGCAAGTTCTTTAATTTTAGTGTAATTATAGAACTTCAAGTTTTATAATTATTTTCTAGATTTAAAACTGCAGGTTCTAATCTAATAATTAATTAATGAATTTAGAACTTCGGGTTCTAATGTATCTCTTATACTTAATCATAATTATAAAAGAAATTGAAATAAATTATAAAACAATAACGAAAAATACAGTTTGTATTTTCTGATGTGGATGATCTAAATTAATGGCAACCACATAACATATTCATAAAAAATAATTAAAGTGTTAAACTAATAACATAATAAATAAAAGAGTAACATAATGAATTAGAACTGCGAAATCTAATTTTAAGATTAAGATTCAAAACTTCAGGTTTTGATCATATTATAAAATTTCAAGTTGTAATATGAATTTTAAACAATTAATATTGGTATAATCATAAAACAATATCAATTAACAATCTCATATCCAAATCAATTGATGAGATGATCATCATACGAAACCAAATTAAAGAAAAGAATTGGAACCGAAGTACAATGGCCCCGTTTAAAGGCATGCCCACTCCAATAAACATCATTAAATTCACGCCAAATCCATCAAATTCACAAGCAGCAAGCAAAGACTTCAGGCCTTGTTACTTGTCAATTTGATAAAGGCTTTATAAGCAACAAACAAAGGCTGATCAACATCCAAATTGTCAAGATATTAATTCAAATCAAAGAAGTCAATCTAAAGGCTTCAGGCTTTACTCTCATTGATGATGGATGATGGTTATGTTAGAATTTATTTGCAACAGGATCTTTAACACAAGAGCTTAGAATACAATTAATGAATTAATCGGATGATACAGGGAGCATACCTGATTTAGAATCCATATCTGTAGCGGAAATTTCTGTAGATCTGTTGATAAGTTGCACTGAGGAGATCACCCTCTGCTCCCCACTTCTTGATGGTGAGAAACTTACTTGCCCTGATTAAGCTTCCTTTATGCCTTAATATTATTAAAGCTTTAAACTTCTCTTGATTTTGCTCATGGCAAAATTGCTAGCTCTCAACCTTTCTTTTGTTTTTCTTTATGGCAAATGTTTGCTGTGTATATGTTATGAGAAGCATTAAGGCTTCTTTTATAATACAATTGCCTGAATTTGATGTAAGGTTTATCCTAATGCTTTACATCAAATCAAGGATTAAATAAAAGAAAGGCAATTATGCATAAGCTTATCCTTATGCTAATCACTATTAATGAGAGAGACATAAAACTTAATAATTAAAGGAAGCTTATTGAGTAAGTTGTACAGGGGAGTGAAAATGAGACCTTAGCTCACTAATTTATGGAGTGTAATGGCTCACCCATCAAAATCCCATAACAAATCCAGAGCCTGCTCTAATATCCACACATCAAATAATATAGAGTTGCAGCCCACTTCTTTATTAGATCAAACAATTGGGCTTCACAGTTTCTATTACAAAACTAATTATCTTAGCGCTTTATATTAAAACCTGTATCACAATTAATATAAGCCCATAAATAAAATATTCTAACATTCTCCCACTTGGGCGATATCAATTGTGGATGTTTTAATGCTAAGAAAACTTTATGGATCCAAAATTGGTTCAGAAACAACTCTAGTAAACAATTCCGTCCAATAAGATCATAGATATAGAATCATGGCGGTACCTACATTATAATGCAACATAGTCCCTATTGGACAGTTATGACCCATAGCATCACTATTTGTACAGATCATGGTGTTGTTGTACAAATTAACTATGTGACAAAGGAAATTGCTCTTTTATCATTTGTGATTAGATCACCAAGATGTATAAATGATAGAAGGTCCATATGATTAGTTCCGGATTGAGATGATATGAGACATTATCAATCCACGAAGGTTTAATCATTAAATATCCCTAGTCGTAGTTTTATCGAGACTGGACATCGATAATACAGAATAGACTAGTATTACACTTGTGCGCGTTGTGAGGGCATAACGACATAGTTCTCATATATTTGGGTATAGGATACTCATGCAAGTGTAATAGGAGGTTGTGTTTACCGATGGTACGGAAACAGCTTCGCTCTGGATAGACCCCTCGGAATTCCATTAGTAGTATGACTATGTGTCTATGGAAGTCCGAATCAGGGTAGATGTATTTGGTCTTAACCTGAGACTTGCACCGCTAATACTTGCGACAATCAATATGCTTTGGTTTTGGTCATCTAGGGCTTTAACCGGTTCTGTGTACGCCTCTTCTGGGTATATTGAGAATCGTAGTGTATTGGGTGTGATGTCAAGATGGAAGTATCACTCCAGTCATAGTGGAGATGATGATCACGTAGGATACAAAACTCGTTCTCTTATATGCTGCAGCTATCGGGATATTATGACTAGGTCATGTTTATCCGATTATAGAGACTAGTTACCAGAGATCCGATATGTGCTTCGTACGGGGTAGACACATTTCCAGCCCCAGGCCTTGCACGTGACATCCGATACTGGATCGAAATACGCAATACTACGTATACTACGCCTGATATAGATCACTTATTCATGTAAGGATATTTCTGGAGAATTGGGTAGACATGGCGCTTTGCTAGAAGCCAACCTTGTCTTGTAAATCGGTAAAAACGTAGTACTAGGTACGTACGTGTTCGGATAGTCCGACGACCAGATTTACTGCCAACATATCCGGGGATCTCATGGGTCGCTTCCCGAAGATTCACCGATGACGTATGACTCGCAATTTATTAATCTGGGATTAATTAGATGAGAGAGAAAATTAATCTGAGATTAATTACGGAGATATCTTATCTGGGATAAAATATTAATTAAAGAGAGAAAACGATTAATTTGGAATTAATCGATAAAATAATATATTCGATATATTATACGAAATTGGATTTCGATGCGGAATTGAAATTAGATTTTAATTCGGGCGAACAAGTTAATTTAGAATTAATTCGTTAGCGATGTGAATAGTGATTTTGCTAGGCATAATTATTTAATTACGTCGCAACAGACAAATCGTTAATTTGGAATTAGCGAACCTGAGCCCGGGAGTGTTTGCGGGCGCACTCGCATTGCGAACTTAAGTGCGGCCCACAAGTCACATCAAGCGTCACATCAACTAGTCAACTTGGTTGCTTTAAAGTAATGGAAGTTGTTAGTTGTTGGTTGAGTGTAAATCACTCTTGTGTGAAAGCATGAAAGACATATACCATTATTTTAATAATTGGTATTTGACTTTTCATTTTTGGTATTAGATACACTTTTACACACAACACGTTTGGCATCTCTCTCTCACTCTCTTCTCTCTTTGCTCACGGCCTCAAGGCCATTTTTCTTCTTCCATTTTGGTAAAAGCCGAGAATGAAGAGGAGAAGCAATGTGATTTTTGTGGCAAAAATTACCGAGTGCTAGCATACTTTCTGGGTCTTGCGAAGGTGATAGGGAAACCCACCCGTGGGCTTGGAATACACATCACAAAGCTTGGAGCTTGAGATCATCCATGGCCGATTTTTGGAGCAATTTTTGGAGCACAAAAACTGCAATTGCCGTGAGCTTCAAAGGGCTTAAAAAGTTTTGTTGTTCCTCGCATCGCCTCAACCGATCATTGTAAGTATTCTGCAACTTCTTTGAGTATTCGCACATGAGTTTCTATGCTTAAATTGATCCTCGGTTAGACCGTAGAAACCTAACAATGGTATCAGAGCGAGGTTGAGCATGAAACTTGAACTTAGGGTTAAAATTGGGTAAATTGAATTTGAGCATGATTTGATAAAATTCTTTGATTGAGTATGCTTGAATGATGTTTAATTGAAGTTGGATGTGATCAATTTCATGAAAATTGATTTGGAACAGTTTTCCCCAAAATGGTGAGGCTTGGCCGAATACTACTCTTGCCTTAATGTCTTGGTATTTTGTGTTTTTGATCATTGGATGAGTTGGAAAACATTGGGTAATGTTGATTGTGGATTAAATTTGATTGAAACTGAATCGGACTATTAAATCCCTAAAATGCCGAGACAAAGAAAGCATGTATAATGAGTTGATTTTTTGATTAAAATGTGTTGGACATGTTTTGATCATGATGAGCATAATTAATTGAACAAATTTATGTTTTGGAAATGTTAATTTGGGTAATTAATTATGGCTTACACTTTGGTTAATTAAGTTATAAAATTTGGAATTTGATAATTTAATTAATTGGGCTTAATTTGTTAATTGGGCTTGAATTGTTGTAATTGGGCTTATTGGGCTTGGTTGTACCAAGATAGGTTTAGGCTAAATTGGTTGGATCCAATTGGGCCCAAAACCATATCCATAAAGTCCAATTATGACTTAATGGACCTTTAATTTTAATTGGGCCTAATGGGCCAAAATTGGTTTCTTGGCATATAAGGGTGATTCCTTAAATGGGCTTTGGTATTTGGGTTTGACCCATGTTGACCAAAAGTTTATGCCTTAAGAAATTAATTAAAAGCCCATTGGACTTTAATTAAATTAACATTGGATGTTAATCGGGCTTTGAGACCCGTAACTGTTAGATTTAGAATCTAAGTCATAAATGTTCGTTAATAAAGTGTAATATTTAATTTGGAATTAAATAGTGAATTAGTATTAAATACATATTAAATTGGATTTAATATTGTAATTTAATTTAATTCAAGAATTCGTACTTTGAGTACTTATTCGCAAAACGAGTTTGACTCGAGCAAAATCAAATCGTTGTTTGAACATTGGATGGTCATTAAAATTCAGATTAATTAATTGGATTAGATTGATTGATAACATGCTTGTGTGAATACATGGTTGCGATGCATGAATAATGAATATCAGATGGATATTAGATGGGTGGGGCAATTTTGGAAATTGTTGTAATAAATTTAGAATTTATTAATTGGACCTGCGTGTCCAGCCTATTACTTCATTACTCTTTGTATTTCTCTTCTCACCTATTTCCCTCAAAGTAAATGAGGTTTCTTTAGAAGTGTTATGTAATCGGGTAGAAGTAATACTTGTGCTAGCGGGAGAGAGGAAATTGAGAGATTTGTTCTAGGAACAATGTGTTTAAATATCCATCCGCATATCATTATTATATTTATTTACTTACGCGTCTTATTATGTGTTTAGAATGCATGTTTAAGGGTGTATGATGATGAGACCTTAATAAAGATAATTAATTGGTTGCCAATTGCACGCTAAAAAAACCCTCAACATCATATTAAGTGTTTTTCCTTCCATTGAGTGATTCTTACTCAAGATCTAAGAGTGGCATTGGTTTGTTGGCCAAAGTCAAGACCTTTGTCCATCGAGGATGTGTTTGAATCATGAAAGCTTTGTTCCATATCGGTGTCTTGTCCAAGTTGTGATTTGTTGGCCAAAGTCAAGATCACTTCTTGTCCATCGACATTGATTACGAAGCTTTCCAAGGTCAATGGGTTCCACTTAACTAGGATCACTAAGTTTGTTGTGCCAAAGCCAAAGCTTAGTTGATTCAGAGGAAAAAAGGTTAGGCAATATATTGGATATATTGGCATATATAAGATATGTTTCGGACTTGGATGTCCACCTACTGGATCTAGGAATTGGATGAGATCCAATTGATCTTAGAGATCTACCTAGTTAATTATCATACAATTTGTTGGCCAAAGTCAAGATTGTGTGTTATTTAACGGGATCCTAGCCCACTAGGAAACAAGGTTTCCCGAGTACTCCACAGAGGGTTAGAGGCTCGCCGAAAAATAGTGGGAGACAAGTATTAAATTTGCAATATTCGTTTAATTACTTGCCATACGCGCTCAATTCAATTATTCGTCAAATAAATTAATTATTAGTTGGACTGTATTCAAACTATTTCATTTATAGTTGATTATATAATTGGATTATAGTAATCATTATATTTGAATTAATAAATTGAATTATAGTTGATTTTATAATTGGATTATAGTAATCAATATAATTGAATTTAACCTATTAAATTATAGTTGATTATATAGTTGGACTATAGTAATCATTATAATAAATAGTACCTAAAATCGTTGATTAAATAGTTGGACTATTAGAATCAAGATAAAATTGAAAGATTAGTGTTTAAAACATAATCCTGGGTGAAAATGTATTTAAACGACTTTAATTTTCAAATTGGGAATAAAACTTCAGGATGGTCCTGAAAATTAAGAAGTTACTTTATTTGATAAAATAACATCTTAGGCCTAAGCCCGGAGTTAAGCAAATAGTAGAACATAATCTTTGGAAGATTTATGTGACGATAACTTTAGTGCTTAATCCATTAAACTTGCCAAATAGACTCCTTAATTTCTTAATCAGAACTAATGATTAGATCCTTAAAGTATGATAATGAAATTGAAGGATCTTCATAGATCTATTCTTAGATCTTAGAAGTACTAAATTGCAATACAAAACTCTTGGAGAGTTAATGGCTATTCTCAAGGAGACAAAGTCAAAGTTTGCAATAAGGCAAGAAGCGCAAGTCGCACCTTACTTCAACATCCCAGAAGGCCAAGGCTAGGCCGAAGGCTTCTGGAGTGTGGAAAAGGGCAAAGGTAAAATCATTATAATCTTCTGGGAAGATAAATGACATATCCCAAAATGTCTGCCTAAAATGTGGCAAACGGGGACACGAAAGCGTGACTGCCGTATGGACAAGGCAGACATGAAGGAATTGAAGACGAGCAAGGCTCTGACTTCAAGAATGTTTGTCATAAACATGTTCACTACTAGTATTAAAATTGGATTTTAGATACTGAATGTGGTAAATAAATACGTACTGGTGTGCAGAATCTGCTGACAAGCAGGATACTGACTTCAGTAGAGATTTATCTGCGAATCGAAAACGGGATGAAAGTCGCTGTTTTAACCGTAGAGACCTAAGTTTAGGAACTACCCTTCGGGTGTGTACTTAAATTAAGAAACTGTTGCAATGTAACTAGTTTGACTAGGAACATTATCTCTATATCAGGGTTTAACCCGTTGCGGGTATACCTTTATATTCTAGAACACTAAAGTGTTTCATTTTATAAAGATGATATTGAGATAAACACATTAGATATGAATAACAGTATTTATATTTAGAATATAAATAAATCTCAAACATATAACATGACAAACAAATAGCTCAAACTGAATTGATCAGTTGAGACTTATAAGTGGCATTGTTGTCTGGGACACAATTAAACAAGACTCGTATATCCACACTTTCGAAGAGTGGGTACTATGACAAATTTGATTCTATTCAAATGAAGTCTACGAATCTAGTTTATTGGGCAAAGTGCCTAAAACACCTTTACTTGGTAAAAGTGAAAGTGCCACCGATCTAGATATGGGCCCACTTACGTCATGATGAAAATACTTAAGCAATAAGTTTCTCATATACTTGAAAGAGTATAGTATTCTTTCAATGAGGACTCCTCCCGGAACACGTCAATTTGACGGTGTGTCCGAACTGAGAAACCGAACCTTGTTGGACATAGTAAGGTTAATCATAAGTCGCTCTGAGCTACCATTTCCTTCAACGGATACGCATAAACAGTGCATAACTTATTTAGAATAAGGTTCCATGAAAATCTGTTTGACAGACTTCATATTAGATATGAACAGGAAAGAAACCGGGTTTTCTCATTCCTGAAGATTTGGGAATGCTAGGCATATGTTTGGATGATACCAAACTAGAACCCAAATCGGATAAGTTCCTAATAATGGTTCTCCTAGGGAAACCAAAGTATAGTACTTATACAACTCACAAGAGAACAATGTAATTGTTGCTCGCCATGCGGTTTTCCTAAGAGGAATACTTATATGCAGTGGTAAGTGGGAGGAAAGTAAAACTCGATGAAAATCGGAGTAATACTATTCCTGGCACCGATTCCTAATGGAACACAAATAGTTCATCAAGGATGAAACTATACCAATAATCTTCGAATACACAAGAACCACGTAAGTCGGAGAGAGTCAGAAAACAACCTGGGGTATGGGTTTCTAATCTCACCTCATAAAGATGTCAATCTTATTGAGGAACACCAACTGACTACGTATGAGGAAGTGATACAAGGTATCAAATCCCTATTATGGCAAAGTGCCATAAAGTCCGAAATGGATTCCATGTATACCAACCTAGTTTGGATACTAGTTGATATACCGCAAGGCATTGTGCCTACTGGTACTATATAAGTCTTCAAGGAAGACATACATGGATGGCAACATACCAACGTACTAAGCTAGGCTTGTATCGAAAAGGTATCGTTATCAACATTGTGTCGATTACGACGAAACCTTTTACATGTTGCCATTGGTAAATCCATTTGGATAATGCTTGCTGATGCTGCATATTTCATTTATGAAATATGACAGCTGAACGTCAAAATCGCTTTCCTTAAACGGAAACCTTTCGGAGGATGTTTACAACATCCTGACGGTTTTGTCGTACATAACTAGCAAACAAGGTTTGCAAGGTTATTCGATCCATGGATGAATTGAAGCAAGCATTGCGTTATTGGAATTATCATTTTGATGTAATCATAATGGTATATGATTTAATTCAAAACAAAAATGATTCTTGTGTATATAAGAGGGTTAATGGGAGCGCACTGACAGTGAAAGTCTTAATGAATGATGACATGTCATTTCTTGGAAATGATATTCCCATATAACAATCGGTGAAAGCTTGGATTTCATGAAAATTCTCCGTAGAATTCTTGGGAGAAACAACCTTTATTCTAGGAATAAAGATCTATTGGGATAGATCTAAAAGTTGTTAATACTCTCCGAGAACTTGTACATTGAAATAAATATACGCGATCTGGTGTCTCATACGCTTTAAGCATATGGAGTCACAATCAGGCCAATCCAAGTGATAGTCACTGGATTGAAGTTAAGAACATCTTTAGTATCTTAGAGAACTAAGGATGCTGTCTAATACTATGGAGAAGGAGAACTTGAAGTGACTGGGTTCACTACTACTAGTTTCCTAACCGATAAAACGACTATAAGTCGTAACAATGGTACTATAAAGTTTGAATAAAGGAACAGTGAGCTGGAAATCTTCAAAGCAAGATACTGTTACCGAATAACAACAAAAGTGGATTATTACTGCAGCTGAGGCAGCAATAGAAGCCATTTGGGTCGATAATAAATCTAATTAGATTAGATATAGTTCTGTTAGCAGCTGAGCTAAGCTACATCACAGGCTAAAGAATTAATGGTCTCATCAACGATCCAGATAAATACTTCAAATTATTCATCTGATTCGTTCGGATCATACATCGTGGCGATGTGATGATCGAATAAATCGCATCAGATGATAGTCATGCAAATCCGCTGACGAAAGCCTTTTCTCAGCAGAAGTTTGAGCAAACCGTACATAGTTCGGGTGTAGGACACTTGAGTGATTGGCTATGTGCCAAGTGGGAGATTGTTGGACAGTTATGACCCATAGCATCACTATTTGTACAGATCATGGTGTTGTTGTACAAATTAACTATGTGATAAAGGAAATTGCTCTTTTATCATTTGTGATTAGATCATCAAGATGTATAAATGATAGAAGGTCCATATGATTAGTTCTGGATTGAGATGATATGAGACAATATCAATCCATGAAGGTTTAATCATTAAATATCCCTAGTCGTAGTATTATCGAGACTGGACATCGATAATGCGGAATAGACTAGTATTACACTTGTGCGCGTTGTGAGGGCATAACGGTATAGTTCTCATATATTTGGGTATAAGATACTCATGTAAGTGTAATAGGAGGTTGTGTTTACCGATGGTACGGAAACATACTTACTTGGAACTCTATTGAGGATATATAAGGCCGTTTTAATTGCTTCACCCCAAAGGAAGTCTGGGAGAGTAGTTCTAGACATTATACTCCTTACTATCTCTTGAAGGGTACGATTACGCCTTTCGGCCACACCATTCTGTTCAGGACTACCTGACATAGTAAATTGACTTAATATTCCACAATCCTATAAGTATCTGGCAAACAGTCCATTTATTTATCCACTGACCCCATGTTTACCATAATAATCACCACCCCGATCAGACCTAACAATCTTGATAATTTTTCCCAGCTGTTTCTCAACTTCAGTCTTGAAGATCTTGAATTTATCAAGGGCTTCAGACTTTTCCTTAATCAAGTACAGATATCTATATTGGGAAAAATCATCAATGAATGTTATATAATACTAATTATTGCAAATTGTGGGTGAATAAGGTCCACTTATGTCTGTATGAATAACTTGTAAAAGATCAGAGCTACGAGTGAATTCCTTTTTCTTTATTTTGGTTAATTTACCCTTACAACAATCAACACATGTTTCTAGGTCACTCAAGTCAAGAGTAAGGAGGATAGCATACCTTATTAACCTTTATACTCTTTCCCTAGAAATGTGGCCAAGTCTTTTATGCCACAACATGTATGACTTTTCCCTTATTAATGGTCTTTTGGAAATTTGTTCAACATTATATGAATTGGAATAGAACTCACTTGATGCTAAACAGAGACTGTACAAACCGTATGACAAAACACAATGGCCAACTTTATTTGAGTTGAAATATACAGATACAGAACCTGTATTAAACTCAAAACCATAACCTTGTTTGTCGAGTACAGATACTGATATCAAGTTTCGTCTAAAAGATTGTACATACAAAACACTTGTCAAAACAAGTTCATAATTGGAGTCTAGTTTTAAACAAACATCTCCAACATAATGTACTTTCACCAATTCATTATTGCCAACTACGAGCTTGAACTCATCCTTATTTGGTTTCCTCTTGTTTATGAATCCATGCAATGTGAAAGCAACGTGATTAGTTGCTCCACTGTCAAGCCATCAAGAACTGGATGTGGCATTAACATAATTGGATTCACATACAACAAAAAACAAGGAGTTACATGTATGCCAATGTTTCTCTAACCAAACTTTATACCTGGAATACTCTGACTTCTTATGCCCTTTCTTTTTACAAAAGAAACATTTAAGTTCTTTCTTGAAGACACCTTTAGTACCACCCACATCACTTGTCTGACTAGTTTTATTGTAATTCTGAACAATACCAGAAGCGTGAAAAATTAGATTTCTTACCTTTCTTGCGAGGCTTAGAAACAATTAGAGCTGTATCCGTATGCCCTGCCTTAAGTTTCTCTTCCTCAGCAACACATATGGCAATGAAATCATTATCATTCCACGGTTTTTCCCTCGAATTGTAAGTAGTTACAATTGTACCAAACTATGTAGGCAGAGTATTCAATGCTTGATGGACAATGCAAGCATCTGGAAGAACAATGTTAAGATTTTTCAGCTTGTTCTGAATATGGACCATCATCAAAATGTACTCCCTAACACCTCCATTACCATTATACTTCATTGAGTATAATTGCTTCAGAAGGGTACCAATTTCTGCATTGATTGAGACTTTATATCTTTCAGATACAGCTGTCAGGAAATCTTTTGCTATAGAGGTTTCTTGAAGACCACTTAGCAAATGCTCAGGAATAGATCTCTTTATAGTCAAATAGCACATGCGATTTGACTTATGCCATACTGTATGCAGCTGCTTATCCGTATCATTACTGAAACTATTAATATCAGCTGGCTTAGGACTATTCATAGCAAGATCAATATCTGCTAATTCCATAGCCAACAACACATCTCTCTTCCACACTTTAAAATTGGAGCCAGTCAACATCTCTATAGTCACAATGTTGTTGATAACCGAAAAGGTGACTAAAAAATAAATAACAATGCAATTCTTTAGTTTAAGCACAACACAAGATAATAAATACTCCAAGTCATAAAAGAGTATTATACCAAGAATTTTAACACATCACTCTATAAACACCTTTGGGCAGAATATACAATATGTAATTAAAAATTCTTCATATAAGACGATTCAGAAACTTATCCAATCCTTGTACATTTACCACATTTGGGTGAATAAACCACTCAGACTAGTCCATTCCCAATCATATGTCTCATATGTAACATTTCTAAAATTTAACATACAATCCACATCTTTGGACAGAAGACTGCACATTAAAAAATAGAAACATCCCTAAAACATGCAAGACCGTCATCACTTAAAAGATTCAGTGAAAAATGTCACTTTGGTGGCTGCAGTTCCACTAAACTCATAAGCAATTCTCACATCGGGATACACCTTATATTATCTTGTAAAATAACCTTTATAATGTAATTTTATATTTTATAGACAAGGGGCCGAATTGTCCATAAAATTACATTCCTGAATATTGTGACAAAATTTATGAGATAAATTAATTCTTTATATTTATCTTCATGTCACAAATAAATTAATTGCATTGAAATTTTTACTTTATAAGAGACAATTAATTCTCTCTAACCAAGTGACAATTTTTATACCCATGTATAAATAAAACTTTATGAGATAACAATTTATCTCTTAAATTGTCACACACAATTAATTATGACTTTATTTATAAATTTTGGGATAAAACTGAAATTAAAATGAAGTCCAGGGATCAAATATAATAGCTGGGACCGGTATGCTATTATCAAGGGGTCAAACTGGAATATGGCAAAACGATACTGCTCGCGTGTGCTTGCGCATGCAACGCACGCGCCAAACAGCTTCTTCAGGAAGCTGAACAACCAACTTCTTTAAGAGGCAATTCCATTATTTTAAGTCAAATCAACAAAACCAATATGCTTTCTTGACTTTTTCAAAGCCAACAACAATTTTTGCCATTTAATAATTGATAAAGCAATTTTGTTTTGCAAAATTAATTTTGCTCACAATCTGTATTTGCTTCCCTTATCCCCTGAAATCCCATATCTGAATTTCTATATACCATATTTCAGTTTTCATAAATCCAAAACTTACAGATCTGAATTAATAATTAATCCAATAACCTTTTGTGCTTAAAAATTGGATCAATTATTAGCAATCATCAACAGATCAAAATAATACGGATCTAACAAAAAATCCATCCGAAAAATTCATCAGATTTTTCTTCAACTTTATGAAAAATTCATAGATTCTAAGATTGTGTTCCTGAAGCTCTGATACCACATGTTAGAATTTATTTGCAACAAGATCTTTAACACAAGAGCTTATAATACAATTAATGAATTAATCGGATGATACAGGGAGCGTACCTGATTTAGAATCCATATCTGCAGCGGAAATTTCTGTAGATCTGTTGATAAGTTGCATTGAGGAGATCACCCCCTGCTCCCCACTTCTCGATGGTGAGAAACTTATTTGGCCTGATTAAGCTTCCTTTATGCCTTAATATTATTAAAGCTTTAAACTTCTCTTGATTTTGCTCACGGCAAAATTGCTAGCTCTCAACCTTTCTTTTGTTTTTCTTTATGGCAAATGGTTGCTGTGTATATGTTATGAGAAGCATTAAGGCTTCTTTTATAATACAATTGCCTGGATTTGATGTAAGGCTTATCCTAATGCTTTACATCAAATCAAGGATTAAATAAAAGAAAGGCAATTATGCATAAGCTTATCCTTATGCTTATGATAATCACTATTAATGAGAGAGACATACAACTTAATAATTAAAGGAACCTTATTGAGTAAGTTGTACATGGGAGTGAGGGTGATACCTTAGCTCACTAATTTATGGAGTGTAATGACTCACCCATCAAAAACCCATAACAAATCTAGAGCCCGCTCTAATATCCACACATCAAATAATATAGAGTTGCAGCCCACTTCTTTATTAGATCAAACAATTGAGCTTCACAGTTTCTATTACAAAACCAATTATCTTAGCGCTTTATATTAAAACCTGTATCACAATTAATATAAGCCCATAAATAAAATATTCTAACAGGTTCCGCCATGAATCAACTCTATTTGATTATACGGTAATTATAATCGTATTCGGTGGTAAATTATTATGATCATCATGATCCAATTCGGTGGCATCCATCACTGCCGTATATCATGGTCCAATTCAGCGCATTTGATCATCGCATTTGATCATGATGAATGATGCAAAATGATCAAAATCTATTATCATCATTATCTGGTCAAAGCCTATGATACAATTCTTTTTATTAATAAATTTGCAAATGGGCTGCGATAGGTGGCTTATGATGATTCAACTTTCATTTTTAGCAAATTGGCTTCTAGCCTTATGTCGAATAATAATTCGTTTTAGGCTTCAGGCCCGATTTCGAATAATAAATAAATATCGTGCTCATTGTTGTGATTAAACACACAATAATAGAGGATAATTTGAGAGAAAACTCTTCTTTTATATACCCACAAAAGAATTACAAAGCTTCAAATACAAGCTTTACAAAAAACTCTCACCAATCACTCTCACTACACTTTCACACATTTAGGGATCCAAACAATGGTCTCAAATGGCTCCTTTTATAATGCCAATCCGCGTGCTACAGTAACACGCGGTTTGGGCAGTTGGCAACTTTGCCAACTTGCAGATCTTGCATGAAGCAGCTGGCATCATGCTTTCGGTGCTTGTGCTTGCTAGCTGCTTCATGATGCTGTCTTCCAACAAATCTCCCCCTCGGTGAAGATTTCCAAAAATCTGAGCCGACCATCAATCACTCATACCGGATCCTCCAAAGGATCCTCCCCTGGCTGCATCTGTATGACTGCCTACGTACCCTGAGTTGGGATCAAGCCAATCGTAGTTCTCTGAATCTCCCCACTCTGACTATGTGGAGAGTTTTGTCATCCCGGCTATGGCACGACAGATTTCAAGCTTCTCCTTCGGTAAGACCTTCGTGAACATATCGGCACCGTTGTCGTCGGTGTGAATTTTCCTGAGTTCTAACAACCTTGAGCTCAGGACGTCCCGTATCCAATGATACCTCACATCGATATGTTTTGACCTCGAATGAAATGTAGAATTTTTACCGAGATAGATAGCACTCTGGCTATCGCAGTACAAAATGTACTTCTCCTGCTTGAAACCCAATTCCTGGACGAATGTCTTCATCCACAACAATTCCTTGCAAGCTTCTGTAGCTGCAATGAATTCTGCCTCTGTTGTAGAAAGTGCAACACACCTCTGCAACCTAGACTGCCATGCCACAGCTCCTCCTGAGAGAGTAATCAGATACCCCGAAGTAGACTTTCGGGTATCCCATCTCCTGCCATATCTGAATCGGTGTAGCCCATCAACACTGGCTTGTCGCTGCTTCCAAAACATAACCTCATCTTGGATGTGCCTCGAAGATACCGCATAATCCATTTGACAGCATTCCAGTGTTCCCGTCCTGGGTTTGACATGAACCGGCTGACCAATCCAACTGCGTGTGCTAAGTCTGGCCTCGTGCACACCATGGCATACATAAGACTTCCCACTGCTGAGGTGTATGGAACCTGTTTCATTTCCTCCTTCACTGTCTCAGTAGAGGGACTCTGTTGTGTACTCAATCTAAAGTGGGTAGCAAGAGGAGTGCTAACCGCTTTAGCCTTGTCCATCTGGAATCTCTGAAGTACCTTCTCGATGTACTCCTCCTGTGACAAGTATAAACTTCCTGGCTTTCCGATCACGTCCGATCCTGATGCCAAGAATCTGTTTAGCTGGCCCCAAGTCTTTCATCTCAAAAGACTTACTCAGTTGCTGCTTCAAATTATCAATCCTCGATTGATTCCTGCCAACTATCAACATATCATCTACATATAACAGTAAGATGATAAAATCATCGTCAGAAAACTTCTGAACGAAAACACAATGGTCTGAAGTGGTCTTCTTGTATCCCTGCTCCCCCATAACTGACTCAAACTTCACGTACCACTGTCTCGGTGCCTGTTTAAACCGTAGAGGCTTTTCCTGAGTCTGCACACATAGTCCTCTTTCCCGCTGACTCTGAAGCCTTCTGGTTGCTCCATGTAGATTTCTTCTTCCAGATCTCCGTGAAGAAATGCGGTCTTGACATCCATCTGCTCAACTTCCAGGTCGAGGCTTGCTGCTAAGCTGAGTACCACTCTGATGGATGACATCTTCACAATGGAGAGAAGATTTCATCAAAGTCAATGCCTTTCCTCTGATTGAATCCCTTGACAACTAGTCTGGCTTTGTACCGGGGTTGTGAAGTTGCTCCTGTTGCTTCACCCTGTACACCCATTTGTTCTTCAAAGCCCGTTTGCCTCTTGGCAATTTCACCAACTCAAAAGTGTGATTGTCATGCAAAGATTTCATCTCATCTTGCATGGCTTCCTCCCACTTTTCTCTGTCATCTGTTTCCACAGCCTCCTGGTAGCTCTCGGGTTCTCCCCCGTCAGTAAGCAGCACATACTCATATGCAGAGTATTTGGTTGAAGGTCGCTTCTCTGTCAGACCTTCTCTGTGGAACTGTTGGTGGAACTTCTGGTACTGGTGGTTGATCATGATCATCATCTCTGGGAGCTTCATCACCTGTACCCTCATGTCTGGGAACCTCATCTTCAACTCGTACTGGCACCGGGGTATGAGGTTCTGGATTCACATTTCTGTATTGTTGGGGCATTGTCTTCATCTCCTTTCGGATATCTTCTATGGTCTGGTCTTCAACAAAGACAACATCTCGGCTCCTGACGATCTTCTTCTCCACAGGATCATACAGTTTGTAGCCGAAATCATCCTGACCATAGCCAATAAAGACACACTGTCGCGTCTTTGCATCAAGCTTGGATCTCTCGTCCTTTGGGATGTGTACATAAGCTTTGCACCCAAAGACGTGCAAGTGTTGGTATGACACTTCTTTACCTGTCCAGGCTTGGTTAGGAACATTACCTTTCAGTGCGACCGCTGGGGACATGTTCAAAACATGTACTGCTGTGATGAGTGCCTCCCCCCCAAAATGTCTTCGGCAGCTTGGCTTGTGATAGCAAGCTTCTGACTCTTCGCACAAGGTTCTGTTCATCCTCTCAGCTAGGCCATTCAGCTGAGGTGTCTTCGGAGGTGTCGTTTGATGTCTGATTCCTTGCGTCTTGCAGTATTGATCAAACGGACCTCTGTATTCTCCACCGTTGTCTGTTCTGATGCACTTCAGTTTCTTGCCGGTTTCTCTCTCCACCAAAGCATGAAACTCCTTGAACACTCCCAGCACTTGATCTTTTCTCTTCAAGGTGTATGCCCAGATCTTCCTTGAATGATCATCAATAAATGTCACAAAATACAGTGACCCTCCGAGTGTTCGTATCTGCATCGGACCACATACATCTGAATGTATGAGATCTAGTACCTCCGGTTTCCGTTGAGGCGGAGAGCTCTGGAAGGATACTCTGTTCTGCTTTCCAGCCATGCAGTGTTCACACTTCCGTAAGTGTGAGTTCTTCAATTCCGGAAGAACATTCCGCCTGCGTAGTATCTCCATCCCTGTTTGGCTCATGTGACCGAGCTTTTATGCCACAGCTCGGCTGCCTCATTACTGTTTACTGTATTTATGCTACTATTTGAAAGCTTAGCATGCATCAAATACAGAGTTGAATCTTTCTTACCTCGTTCCATGACCATTGATCCTTTAGTGAGCTTCCAGTATCCGTCACTAAAGGTGCTGCAGAAACCTTCATCATCCAGCTTGCCTGTTGAGATCAGGTTTAACCGAATGTCTGGGATGTGCTTGACTCCCTTCAACACTAGCCTTGTCCCGTTGTCTGTTTCAAGGCAGATGTCTCCAATACCGACGGCTTTGGACTGTCCGTCATTCCCCATCCTTACAGCACCGTAGTCCCCTGGTGTGTAAGATGAAAAGAAGTCTCTGCGAGATGTGGCGTGTATGGATGCGCCACTATCTATCACCCAACTGGTCTCGTGGCTGGCAAGATTCACAACATCTTCTTCATATATTATGCAGAAGTCTTTGGAGGTCTTCTCGGTGGTAGTAGCAACTCTTTCTTGGTTAGAGTCACCATCTCTCCTGGACTGCTCGTTCTTCAGCTTGTAACAGTCCCTCTTCATATGGCCTTTCTTTTTACAGTGATAGCACTCAATATCTCTAGTTCTTGACTTACCTCGGTTCTTGTCTGATCTCCCTGGGCCTCGGCTTTTACTCCTCCCCCTTCTGGTGTTCTTTTCTGTCACTAGAGCTTCTGAGGTTGAGGCTGATGCTGACTCCTGCATTCTCGTCCTCTTTTCTTCCTCGAAGATCCTGGTCTTTGCCATCTCCATAGTGACTTTCCCATCTGCGGCTGAATTTATCACCGTAGATCTGAACGTTTCCCAAGATTCTGGTAACGTATTAAGGAGTATTAAGCCATTTACCTCATCACCGAAGTCTATGCCCAATCCAGACAATTCTTTCATTGTTCCGAGGAAATCATTGATGTGGTCCGCCACAGCTGTACCTTCCTGGTATTTCAAACCCATCATCTTCTTGATGTAGTACAGCTTGTTGTTGCCAGTCTTTGCTCGAAAAAGCTCCTCCAGCTTTCTCCATAAGACACGTGCATTTATCTCTTCACTGACATGGTTTACGATACTGTCGTCGATCCACTGACGAATAGTACTGCATGTTTTCTGGTGAAGATTAACCCACTTCCCATCGGTCATTCCTTCTGGTTTCTGCTCCAGAAACATCGATCCATCATAGTCCTTCACATACAGAAGGTCTTTCATCCTTCCTCTCCATGTGAAATAGTTTGTACTGGTTAACAAAATCATTTTTCCGTTGCTCCCCTCCATCATAAAAATTCTAAGCAGAATTTCAAAAAACGAACCTCACCGTTGCGTCCGGAATGGTCGAAAATGGTGGAAATGACACTTCGTTTGTCAAAATCCGACACAGGGACCAAATTGCAAATTCCAGAAATTACAGGGGTCAAAGTGCAATTTCTGAAAGTTCAGGGGCCAAAGTGAAATTACGGAAAATTTCACGGACTAAGTTGCAATTTTCCAAAAAGTTCAGGGACTAAATTGAAAATATCTGAAAGTATAGGGGCTAAAATGTAATTTTCAGAATGTTCAGGGACCTATCGGAAAATTACCAGGCACCGCTGACGTGGCACTGAGCTGACGTGGTGCTGACGTGGCTGCTGACTGGATGCCACGTGTCTGCTGACTGTGTTGCTGACGTGTCCTGCTGACTGGGCTGCTGACTGTGCAGGACCTGCTGACGTGGCGGCTGACTGGACGCTGACGTGTCGCCACGTGTGTCGTCTTCTTCCTTGAGCAGCGCGTGGGGCGCGTGGCTCGCGCGTGGGGCGCGTGCAGATGCTTCTGCCTGGCGCGTGCTGCGCGTGAAGCTTCGTCTGACCTCCGATCGATCGCCGGAAAATACCACCGTGCTCGTCTCGCCGTGAAACGTCTGATGGTATGCTCAAAATCGATTTTCGACAACTTTTGTCGGAACCGACTTTCCAAACCGAATCTCTGTTACCGAGTTTCGGGATCCCTCCGAGTAACCTTAGCTCTGATACCACTTGTTGTGATTAAACACACAATAATAGAGGATAATTTGAGAGAAAACTCTTCTTTTATATACCCACAAAAGAATTACAAAGCTTCCAATACAAGCTTTACAAAAAACTCTCACCAATCACTCTCACTACACTTTCACACATTTAGGGATCCAAACAATGGTCTCAAATGGCTCCTTTTATAATGCCAAACCGCGTGCTACAGTAACACGCGGTTTGGGCAGTTGGCAACTTTGCCAACTTGCAGATCTTGCATGAAGCAGCTGGCAGCATGCTTTCGGTGCTTGTGCTTGCTAGCTGCTTCATGATGCTGTCTTCCAACACTCATAACGTATTATAAAATAAATGAAAAAGAAGAAGAGAAAATACCTTGAAGCATGTATGTAGACCCGGCCAAGGTTCCGGTTCGGAACCGGAACCGAACCGGAACCTGACCGGTTCGGTTAGGGTTCTTACCCTGACCGAACCGGTTGGAACCGCTGGAACCGAACGGTTCCATCGGTTCCAACCGGAACCGTACGGTTCCGGTTGGAACCGGAAGTAAAAAAAAAAAAAAAGTTATTTTCTTGGAACCTTACGGTTCCACAAGTAAATCTCAATTTTTTTAATTAATAATAATGACTTAATGAGGTTTAAAATTGCAATACTAAAACATGAATGTCCACATCCTTTTTATAACCAACTCTTGGTTATTGGCTTCTTTATATAAGCGATGTGGGACACAATAGCCAAGTAACAAATATCCCACATCGCTTATATAAAGAAAGCACTAGCCAAGAGTTGGCTATAAAAAGGATTATATGTTAAAAGAATTATATAAAAAAAGATTCTATAAAAATGATGTGATAGTATGAAAAAACATTACAATTATAGAATTTTTTTTATTTTTTAAAATTTATTATTTAAAAAAAAAAAAAAAAAAACCGGAAGGGGAACCGTAAACCGAACCGGAACCGACCGGTTCGGTTCCGGTTCGGTTTACGGTTCCGGTTCCACTTAAGTGTGGAACCGTGAACCGGCCGGTTCGGTTCGGTTCCGAACGGAACCGAACCGGCGCCAGGTCTACATGCATGCTTTTATTCTTATTAATTCTGAATGAATTGATTTTGATACAAAACTATAAAGAAGTTCCTCTATATTTATAGAGAGGAGTTATGGTGGGATAAGTTACAAAATAATAAAATAATAAAAAATTACAAGATAAAAATTAAGTAGTTGAGATCATCACAAATTACAACAGTTAAATTATAATAATTTTTTTTTAAAATTTATAATATACTCATCCAGGCCCCCACCCAATCCTTGAAGTGGGTTCCAACTCAAGGTCGTAGGTAATTTAGGGTCAACACTCTTTTTTAGGATGGATAGCAGGTCCACATCTAAACACACGTTCATTTTTAAATAAAATTCTTATTATGATCTCCGACTAATGTTCTCTAGGACTTAGAAGTAGTGATTGTAAATTATGGATAATGGGTGTTCATACAGTCGGGTTAATCCGTAATCAGATCCGACTCGATACAACCCGACCCAAATTAGTCAGGTTTGTAAAATAAAAAAATAATTTTGGATCAGACCCGATTTGACCTGTAATTAATGATTTTTTCTTTTTTACCTTTAGTTAATTTATCATAATTTGATTTAACTACAAATCTTTTCAAAATTATATCATAAAAAAATATATTATGTATTTTTCCGACCCGACCCGAAACATATTTTTTGACCCGAGCATATTTCACTTCCAAATTTCGAGTTTCGGGTCCTCCAACCTGAATGACCCGACCCGATCGGGTTTAAGAAAATTAAAAAAAATCTAACTTTACCCGACCTGTGAACACCCCTAATTATGGATTAGGATCCACATCGATTCGGATCCAGATACGCATGGATTCGGATCCAGATGTGCATTATATTTAAGAATATGGATCCGTAAAAAAATATACGAAGATAGTCAAGAGACTTGACATTCATTTGACTCTTTCTTGAAGTCGAGGTTAAGATGAAACTAGGATAAAGAGATGACACAAAAAAATATGGACAAAAAAGAGAGAGGAAAAAGAGGAAAAAAAAGGAAAAAAAGGTGAATCCCATAAAATTTACTCCACTGTTTGAAGTGTTTAGTAATCGGGAGTATCATGAACCCCACAATTACTTTCGCGTCAAACGACAACTCAAATATTGAGTATGTAAAGCAACTCGAGCTGGTGAAATTGTCAAGTAACCAGGAGCTCGCATCACAAATGTGTAGCCTTTATGTCAAAAGACAGTTGGCGACTTGGGGAAGTTAGAGATGAAGATAAACCCTACAAAATATAATAAATCTTTGGAGAAATCCTGTTTATCCTTAACTAAGTGTAAGATTACCTTAACAGGAGAAAAGATAGAATGAAGTAAAGTGTTTGTATTAATCTACACTTGGCGCTGACACAAATCGATCCGGATTACATGTAATTCTAGGTAAAAGAACCACACACACACACTTGGAGAAGCATTCGAAAGATGAAACCTTTCGAACTTTGAAAAACATGGAATTTCGAGAAATTTTTTGAAAACATATCAAGAGTCATTGCATGATATGAAAAAAGATTTTGGAAAACAAAAGCAATGATTGGAGAAATCTCGAAGGGCAGTTTGAACGAAAATAAGACGAAGTCTAAAAATATCTCCACGGGATGACACAAAGACTCTTCCATTCTCTCAAGCCAAAGAATGAGTATGCAAATAGAGATCATTTGCACACATGCATACATACATACATGCATACATACACATAATATTTATTTTACAGGAAATTGATACAAAGTAAAAAAAAACTATCGAGAAACGAGGTATGATAAGAGCCTCAAAGACACGGAGCATAAAAAATCAGAGAAGTGAGGGTGAGGCCCACCAAAGAAAGAATATTGGGGGCGAGATTGGCTAAAAGAAGAATGCTTGGGGACGAGGCTCGCCAAAAGAAGAATACTATGGGCGAGGCCCGCCAAAAGAAGAATGCTGGGGGTATAGGGCATATGTATCCTGCTATTTTTATGATCTTTTAAAACCATAGTACACTACGGAAGCGAGTTTCGAGTGTTATAAAGAGATCATAAATTTGTAAGTTGATTGTATTATACCTCAGGAATTTGACGTTCCCATATATATCCCCGACATAATATGGATAGCCTGTGATGGAGGGATTATATGTATACAATAACCTCGACTTGCATAGTTTAGCGATATTATTCGTGGTCGTCATAATTTACGAGTGAGTGGATTATGGACATGAAATTGAATTCCGTGACAGATAAAACTGAACTTAAAGAGTCTCACATTATGAAGTGTACACGTTGAGCACTTGGGCAACACCTTATGAATAATATAGACTATTCATAATATTTTATTTGATTAAATAAGTCAATTCGAATCATTTAACGGTTAAACGAAAATACATGTATAGGGTCATTTCGGTCATTTCTTAAGTAATGTGTATTTTTATTTTATACATGATTTAATTAAATATAAATTAATTAATTGTCAAATATGATATTTTGAAACATGTCACTAATATATATTTTATTTTTTTAATGTAAATAATAATACATATATTTAGATGTTTATATTAATTAATCATTTTAGTTATTTTTTTGTTAAACAAATTAAGTAAATTAAAAATACAAATATCAAATGTCATCATTAATATGATAAATGGTGAGATGTTAATTGGATTTGATAACTTTAGCTTGGTATCTAATTTGATTAAATGAATTATTAAATGATAATTATGCCCCATAATTCTGCCACTTTATGTATTTAGGGGAAAATTATTTTTCGCTTTCATATGTTGCCTTGGTTAAAAATCTCTCACTATTTTTGAGAGCTTCCAAAATTATTTTGAGAGAAACTAAAGAAAGAAATTGATGAAACCATGAAAAAGCTTAAGGACTTTTGGAGATTTATGAGGTAATCATTATTTCCTTTAGATTAGAAAATTTGTTTTCTTGTTCTTCAGTTTCTAGAATTATTCTAGGTTTTCTTTTATTTCTTAAATTTAGGGATTTTTGATTTGGATGATGAATTGAGAGGCTAAATGCATGTGAGAAGTAATATTGATTAATATTAGTGTAATATTAATTCAATTTTATCATATGATGATAAGTTTTCATTCTAGAGTGTTATGCCCACTCTAATAGTACCTAGAATTATTCTTGAGTTCTTCATTTGTGGAGGCTTTAATTGGTGTAGATATTAACTGAATTAATGTTGAGAAAATTGGATTTAAATCATGAAAAATGATAATTTTGTTCACTGTTTCAGGTCTGAAAAATTTCAGAATTTTTTTGAGGAAAATTATCATTTTTAAATGTATTGGATGTGTATTGGGTATTAGAATAATTGCCGGAAATTATTTCGGAGTGAAAATATGTAAAAACGACGTTACTGGATCAATTTTGAGCTAACCGGGTAACGGTTGCCCAAACAGGGAATTGGTCACTGTTTGAGCAACCCATGAACTGTCCAAGTACTATTGAGGCTGATCTGGACAGCCTTGTGTGGTATTGGTTGGTCAGTTCGGTCGTAAATATGTTTTATGCTATTTTACGGAAAAACATTTTCGTAAACATTTCTCGGTATTTTCTAAATTAGTTATGTCATTATTTGATATCGATTAAAATATTTAGGTGAAATATGAATGAATTATTCATATTGGATATTGAATAATTTATTCAGTTGAATTATTCATTCGGTAAGTTTAAAAATTTTAAAGTTATGATTTTGCTCGAACCACTCTTCCGTCGCGTATTATCCCAACAAAATGGTATTAGAGTAGGTCTGATCCTACATCCATTACATGTTTCATGCTTAATATGTGATATTTAATCCAATTTAATTATTTGCACATGCATGTGAAATTAATTTGATTGATTTCAAATTGTTTGACAATTTAGGAATATCCTCGTCAAATAAGACATTATAGTGACTAGTATTATGAATACTTGTTTCTTGGTTCGTCTGTCAATACATATATAAATAAATTCTTATGGCTATTATGAGAACGTGCTAAAGCTGTGATGATATAGTCGATGAGAATTTATTTGTACTAGATACATATTTGATATTAGACAAATTCATATGAAAGTGGATTCCTGAACATGCCAAAGTTGTCAGGACTACATCAGTAGCTTGAGTTTGTCATTGACAAGTGTGGCCTTGATACGCCTCCTGTGAACGTGCCAAAGCTATCATAACGAGAAACGATCAGGACCATAATAAAGAGTAACAGTGAGTGTGATTGACAAATGAGTTGTATACCTATGAATATACGTAGGCGGGAATGTGCCAAAGTTGTGAGTCGAAATATATTCATGGGGTCCATTTCCTATGATATAATGAAATTTAATTATTGAATTCCCATTTTTCATTGGAGATTACGGTATTACGTAAAGTAGTGAGAGGCATTGTTGGGTTAAAAATCTATAACTAAGATAATGTGTAATATTATGAAAATTGTCGCTTGTATTTTTCCTTATTCTATCGTGTAGATAAAATTAAACTTTTAATCCACTGCATGAATATTTTATATATGTTTTCTGCCTTCACTTATAGTTGTAGATTTCTATAATCGTTATAGATTAGAATGGTTAGGATATAATTAGATTAGTCTAAACCATCGAGAACTGATATTTCGATTTTCTTGGAAAGTCAAGTGTAACACCCCGCCAGAGGCAGAATGCTACCGACAGGAGACATGATTGACCCATCTCCATAAGCCTCTAAATTTACGAAAAATCCGACATGATGTATCCTAAAACTAGACAACCTGGATCGCAGTCCAGCATCAAACAAAATATAAGAAAACATCAAACTAATAAAAGGACCTCAGATCCATACAAAACTCTTCAAAACCACAACCTAAGGGCTTCGTGCCCACATCATCTATCAACACTCAAGGGCTCTGTGCCCACAACATCATAAACAATTAAAACTTTCACTTATTAATACAGATCACGTGCTCAGCACGAAAACAACAGAACGTGAATCACAAATCCTATGATTCTAAATCTTTTCCAGGACACTTGCGAGGGTGACTGCCGCTTGGGTGATCCATGTCTCAAACATGACTTCAAAGTTGGAGTGGTTGACCTATCTGGTAGCCAACCTGCAAAATTAGCAACTGGTTTGGTGTGAGTTATAAAAACTCAGTAAGTAACCATGCTGGTATAATAACAAACAAGTCAAGTATAAACTTCAAACAATCAAACAAATCAAATATGTCAGCAGTTTATCGGGATTACTAAATTGTTACAGGTTCAGATTTTATTATCTTGTTATTATCCCTTATACTGAACCCATGTCAAGCTTTCATATTCACATATATACATATGCGCTAATCTAATAGCTAGCATCCAAATCATACAAAGCAAAACATGAATACCATAGAGTGCATCATTTACTATCAAATACATTTTAATCACATGAAACATGAAGTCATACAATATACTTTTATCACAACTATCCACCTTTGAAATATCATCAAATCGGTAACTCAAACAAGTTGTCTTCTATTCGGATACAACTATTTTCAATGTCAAAAAAAACTTACTTTAACTATCGATAAACTTCCTTCAATACCAAAAACCTCATGATAATTTAACATTGTATCTCTTTCACAATATACGTATATACAATACAAACTTAGCACATACATTCTATAGAATCTTATGGTCATACTGATTCACATGTCATTCTTTCATTCCAAGCACATATACCCCATCCATACATATCACAGGATCTACTATACATACACATATACTCAAGGATACGCAACACTCAAGGCATCCAGGAACATATAATCAAGACAACACATACAATTGAGCTGGCTCACATATACAATGCTCGTACGAGACTCATTACCTATTTTAGATATGTATGAGATGAATGCCGTCCGAACGGATTCCTAACCAACTCGTCTGCTATACCATGAAACTATCAACCAATTAAACATACACGCATAAGCACGTATCACAAATCATAACTCACAGTATGATTTCTCATACACAAACATATACATGACAACACTCTAAACTATCATTCAAACAATCACATAACACATATGTTCAAACATACGAATATAATATTATTACGAATGCCAATACCATAACTTTAACAATCCTTATATCTTTCATTTATCACACAAACATACTTAGTTTCCTATTTTATATCTCGAAACCTTTGATACAAAACTTATTAATTACACATATTCATTTAAAAAGCGTTTAGGTTATACTCAATCCTTATCCTGCTTAACCTCTTCAATCTCTATACAAATAAATCGCATCTATAAACAATAGCTACTTATTCATATACCGTATCCATACATAACTAATATCAAATTAGAAATCATGGTTTGCCTCATTTGCCGATTCCATATAACAAACCTATACATACCTTATCATCAAATGCATATACAAATATATGTTCATATACTTGTACATTTACTTATTCATTTACTTACATGTAATCATATCATTACAGGTTCACACCCTTACGTGCATCTATATATACACATAAACATTATGCTCATCAAACATTTCACCTTACATCAAAGTATTAACAAAAATTTATACCTGTGGCGGTCAATAAACTGACTATCTATAATCTTGTACTACGTATTCAAAATCGCCTCTTAACCGTTCTCTTTTATCCTAACATGTTAGTCATCTATATTTATGTATATATGTGTATATATATGTGTGTATATATATTTAAAACACGAATTTACCAATTCAAGTTCTACTCGTACGGGTTACTTACCTGGCTTCACGAGCACTCCAGGTCCTAGTCAAGTCGAGATTCTGAGGGTATATACGAACTCCAAATGATCCCACGAACGCACTGGAATCGACGAAATTCCGATCAGAGTTACTGTTCATCATGGGTCACTATTCATCCGAATCGTATTTTTCGATTCACGTGAAATCAAGTGCCATTTCGGAAAATCGACACTGCAACCTTGTAGTACTCTTCGAGAGCTTCGATTTGGCGGGTGTCTCGGGTTGTGAAACGAAGCGATGAGTCGAGATCGGGATACCCAAGCCCGCTCGTTTTTCTCCCATTATCGCTGTTTTCCGGTGACCTGGGGCTGCCGCCGGCCACCACAAGGTGGAGGGGTGGCCAGCGCACCCCCTAGCTGGTCGCGCCAGCCGGCAATGTTCCGATGGCCGCTAGCGTGACCATCGAAGCCAAGGACGGAATTTGGGGTTAGGGGATCAACTTGGAGACTTTGGGAAGTTATGCCATTTTGGCAATTTCTGGAAACTATGGGTTATTTATAGACAATTTCGAAAAATTACATTATGACCCCTGAAAATTACAATTAGGTCCCTATCACAGAACTTTCTAGAATGTTTGCATTTTCGAAGCCCTTTTGATGCAAATTTCCAAAAGTGTTCAACATGAAAGTTATTTGTCTTGGAAAAACGAGTCTGATGGTTCAAGAATTAACTCAATCGGAATTCTTTTGTTATCTTTATAGCCGAGACAAGATACTTTTACGCGTATAACTGATAAAATTAGAAATCGCGTAACCGGTTCTCAAAATCACGCGTTTTTCAACGCGATAAATCTTCACTTTAAAATATTCCAATCTATTTCCCAACACATAAGCCCTGATTTTTGATTACCATCGCATTCTAAATCCTTAACTTTAATTCGATAACTTTCCCGAACTAATCCGAAAAACCCGGGATATTAATCAAGATGGTTAGTGACTAAGTTTCTAAGTCACGATAGATAATCTAAATAGTTTATTTTATAGTAAGGATTGACGTGAATTAATTCATGTCTCGAGATTCTTGATTAGCATTAAGAAAAACCATTAGGTATTTGTTTTATCTGACAATGACTTTTCTTGGTTTTGGTGACCTTATGAGGTCAAATGTCTGACACAGTTTGCTAATCAATTATTTGCAATTATTATGAATAGTTGAAGGTAAATTAGAAAGCTAAAGAAAAGAGATGTGTATAGTTGTGTGTATAGAATATCGATTCTCACACCACAACAACTATATGTATTGGATATCAGATCTTCCGTCTAGTTATTTAAAATATTAGTTTAATGATTACTTTGATATTTGATATAAAAACTTGCGATTATTAGATAGTTACTTTATAAACAGTTGTTACATGTTTTAATACGACTAGTATTGTCATTGACGTAGAGATAAACATTTAGAAAAATATTCAGTTAAGTAAATAATTTAGAACAATGCTTTATGAGATTTTATCACTTAAGCATTAGATGCTTATCCTGTACGGTAAATGATGGTCTGATACGAGATCACACCACATATCCTTATCCATTTAATGAATAATGTATTCAGGAAAATGATTAAATGTAACCAATTATCGTCATTAGACTACGAGATTTATTAAACTGATACATTAAATGTATGTAGTTTAATGAATTATAAATTGCTTTAGGTAGTTTTCTTTACTTCATAACATAGTCAATGAGTTGTCATGACTTAGTTACATGTTTTTGATGAAATGCAGATCAAATATTTTAACTGGTTCAAAGATTTTCGATTTGAAGTTTTGAAAATTGTATCTTTAAAATTCATCGTGAGTCTTTGAATTGTTCAAAGATGTTTTATACGATCAAACATATGATTTTTACTCAATATCATCCTTTTATGTATCTATCGTGATGAAATTGTTAGTGTGTGGAATCAAATCTTATATGATTTGATTTGTTTTATATTGAGTATTACCGAATTATTTTCAATACTCTTTGTGTTACACTTCAGTAACACTAATTCATATTTTTAATTTGTTTTCCATTAATTTCTACAATTACGTATATGATATGTATAAGTAGAAATTCGAATCTTGAAAAATTTGAGATTTGAATATTTCTTTTGTATAATGGTTATATAATTGAAAGAACTTGGCCTTGGAGGTACAAGTAAAAATTTATCATTTATTTTATTTAACAAAATATTGTATTCTATTTGATCGAATATTTATTTGGTGTGTAACATCTGATGTTGACGATTGTAGAAAAGACTTGACTTGTTGAAATCAATTGTAAGAATGATAAACTGTAAATGGAAACACATAATTAATTAGATGAAAAGACTCTTAGACACCTTCCATATAAGTCCAATAGGATGTTAGAATCATTTGCGAAATATTTGATACTTAATATTTTTGTTGTTTTCTTATCGAAGAAAATTATCCTATAAATTATATTGGAAGTGATATCTTATATTGATCCCGAAAGTTAGCATTGAACCATAAATCTAAGATTGTTCTTAGCTTACTATAATCAAGTTTTGAACTTGATTGAGCTTTTGTTATGAATCGTTCATAAAATTAGCAAATGGTTTGAGCAGTAAAAGCAAAGTGAGATTATTTAAGGTTTGACTTTTATATTATGACAATGAGAAAGGTTACACTCAACAATCTATTGTAGATTCTGAGGAAACTTGTCTCTAGTCATACTAATTGAACAATTAAAGATCCGTTGGTTAATGTTAATATTAAACTGTGTATTTTGGCTAAGAATGCAAAATGGTTTCCGTTGTGGAATGGCCATGGCTTTTGTATTCTTCTAAGATCACAGTTTGATATATTAGATTATAGAGCCTACTGTAGACTCATAAAATGCGTGCTCTCTAATTTTGGCATGAATCAGATTGTCTGATTCTATTAAAGCGTAAAGAATACAAATGTGATCGTAGGGTTAGTGAGAGCGAATAAATTTCTTTCTAATATTATATATCGTAACAATATTTTCATTATTAAGGTAATAATGAGATGTATGTGAGGTAAATAGTTTACCTAAGTATTCTTTTCTCCATGAATGTAGTGGAATTAGTCTCTGTTATATTCGATATAAAGTTTTATCTATGATATAAAACTAAGAGACTTGTGAGATACTTTCATTAATCGTGCATTATATATGATCTAATAAAGGATACAACATGATTATCTGTGTGACAGTTAGTATAACTATTGAACAGTTAGTTTATCTATTAGATATAATATTCATATTTCATAAATGATGATTCCTTAATCGAAAGAGAAATTGATTAGAATGTATAGTCAATCTTATGCATCATAGGATGATGGCATAATGAATATTGTATTCTGTGCGATTAAAGATATCAATTTAATCGTAATTGTTACAAGATATTTTACGATATAGACCATAGGATGAGTCTTGAAACATGTTCTTTATTATCTTTGAGATATTAAGAATGAGTTTCTTATTCATGAAGAATATAGTCTGCAACCATTATGGTCGGATTAGTTTCGAGTCTAATTGTGACGTTAGACGGTCTACGTCATATAAAGTCAGAAAAGATGCAATGGGCGTGTCACAGATGATTCTTCTGTGTGAGTGGAATCAGTTACAACTTATGAAGTATTGACTTATGAATTTGCATAGTGACCTTATAGATTATAAGTTTTGATATTAGTGTTGTGCTTGCGGTTGTCTGCATAATATTTTGGATTTGAACTCTAAATACTTGGACAACTCAGTAACTGTGGCATAATATTGATGTCGCATTAGAGTCATATTGATGTAGAACTTAGGTTCTACAAAATATAAATAATGTTGGCTAAGGAAAATATTTGAGTTTATTTTACAAACTTAAAATGTTATAGCGGACCAACTCATTGTTTCATACTTCTTCAGTGCTATGTGAGCTCTTGAGGACCATGCGTATGTAATGCATATTTATATGTGTATATGATACTCTGGATTGACACTAGGCAAGTGGGAGAAATTATTAGGGTTGTTGCTTGGAGCGCCAATTCGGATCACATTTATGTCCGATTCATGAATACAAACAATATAATTTTCGCATGTTTGTATTTGACATTAGGAAGTATCAATATAAGTTGTATATTATCAAATAAAATTCCTGATCAAAATTTACTAACACGGGTCAGTTAGTAAAATCTACCGAGACCCGTACATGTCGTATATTGAGACTTGGTCCGTTGGTTTATCCCAGTGAACCATGAGTCTCGGGAGACTCGTATAGACATGTAGGTGTTTATTTGATAAACAATGAACGACTCACCGAAGATTTCCTAATAAATGATACACCAATGTTAATAAGAATCTTCTTGAGTCGAGTAATGGTCTTTCGACTTGAGATACCATTGTGGATATATGAGTTATCATCCACACTTTGATGAAAATCACGTCACCGATCTATTTAGATCAGACCTTCGCCTGTTCGTTGGGTGTGGACTCATGCTCATGATATCCTGTGAGTATCAGATAGAATCTATTAGTTATATGTCAATGGCATATGTATCCTACACAGGCTTGTGATATATTAAAACCATGGTACACTGCGGAAGTGAGTTTCGAGTGTTATAAAGAGATCATAAATTTATAAGTCGATTGTATTATACCTCAGGGATTTGACGTTTCCATATATATCCCCAGTATAATATGGATAGCCTATGACAGAGGGATTATACATATACAATGATCACGATTTGCATAGTTTAGCTAGATTATCTGTGATCGTCATAATTTACGAGTGGGCAAATTATGGATGCGAAATTGGATTCTGTGACGGATAAATTTGAACTCAGAGAGTCCCACAAAATGAAATGTACATGTTGAGGTTGAGCACTTGGGGAACACCTTATGAATAATATGTATTTTGTTATTTATTATAAATAATAATACATATATTTAGATAATTATATTAATAATTTAAGTTATTTAATTGTTAAATAAATTATGTAATTAAAAATAAAAATATCAAATGTCATCATTAATATGTTAAATGGTGAGATGTAAGTGGTTACATATGGCATATATATTAAAAGTAATAGTTATCAAATTGAATTTGATAGCTTTAACTTGATATCTAATTTGATTAAATGAATTATTAAATGACAATTATGTCCCTCCTAATTCGGCCATTTTATGTATTTAAGGGAAAATTATTTATCTCTTTCATGTATTATCTTGGCCAAAAATCTCTCACCATTTTTGAGAGCTTCCTAAATTATTTTGAGAGAAACTAAAGGAAGAAAGTGATGAAACCATGAAAAAACTTAAGGATTTTTGGAGATTTGTGAGGTAACCTTTATTTCCCTTAACTTAGAAAATTTGTTTTCTTGTTCTTGAGTTTCTATAATTGTTCTAGGGTTTATTTTATTTCTTAAATTTAGGGCTTTTTGGTTTGGATGATGAATTGAGAGGTTAAATGCATGTGTGAAGTAATATTGATTAATATTAGTGTAATATTAATTGAATTTTGTCATATGATGATGATAGGTTGCCATTCTAGAGTGTTATGCCCACTCCAATAATGCCTATAATTATTCTTCAGTTCTTCATTTGTGTAGGCTTTGATTGGTGTAGATATTAACTGAATTAATGTTGAGAAAATTGGATTTAAAGCTTGAAAAATGATAATTTTGTTCACTATTTCAGGTCTAAAAATTTCAGAATTTTTTTGATGAAAATTATCATTTTTAAATGTGTTTGATGTGTATTGGGAATTAGAATAATTTCCGTAAATTATTTCAGAGTGAAGATACATGAAAATAATGAAAAACGATATTACCGGGTGAATTTTGAGCTAACGGTAATAGCTGCCCAAATAGTGAATTGGTCAATGTTCGGGCACCCATGAACTGCCTAAGTACTATTGGGTCTGATTTGGGCAGTCCTATGTGGGAATTAGTTGGTTGGTTTGGTCTACGAGTTTTATGCTATTTTATGGGAAAATATTTTCTAAAAGTTTCGTGGTGGTTTCTAAATTAATTATGTTGTTATTTCATATCAAATAAAACGTTTAGGTGAAATCTGAATGAATTATTCATATTGGATATTGAATAATTTATTCAGTTGAATAATTCATTCGGTAAGTTTAAGAATTATAAAGTTACGATCGAACCACGCTTCCGCAACATATTACCCCAACAGACTTGTCACTATCACACACTGCACAAGCCTACCAAAGTGGGGGCAACTGTAAACACTGTATTTTTATGTATAGCTCGATGACGAGTCTCTTATGGGAGCGCACTTGAAAAGTTTGGGAATGTTGCAAGGTTCAATGCTGGAAGGGAAATAAAACTCTAAAAGAACAACCAAATCCAGACCAAATCATCTATGTCCAAATCCGGCCGGACATAAGCCCCAAAGCTTCAAGTTATTATCTATAGTTCCAAACTATAAATTTATGTTTATGTCTAACAAAAATATTTTGACCCAATTACAAGCATATTGTGTTTATACTTCCAAAACATCCTAACATAATTAATTAGCCTAATTTCAATATTATGTATCTAATACATAATTCTTCACTATATGTCTCACTAATGAAAAAACATAGCTTTTGGAGAAGATCAAACTTACCTAGAAATGTTGATTCAAAGATGCAATATATTTTTATTTGTTCAAATGTTGTGGAGAAAATCTAAAGTTAGCAAGCTTAACTCAAAAATCCAATCTTGATTCCAATGCTTGTTAGTGTCTCTAAGACTTGCCCAAAGATCCTAAACATGATTCTAGTGTGAATTATTCAAGAAAGTTTGCGGAAAAAACTCACATTGAATGGTTGAAGTTCAAAACTTTTCTTTGATGTATGGAAGCTCCAAGCCATTGAATTGAATTCCAAACTCAAGGGTGAGTTTCCCTATCACCTTTCTTTGACTCCAAAGTGCTAGCTTTGCCAAAAAATTGGAACAAATTGGAAAGAAAAATTTCTCCTCAAAGAAAAACAAGTTTCGGCCATTGGAGAGGAGAAGAGAGATGATGTGTTTTTTCACTTTCCAAAAGTCAATGTGTTGTAATACAAAGCTTGTCCAAGAAGCTTTAGATGTGTGTAAAATTGCATTAAATGCAACCAACAACTTCCATCACACATGTGACATGTTGATGTAAGTTAGTGGGTCCCACCACTTTGAATTCAAAATTCAAGTTGGCTTACACTACACACTTTGGGCCCGGTTTGTTTAATCCGACTAAACGAATTTTCCGTTGCGACGTAATTAAATCTAATTTAATTAAATAATAATGCCTAGAAAAATTATTACGAAAGTCGCTTACGAATTAATTCCAAATTAATTCATTCGCTTGAATTAAAATCCAATTTTAATTCCGTATTGAAATCCAATTTCAATTAATATATCCGATATATTATTTTAGCCCAATTAAATAAATTAAATAGTAAAATATAATTTAACTATTAAATTTATTTTATCGATTAATTCCAAATTAATCGCGTTCTCTCTTCTTCACGAATTAATCCCAGATTAATTCATGACGCAATTAATCCAGATTAATTTTCTGTCTCATAATTAATCCCAGATTAATTCTTGCCGTAATTAATCCTAGATTAATTTTCTCTCTCATAATTAATCCCAGATTAATTTTGTTCGAGTCAAATGTCATCGGTGAATCTTTGCGAAGCGACCCAAGAGATCCCTGGATATATTAGCAGTAAATACGGTTGTCAGACTATCCGAAACGTGCGTACCGCGTACCACATTCTCACCGATTTACAAGACATGGTTGGGCTTCTAGCAAAGCACCGTGCCTTCCCAATTCTCCAGAAATATATTCAACATGGAATATATATAATCTGTATCAGACGTAGTATACAATGTATTGCGTATTGCGATCCAGTATCGAATGTCACATGCTAGGCCTAGGGCTGGAATTGTGTGTGCCCCGTACGAAGCATATATCGGATCACTAGCAACTAGTCTCTTTAATCGGATAATCATGACCTTGTCATACTATCCCGATAGCTGCAGCATTTGAGAGTACTAGTTCTGTATCCCTGCGTGATTATCATCTCCATATGACTGAAGTGATACTTCCATCTTGACATCACACCCAATACACTACGATTCTCAGTAAACCCAGAAGAGGCGTACACAGAACCTGTTAAAGCCCCGGGCGACCAAAACCAAAGTGTACTGATTGTCGCAAGTATTAGCGAGGCAAGTCTCAGATTAATACCAAATACACCTACCCTGATTCGGATTCCCATAGACACATAGTCATACTACCAATGGGATTCCGAGGGGTCTATCGAGAGCGAAGATGTTCCCGGTCCAACAACTAACAGAACCTCCTATCACACTTGCATAAGTATCCAATACCTAAATATACAAGAACTATGCTGTTAAGCTTTCATAACGCGCACAAGTGTAATAGTAGCCTATTCCGCATTATCGATGTCCAGTCTCGATAATACTACGACTAGGGATATTTAATGATTAAACCTTTCTTGGATTAATATTGTCTCATATCTTATTAATCCAGTACTAATCATATGGACTTTTATCATTTATATATCCAAGTAATCTAATTACAAATGATAAAATAGCAATTTCTTTTGTCACATAGTTAATTTGTACAAAGAACACCATGTCTTTTATAAACAGTGATGCTATGGGTCATAATTGTCCAACAATCTCCCACTTGGCCTATAGCCAACCATTCAAGTGTCCAACACCTGAACTATGTACATGTCGCTCAAACTTATGCTGAGATATCGCTTTCGTCAGCGGATATGCAAGGTTATCATCTGAAATGATTTTTCGATCTTCACATCGCCACGACGTGTGATCTCTCGAATCAGATGAAACCATCGAAGTACATACTTGGATCATTGATGAGACTGTAATTCCTTAGCCTGTGCTGTAACCCAGCTCAGCTGCTAACAGAACTACACCTAATCCAGTTAGGAATTTTATAGATCCAAAATGCCTCTTTTGCTGCCTCAGCCGCATCAATGTATTCCGATTTTGTTGTTGAATCGGCAATAATATCTTGCTTGGAAGATTTCCAGCTCACTGTTCCGTTGTTCAAACAAAATATGTACCATTATTGTGACTTATAGTCGTCTTTATCGGTTTGGAAACTTGCATTGGTGAATCCGGTCACCTCAAGTTCTCATTCCCCATATACTAAGAAGGCATCATTAGTTCCTCTAAGATACTTAAGGATGTTCTTAACATCAGTCCAGTGACCATCACCTGGATCGGTCTGATTGTGACTACATATGCTCAAAGCGTATGAGACACCAGGTCGCGTACATGTTATGGCATACATGATCGATCCGACTGCTTAAGCGAACGAGATCCGATTCATTCAATCTCTCTCATCTTGAGTTTTAGGACACATGTCCTTAGATAGAGAGACGCCGTGTGACATCAGAAACAGCACATTTTGGGACTGATCCATGTTGAATCTCTTCAACATTGTCAATGCACGAGTTCTCGGAGAGTGCCAATAACTTTTAGATCTATCCTAGTAGATCCTTATTCCTAGAATAAAGGTTGCCTCCCCCAAGAATTTCATGGAGAATTTTAATGAAAGCCAAGCTTTCACCGATTTTAGTATGAGAATGTCATTGCTAAGAAGCAATACATCATCAACGTATATGACAATCAATGTCAGTGCGCTCCCACTAACCTTCTTATATACACAAGAATCATCATCGTTTTGAATGAAACCATATACCATTATGATCTCATCAAAAACGTTGGTTCCAAGTACACAATGTTTGCTTCAATCCATAAATGGATCGATTTAACTTGCAAACCTTGTTTGCATGTTTTGGTATGACAAAATCGTCAGGCTGTTGCATATAAACATCCTCAAAAAGGTTTCCGTTAAGGAAAGCGGTTTTAACATCCATCTGCCATATTTCATGGTCGAAATATGCAGCAATAGCAAGCATTATCCGAATGGATTTAATCATGGCAACGGGTAAAAGGTTTCATCGTAATCAACACCATATTGATGACGATACCCTTTCGCTACAAGTCTAGCTTTGTACGTTTGTATGTTGCCATCCATGTCTGTCTTCACCATTAAGACCCATTTGCTACCAATAGGCACAATGCCTTCTGGTAAATCAACTAGTGTCCAAACTTGGTTGTATACATGGAATCCATTTCGGAATTTAAGGCACCTTACCATAAAGTGGAGTCGATACCTTGTATCACTACCTTATACGTAGCCGATTTATTATCCTCAATAAGATTAATCTCTATATGAGGTGAGGTCAGAAACCCATACCTCTAAGGTTGTTTTCTGACTCTCTCCGACCTACGCGGTTCTTGTGTATTAGAAGATTGTGGAATAGTCTCATTCCTGATGAACTGTTCATGTTCCGTGAGAGGATCGGTGCCAGGAACAGTATCACTCTAATTTTCATCGAGTTCTACTTTCCTCCCACTTACCACTGCATTTAGGAATTCCTTTTCGAGGAAAACTGCATGGAGAGCAACAAATATTTTATTCTCTTGTGGGTTGTGGAAATAATATCTTTTGGTTTACCTAGGATAACCAATTACAAATAGGCATTTATCCGATTTGGGTTCTAGTTTGGTACCATCCAAACGTTTAACATATGTCCAGCATACCCAAATCTTCAGGAATGAGAAACCCGATTTCTTTTCTATCCATATTTCATATGGAGTCTGTCCAACAGACTTTGACGGAACCTTATTCAAAATAAGTATTGTACTGTTCAATGCGTATCCCATGAGGAAAATTAGTAGCTCAGTGCAACTCATCATTGACCTTACCATGTCCAACAAAGTTTGGTTTCTCCATTTGGACACACCGTTCAATTGAGGTGTTCTGGGAGGAGTTCACTGTGAAAGAATACCATATTCTTTTAAGTAATCTTGAAACTCATTGCATAAGTATTCTTCACTACGGTCTGACCGCAATGTTTTAATACTTTTGCCAGTCTGTTTTTCTACTTCGTGTCAAAACTCTTTGAATTTCTCAAAAGTTTCTGACTTGTGTTTCATAAGATACACATAACCATAACGCGATGCATCATCCGTAAGGTTACAAAGTATTCATATCCACCTCTAGCCTAGCTAGACATGGGCCCACATACGCCACCATGAACGAGGGCTAACAGCTCGGTGGCACGTACACCCTTACCGCTAAAAGGTGTTTTAGGCACTTTGCATAATAAACAAGATTTGCAGACATCATATGAATTAGGATCAAATTCGTCCACGTATCCACTCTTCGAAAGTGTGGATATACGAGTCTTGTTAATGTGTCCCAGACGACAATACCACAAATAAGTCTCATCTGATTTACTCAGTTTGAGTTTTTTTTTGTCATGTTATATGTTTGAGATTCGTTTATATTCAAAATATAAAGACCATTATTAACATCTACTGTACATATCAAAATGTCATATTTATATACAAAACACCTAGTGTTTCTGAATACAAAGGTATACCCGCAACGAGTTAAACAAAATGCAGAGATGATGTTCCTTAGTCAAACTAGGTACAAAATAACAGTCACCTAATGTAATTACATGCCTTAAGGGTAGATACAAAACATAGGTCCCAACGTCCAAAACAGCGACTATTGTCCCGCTTCCGACTCGTAGGTCGATCTCGCCTGAAGCCAGTATCCTGCTAATCAGTAGATCCTGCACACCAGTACATATGTGAGTACCACATCCAGAATCAAAAATCCAATTTTTAAACCAGTAGTGGACATGTTTATAACAAACATATCTGAAGCCGGAGCCTTGTCCATCTTCACTTCCTCCAACTCCACCTTGTACATACGACAGTCACGCTTCCAGTGACCCCGTTTGCCACAATGTAGGCAGATGTATTGGGATATGTCCTTAGTCTTCCTAGAAGACTATGATGATTTAGCCTTGCCCTTTTTCTTCCTTTTCTTCACACCCCCAGAAGCCTTCGGCCAAGCCTTGGCCATCTGGTATGTCGAAGTAAGGTGCGCCTCGCACTTCTTGCCCTTTAGAAGCTCTGACTCTGCTTCTTTCAGCATCGCCAATAACTCTCATAGAGTTTTCTCTTGGTTCATCATATTATAGTTTATGATGAACTCACCCCAGCAATCGGGTAAAGACTGTAAGATCAAATCTATAGAAGTCTCGGCCTCGAAGGTTATGCCCAGCTGACCTAGCTGTTCGATGTCAGTAATCATCTGTGACACATAGTGCTCGACAGACGTACCCTCTGACATACGCGAGCGAAAGAGCTTCTTGTGCAATTCGTGCTTCTGAGATCTAAGATTAGATCTATGAAGATCCTTCAATTTCAACATCATACTATAAGGATCCAATCCTTTGTTCTGACGATGAAATTGAGGAGTCATTGCGGCAAGCATGACAGATTGAGCACTAAAGTTATCATCACGATGAGTCTTCCAAAGCTCATACTCTACTATTTGCTCAACTCCGGGCTCAGACCCGAGAGGTTTCTCTATGACATAGAGTAACTTCTCGACTCCCAGGACTATCATGAGATTCGTCTCCCAATCTGGAAAATTGGAGCCGTTAAAGAAATTATCGCCCATAACATTGTCCCTAACGCTAATCTTTCCAGCCATCTCGATTGCAATAGTCTAACTATTCAATCAACGATATCAGATACACTCAAAATGTAATGGTTACTATAGTCCAACTATATAACCAACTACAAGTGGAGTAATGTCTCGTACAGTCTAACTGTTCAAAGAAAGCAATATTCAATATTAGTCTAACTAATATATATTTATTACGACGATAAATAAAATAAAATAAAAGAGCGCGTGTAAGCAAGTATTAAACGAAATTGCAAATTTAATACTGGCCTCCCACTATTTTTCGGCGAGCCTCTAACCCTATGTGGAGTACTCGGGAAACCTAGTTTCCTAGTGGGCTAAGATCCCGTTAAATAACACACAACCTTGACTTTGGCCAACAAGTTGTATGAAACTTAACTAGGTAGATCTCTAAGATCAATTGGATACCATCCAATTCCTAGATCCGGTAGGTGGACCTCCAAGTCTAAAACATATATCCAATATATCATCCTAACCTTTTCCTCTGAATCAACTAAGCCTTGGCTTTGGCTCAACAAGTTTAATGATTCCAGTTAAGCGTAACCCATTGACAGTGGGAAATCTTCGTAATCCATGTCGATGTACAGAAGTGACCTTGACTTTGGCCAACAAGTCACAACTGCTCAAGACATACGATATGAAACAAAGCTTTCGTGGTTCAAACACATCCGCGATGGACAATGATCTTGACTTTGGCCAACAAACCAATGCCAATCTTGGATCTTGAGAGAGAACCACTAAATGGAAGAAAACGCTTAATATTTAATGAGGTTTTTTCGCGTAAATTGGCAACCAACTTATTATCTTTGATTAGGTCTCATCATACACCCTTAAACATGCATTCTAAAAGCATAATAAGGCGCGATAAAATTGTAGGGGTTTTTAGGGGTGAATCCGGTAACGCAGCGGAAGCGGTGAAAATCCGATTTTCAAATTTCAAAACTTTTTCTCGGATTAATTAAATAAACATATTTATTTAACATTCCAATAATCAAATTATGAAAATAAATTCAATAAAACATTTTTAGGTGAATTTACCGAAATACCCTTACTTTGTAATTTTGTCCATTTTAGTCCGAAATTGATCAAATCAATTTTGAATGATTCTAAATCATTTATAAGATGAAATTATGATGTTCAAAACATCAAAACACCAGAAGCACCAAAATCCCCAAATTATCATCCAAAGCCGTGAGCACCAAATGACTATCTAGTCCTTTTAGCACGTATCTTGCGTTTAACCTTTAAACGACTTTATAAATAATCAATATTATTTATTAATGTTGCTCTAGTGCTCTACGAGTATGTTTCATTATTGAGACTCTCTAGATTCAGGTATATCCGTCACGAAATCTAATTTCGTGTCCATAATCTATCCACCCGTAGATCATGACGATCACGGATAATCTCACTGAACCATACAGGTCGAGGTCATGGCAAATGTATAATTCCTCCGTCACAGGTATCCGGATAAATCCCAGAGATATAGATGTAAACGTCAAATCTCTATTGGGATTATCCAGTCGACTATTCTATTAGCAATCTCAAAAGAATGTTTAGAACTAGCTTCTAAACTTTACCACGGGCCCATGGTTTTATCTGATTGCGAATCATATGGACTACCTATGCTCTGATACACAGAACTGACGGATCCTATCTTGATACACATAGGACACCCTGAGGATCTATCTACACCCAACGAACAGGCGGAGGTCTGATCTTAATAGATCGGTGACGTGACTGCCGTCTAAGTGTAGAAGATGTCTCATGTGCCCACAATGGCATCTCAAGTCTAAGAATCACAAGTGCTACTCAACCCAAGAAGATTCTTATTGACGCTGGTGTACCATCCATTAAGAATCTTCTGTGAGTCGTTCAGTGTTTATCCGCTATAAACACCTACACGTCTATACCAGTCTCCAAGACTAATGGTTCATTGAGAAACCATTGGAATCATTTATTCCAGTATACGACATGTACCGGTCTCAACGGGTTTACTATACTGACCAAGTAGTGTAAACCTTGACCAGGAACTGTCTGAGAATGACAACGTCATGATACTTCTCAATGTCCGTTGCGACGCTTTTGCAACTGTATCATGACTAATCATTCTAGGGTCATTACGTCTTTACCATATAGAAAGATAGATTATATTATAGAAACTACATATATTATTCATAATAATAATGTTTTACAGAAGTATTTAACAGAAATACAACCGGGAATTGGCGTTCTGAGCACCAACCCCAACAAAAATTAATATATAACAATTTGTTCCTACAATAAATCTCTCCATTTCCTCTCTCCCGCTAGCACTTTACATACTTCTACCCAATTACATAACACTAAAAGAAACCTCATTTACATTGATGGGAATTGGTGAGAAGAGAAATACAAAGAGTATAAGAGGTGAAAGGCTGGACACGCAGGTCCAATTTAACAAATAAGTACCATACTTACAATAATTTTCAAAATTCCCCCCACCCGATATAAATTATTCAATAAAATACATCCAAGTATTCACACAAAGCATGCTATCAATCAATCTAATCCAATTAATTAATCTTTGATTAATGACTATCCAATGTTCATACAACGATTTGATTTGCGCGAGTCCAATTCGTTTATGAATAAATAATCAAAGTACATATTCTTGAATTATATCGAACTACAATTTTAAATCCAATTTAAATTGTATCCAATACTAATTCATATTTAATTCCAAATTAAATAATTACACTTATTCGTGTGCCTTAAGGACTTGGATTCCAAGTCCAATCTAAATGGGTCTCAAAGGCCCAATTAACATCCAATACTATTCAATTAAAGTCCAATGGGCTTTTAATTAATTCTTTAGGCATGGGCTTTGGCCATTATGGATCAAACCCAAGATGCCAAGGCCCAAATAGGAATCACCCTATGCCAAAAATCAATTTAGGCCCATTAGGCCCAATTAAATTTTTATAAGGCCCAAAAGTCATGTTTGTACTTTATGGAAATGGTTTTAGGCCCAATTGGATCCAACCCAATTGTCCAAAACCATACTTGGTCCAACCAAGCCCAATTACAACAAATAAATTAACACATTATTCCAAATTATATATTAATCCAATTAAAGTGTAGTTGCCACAATTAATCAATTAATCTAACGTTTCCAAAAAACTAATTAATTCAACTAATCATGCTCAACATTTCCAATTCATGTCCAACACAAATTGAAGCAAAATCAATTCTTCCTAACATACTTCATTCACGACAATAAGCAAGAAATCAACATTCAATTTTGATTTCAATCCAATTAAATCAACAATCAACATTCAATTTCATGCAATTAACATATCCAATTGTTAAACTAAAAAAATTACCATGAGAATTACTAGGGCTCCATTCGGCCAAGGTTAGGATTTTGGGGAAATATTTTATCCAATCAATTTCACAAATACAATGATGCACAAATCCAATTTATCATCATCAGACCATAACCAAACAATCAATTTAGGAAAATATATACTCCAAGCAAAATCCCCAAATCAAAGTCCAAAAACCCTAGATTTCAAATCAAGCTTAGGATGACTCGGATACCATTGTTAGTGTCTCTAAGACTTGCCCAAGGATCCTAAACATGATTCTAGTGTGAATTATTCAAGAAAGTTTGCGGAAAAAACTCACATTGAATGGTTGAAGTTCAAAACTTTTCTTTGATGTATGGAAGCTCCAAGCCATTGAATTGAATTCGAAACTCAAGGGTGAGTTTCCCTATCACCTTTCTTTGACTCCAAAGTGCTAGCTTTGCCCAAAAATTGGAACAAATTGGAAAGAAAAATTTATCCTCAAATAAGAACAAGTTTCGGCCATTGGAGAGGAGAAGAAAGATGATGTGTTTTTTCACTTTCCAAAAGTCAATGTGTTGTAATACAAAGCTTGTCCAAGAAGCTTTAGATGTGTGTAAAATTGTATTAAATGAAACCAACAACTTCCATCACACATGTGACATGTTGATGTAAGTTAGTGGGTCCTACCACTTTGAATTCAAAATTCAAGTTGGCTTACACTACACACTTTGGGCCCGGTTCGTTTAATCCGACGAAATGAATTTTCCGTTACGACGTAATTAAATCTAATTTAATTAAATAATAATGCCTAGCAAAATTATTACGAAAGTCACTTACGAATTAAAATCCAATTTTAATTCCGTATTGAAATCCAATTTCAATTAATATATCCGATATATTATTTTAGCCCAATTAAATAAATTAAATAGTAAAATCCAATTTAACTATTAAATTTATTTTACCGAATAATTCCAAATTAATCGCGTTCTCTCTTTTTCACGAATTAATCCCAGATTAATTCATGACGTAATTAATCCCAGATTAATTTTCTGTCTCATAATTAATCCCAGATTATTTCATGTCGTAATTAATCCCAGATTAATTTTCCCTCTCATAATTAATCCCAGATTAATTATGTTCGAGTCAAATGTCATCGGTGAGTCTTTGGGAAGCGACCCAAGAGATCCCTGGATATATTGGCAGTAAATACGGTTGTCGGACTATCCAACACGTGCGTACCGCGTACCACGTTCTCACCGATTTACAAGACATGGTTGACTTCTAGTAAAACACCGTGCCATCCCAATTCTCCATAAATATATCCAACATGGAATATATATAATCTATATCAGGTGTAGTATACAATGTATTGCGTATTGCGATCTAGTATCGGATATCACATGCTAGGCCTAGGACTGGAATTGTGTCTGCCCCGTACGAAGCATATATCGGATCACTAGCAATTAGTCTCTTTAATCAGATAATAATGACCTAGTCATACTATCCCGATAGCTGTAGCATTTGAGAGTACTAGTTCTGTATCCCTGCGTGATCATCATCTCCATATGACTGAAGTGATACTTCCATCTTGACATCACACCCAATACACTACGATTCTCAGTAAACTCAGAAGAGGCATACACAGAACCTGTTAAAGCCCCGGACGATCAAAACCAAAGCGTACTGATTGTCTCAAGTATTAGCGATGCAAGTCTCAGGTTAAGACCAAATACACCTACCCTGATTCGGATTCCCATAGAAACATAGTTATATTACCAATGAGATTCCGAGGGGTCTATCCAGAGTGAAGCTGTTCCCTATCCAACAGCTAACAGAACCTTCTATCACACTTGTATAAGTATCATATACCTAAATATATGAGAACTATGATGTTAAGCTTCCATAACGCGCACAAGTGCAATACTAGCCTATTCCGTATTATCGATGTACAGTCTCGATAATACTACGACTAAGGATATTTAATGATTAAACCTTTCGTGGATTAATAATGTCTCATATATTATTAATCTGGTACTAATCATATGGACTTTTATCATTTATATATCCAAGTAATCCAATTACAAATGATAAAAGAGTAATTTCCTTTGTCACATAGTTAATTTGTACAAAGAACACCATGTCTTTTACAAACAGTGATGCTATGGGTCATAATTGTCCAACAATGCTAGCAAGCTTCACTCCAAGATCCAATCATGATTTCTCCTAATTGAAATGTTGTAGAGATCTCACAAAGCTTCTCTAATCACTTCTCTAACTTAGGCTAATTTCTCTAATTCTTGCTTGTATTTAGCTTTCTGAAGCTTGATTAAAACCTTTGCTCAAGCTTGCTATTTATAGTAAAACTTAGGTAATTTTTAATTAATAAAAGTTCTAATCAACTTTTATGTGGGTTTAATCTAATTTATCCAAATATGTATAATTAGGTGTGACTAATCACATTTGTCTACCACTTTGATTTAATCCAATTAAATCAAGACAAAGTTTAATTAATGGATTAGTTACATGTCTTCCACTTTGATTTAATCCAATTAAATCAAGCCAAAAACACCTATAATTACATACTTGCAATTACCATAATATCCTCAAATGGTAGAGATAATTATGAAATTACAACAAAATCCTTGTGTAAATATTGAATTAATCCAATTAGGTCAAATTAAATAATCAATGTTATCCAATAACACTTGATTATCTTAGTTGATAATTACAATATCGAATATTATATTTTATCAAAATTAATCGGCTACCAAAGTGCTCAACGAGTACACTTCATATTGAGATTCTCTGAGTTCAGACATGTTCGTCATATAAGCCAAGCTAATATGTACACAAATCGTCCACCTCCAAATTCACGAAGAACACGAACAATCTTTCTGAACTATACAAGTCGAGGTCATCACATATGTTTATCAATCCATCTGTCGTAGGCTATCCGAGTTTACTTGGGAAACATAGAATACACCGTTAAGTTTCCGAGGTGCACATCTCATGTCGACATGTCAATGATTCTTTACAATTGATGTGATCCACCCTAGGTGATCAAATTTGGCCAAAGTCTTAAGAATTGTGACTTACTCACATGGATACCTAAACCCATTATGGTACATATACGGACCGACATATCCTATCTTGATTCACACTTGATTAACGAGTGTATCAGTCCATACCCAACGAACATCTAGAGGCCGGACCATGAAAGGTTTTTGACATACATGACATCAAAGTGTGGAGGATCTCACATAAAATCAATGTTATCCTATGTTTAAAGGATTACATATGCTACTCGACTCGAGGAGATTCCTATTGACGGTGGTGTGTACTTCCAACTATTAGGAATCACCTGTGAGTTATTCAGTATTCGGTCCAACCAATACCCACACGTCTATACGAGCTTCCAAAGCTCATGGTACATCGAGTTAAATAATTGTAACTCCAAGTTCAATATACGACATGTGCTAGTCTTCTAGATTATATGAATTCAACCATGTTCCAAAACCAACGACTAGGAATATATATACTTTAAGAATAGTTTATAATAGTAATACTATCCCAATGTCATACCACATAGTGTCCATTATTACTACAAGACTATTCAAATGTCAATGTCATTCTTAGCATATTTATACATCTATCTAATATGCATAATGACATTACCATTAATAAGGTTTAGAAATGAAAATATAGTTATTTTATTAATAAATAATAAAATGTACAATACATTATTCAGATTGGCGCTCCAAGCACCAACTCCAACAGTAGATTATGTATTCGAATCCGAATGGACGATGGTGCGATTTGTAATCGAGATACAATTCCATGTAACACGTGAAAATGGACGTGCACGGTCCTCTCTCTTTTTCTTATCGTTATCATCATGCTTCTGTTTTCTTTATAGTTAATTGCTAATTATCTGCTTATTTTCTATTTTACTCTTGAGCTAACTATTTCTGATGTTGTCATGACTATCATCTGATATAATTCATCATTTTTGACCTTTCTGGTTTACGTGGAAAATCCGGCCAGATGTCATGTATATTCGGCCGGATATTCATGGATAATATATATCCGGCTGGATCCTATTTATATTCGACCGAGTTCATTCTTTTTTATTTTTCATTCTATTTTGTTAACTGCTTTTATTGGTGTTATAATTGTTGTGTGCTATGTAAACTGGTTGTGTGTGATTGCATTACAAAGACATGTGGATACTCTTATAAGTGTGGATATTATACTAACATCAGTAAGAAACCATTTCGAACCTAAAAGGATTTAAAGACAGACTTTACGAGGGGTATAGTGCGACCTTAAATCATTCTTAGTGTCTCATACTAAGTGGCGACTCCTTTATTCTCCGATTAATCCCTACAGACTAATCCATACTCTCTTCAAGTGTGGGTACCATCAAATTAGAATGAGAGAAAGTAATGAGTGGAAAACTATTTTTTAAGACCAAGTATGGATTATACGAGTGGTTAGTAACACATTTTGATCTTACAAATTCTCATAATACTTTCATGAGGTTAATGAACCATGTTTTACGTGCCTATATAGGGAGATTTATAATAGTTTATTTTGATGACATCTTAGTTTACAGTTGTAGTTTCGACGAGCATGTAGATCACTTGAGACATGTTCTTGATACTTTGAGAGAAGAACAAATCTATGTTAACTTTAAGAAGTGCACATTCTGCATGGATATGATTATTTTTCATAGTTTTGTAGTTACTGCAGATGATATTGAATTTGATAAAGAGAAGGTAAAGACTATTCAAGATTGGCCTACATCTAAATCATTTTCTGATGTGAGGAGCTTCAGCAATTGGCGAGCTTCTATATGAGAATTATGAAAGATTTTAGTAGCGTTGCCACACCACTAACGAAGGTCGTGAAGAAAATAGTGAGCTTCCAATAGGGTGAAGAGCATAAACGTATATTTCAGTGCTTCAAGGAGAAATTATGTAGTGCACTCGTACTAGTATTTCCTAACTTTGAGTCTACATTTGAGATAGAGTGTGATGCATCAAACATATGTATTTGAGAAGTACTGATGCAAGAGAAGAAGCTGATTGCATACTTCAGTGAGAGATTGAAGGGGTAGCGTTGCATTATCCTACTTATGATAAAAAGTTGTATGCATTGGTGGGGGCATTGGAGATCTGGCAGCACATGAATTTTTAGTTAAGGAAGCACATGAGGGTGGATTAATGAGTCACTTTGAGATTAGTAAAACCTTATAGGTATTACATGAACATTTTTATTGGCCTAAAATGAAACGCGGTGTCATTAGAGTTTGTGACAAATGCATAACATGTAAAAAGTCTAAGTCTAGCGTGATGCCTCATTGATTATATACACCTTTATCCGTACCTAGTGAGCCTTGAGTTGATATTTCAATGGACTTTGTTTTGGGCTTACCTATGTCGAAAATGGAGAGGGATTCCATATTTGTTGTGGTTGATAGGTTTAGTAAAATGGAACACTTCATTGCTTGTCATAAAACTGATGATGCCACAAATATTGCTGATTTATTTTTTAGGAAGATAATACGATTCTATAGGATACCTAGGAGTATTGTTTCTAATAGTGATTTTAAATTCCTTAGCCACTTTTGGAAAGTTTTATGGGGTAAGTTAGGTACAAAACTTTTGTATTCTACTACTTGTCACCCTCAGATTGATGGACAAACTAAAGTGATAAACATGACTTTAACATAACTTTTGCGTACTACTGTCACTAAAAATTTAAAATCTTGGGAGAAATGTCTACCTTTTATTGAATTCGCTTATAATCGCATTGTGCATTCTTCTCATAATTATTCTCCATCTGAAATTATTTATGAATTTAAACCACTAACACCAATGGATTTAATACATTTACCTGTTGATGAGAGGTTGGGTTTGGATGGTAAAAGAAAAGCGGAGTTCGTAAAATCTATTCATGAGAAAATAAAATAGAATATTGAGAAAAGAAATGAGCAATTTATGTCTCATGCCAACAAAGGTCGGAAGCGTGTTGTATTCAAACCTGGTGATTGGATTTGGAGATATATATATATACACACACATATATATACATACATATACATAAAGATTGATCCCCCATACAGAGGAGATCTAACTTGTATCCAATGGGGGATGGATCATTTCAAGTATTGGAGCGCATCAACGACAATGCTTACAAATTTGATCTTACTGGTGAGTATAATGTTTCTGTTACTTTCAATATTACTGATTTATCATTCTTTGATGCAGGTTCTGATTCGAGGGCGAATCATTTCGAGGAATGAGGGAATGATGTGGATCAATAGCCGCACGCAGGTCAAGCCTAAAAGATTGATCCATTACATCTCTCAGTAGGGTCAATCACGAAGCAATGAGCTAAGAAGATCAAAGAAGTAATGTAAGGTCTAATCTTTAAGACCTTGGCCGAACCATGCAACATAAATAGAGCATAATCCTTTCAAATGGGCTTATTAGAAGTGGGTCCAAATTATATTCATTTGACCCAGTTATTTAAGGACATTTAATTTTAATATTTTAATTTATTTATTGGGCTATTCTAAATTAGGGCTTGAGCTTAAAGTTTATTAGAGTGGTAGGAGGATTTTAAATCTTAATTAGATTAAGATTTTTATTTTAATTTCCTATTTGGATTTTAAATATTTTTTAAATTAGAGTTTATTTTAGCTTCATATTTGAATTATGGTTCCTAAGGCTTACTATATAAATGGGTCTTAGGCATGAATAAAATCAGAATTTGTCATGCTAAAATTATTGTTATTGCCATGAGCATTGAGAGAGAGAGCGAATTTCTCTTGTTCATTGAATTGAACTCTCGACTTATCAAATGGGTTGCATCCTTTGTGCCGTCCACCTGCAAGCAAAGTTTCTTTCTTGATTCGGAAAAGGGTTTTCAAGAGCAGGTTCTTTGAGGGTCTAATTTGATCTTGGAAGGGGTTTTGTTCCTATATAATTGTGATTCGTGGTTTTTGGGGTTCGCTCAATTACATGGGGTTGTCTATGACTCAATCCTACGGTGGTCTCCGTCAACTTTCGTTAATAAATCTCTCTTAAATTCGTAATTGCGTAAGGTCGAAATTAGCCCCAAAGTTGTTTCATCGCACGTATTTTACATTAACTTACGTTATAATCATGTTTTTACTATGCATTATATGTGCCTCAGTCATATTATTTGCTTCAATCACATTACCGACCCTCAGTCACATTGATCATAGTCACAATAACACTTTTACCCACAGTCACAATGTGATTTTATGTTAGGTGATTGACAATCTAGTCTTGGGTGTGTATAAGTTACATTTATGATTTTATTCACATTGAGCACAATCACTTTTGTGACCTCAATCATATTTGTGACGTCACACTCATAAATTACCTTAGTCAAATTATTAACCTTTAGTCATATTGAGCACGGTGACAATTGTGATGTCAATCACAATTGTAACCTTAATCATATCGTCGACCCTCAATCACATTGAGCACAATTATAATTTTGACCTTAGTCATATTACCAACTCTCAGTCACGTTGAATACAGTCACAATTATGACTTCAGTCATATTACCGATCTTCAGTCTCATTTGTGACCATAGTCATATTAATTATCTCAGTCATATTACCAACCCTCAGTCATATTATCGATCCTCAGATACATTGACGTGACCCCATTCACATTGTGATTGTATTCTTTTACATACAATCACAAAAATGACTGTCAATTAGGTATGTGTCTAAGTGTGTATTTATTTAGGCACAATCACAAAGTGACTATAAGTGGCTATATCCGCACAAAAAAATAGGAATTAGTTTTTAGTGTGTATTTAAAATAAAAATAAGTGCTTTTAAAATACAGTGCCTAAATGAGAGATAAGAGGTTAAAAATATATTTAGATTTCCTCACCCCTTATATTTTAAAACAAAAATAAATAATTAAATGTTTAAGTGAATAGTAAATTAATTAATTTATTTTTTATTTTATAAGGGTAAAAGAGAAAAAAAAAATTAGGTCAAACCTCCTACTAGTAAAAAAAGATAAAGAGAAATAAAAAATGATTAAAGAAAATTATAACTTAAAACCTTAGAATCAAAGAAAAAATAAGTTGAGGTATATATATATATATATATATAACAACTACGCTAATTTAAGACATGTCAAAGTTAGAGCAACTATGAAATAAATCAACAAGCACCCTTATGTCTAAAGCAGATATAAATAAAGCAATAAATCAAAGCAACAAAATAATCGACATAAAGATTTTGTTGACGAAGTGAAATACTCTTACGAGTAAAAAATCACTCCGTATATATAGGCTACCAGCCAAATTCACTATAATGAGAAAACTTACATTGATGGTATAGGACCTATGGTGACAACTTTATCGACTCGAATACCTCTAGATTGTAATAACTCGAAGAACTCCCCGAGCCCGCACCAAGCAGCTTTCTTCAGAACCTCTGGAGTCTCTGAGTGGATCAACCATTTGAACACGCAACGCCAGAACTCTGATTACCAATCTTCCTTCTAAAGAACTCTGAAGGCTTAGAAAATTGGGTTAGAGTTGTGTTTCTATGTTGATGGTCAATCATTGCTCAATTTCACCAAAAGAAAGAAGACAAGAAAACCTAGGAAGTCATCAAGGTGAATTGTGAAGCAGGTTGAAAATAAAAGACATTGTAGCTCTGAATAATGTGTTTTCCAACCGTCGATAAGGTGGCTATATATATATATATATTTAATATAGGTAGGGTAGATGTAGTGTTTTTCTTGTGCTAAACAGGCTAAAAAACACGTCCAAAATAACTCAATCTCGTAATTTCGTTCGAACACCCATCAGACGCAAGTCGAACATGCACTGTTCCGTAAACTTGTTCAAACGCAGTCTCGAACGCACCTCAAACACAAATACATTAGAAGGTTTCGTTCGCGTGGAAAGATGAACACATTACATACGAGAACCTACTGTCAAGTTTTGTCGAACGCAAACATGAATGCAACACTAACATATATCTGCTATCTTCATGCATAGTCTGTCAAATATCAGTCCAATTGCTCCGAGATCTTCAAAACTCATTACAGTTCAATTGAACTTATTTTGTTACCGACATTGCCAATAAAAATATAACTAACAATGAGAAATCAATTTTTTTTTCCAATAAATTTCTATTTTAAAATTAGTGATATAATTATATAAAGATATAGTTTTTTTTACGGTACAAAGCACTTGTTATTTAAGTATTGATAAAATGAAAAATATAAATTTATATTATAATTAATAATTATAAATTATGTGAGCTCATATGATAATCTTCCAACTGATATACTTTTTTTAAAGATAAGAGGGTGTGTCTTTGGTCGTGTCATTTAGATATACAATTATCATTGTTTTTTTTTTTTTTCATTTTTTTCCTATGACATGTGTTTAGGTGAACACCTATCAATTTTCTGTTATTGTTAATATAAAAATCTTCTCGTAACAGTTTTGATAAGAATTTCTAGTTAAATATTCCCCATAATATAATCATTTGTTCATAACACCATTTATGAACAATCATTTGTTCACTATATTTTTGTAATAACAACACTAAACAAAACCTTAATCAATAACAGTGTGTGCAGTAAGTGATTGATTGTTCAATCGTCAATTTATTGTTTGGATCGAGAGTTTCCCAATTGAGCTAGACTTTATTTTGTATTTTGTATTTTTTTACCATGAATATAAAGAATGTGATATTATATATTTGAAAATTGTATCCTAATAGTTCAAAAATAATGAGTCAATAAACATACATATAAATATAAATCAAGAACAATGATATGGAAATTAACTGATCATTAATTTATTATTAAAACAACATTATATCTCTTAATCCTCATTTTATCATAAATTAGTCTCCTTTAATATTTTTTATACAATGAATGAAAGTTGAAGCAGTACTCCATTGAAAATGTAGAAAGGCACATACACGGGAATCCGTAATGCAAACTCCCACCAATTTCGATTCCAAAAAAATCAAAGTTATATTATCAAATATTAACAATGCTACTTTCACAATTTTTTTTAAAATCATTAGAAACCCCATCACCAAACCACCCATTCCAGACTTAAGCGTGGCAGGTAAAATCATCGTCTGTCCCAAACTCTTACAAGAAACGCACTCCATGGATTCAAACCCAAGACCTCAAGGTGAGATCCTGAACCCTACACCACCAAACCACGCTCATTGTGGACTACTTTCACGACCTAATTATTAATGAGTATTTGATGAGTGATAATTATATCACTATCTCCCACTCATCTAACCTAATATTTTGTATAGTTTCTCGGGTTTTGTGAACGTTTTGATGTGTTTTGTGTTATTTTGTAGATAAATAAAGTTGGGAAAGCATTGGAAGTAATTTGGGGCCAAAATAGAGAAAAAATGACAAAGGGGCAATTTTGTAATTTGTCAGCGTCGCGACGCCAAGACCCTACGCGTCGCGACGCCTAAAGTGCGCCGGCCATGCTAACGTGCGCCGAGGGACACATGTCAGAATCTGAAAATTGGACTTGCTAACGTGCGCCGACCTTGCTAACATGCGCCGTGCTACGTGTCATCATCACAGAAGATCTGCTAAAATGCACCGGCTGCCACGTGTCGAAATCTCATTGGACCAAAGCAAGCGCGTGCCACGTGTCAATCTCTCATTGGACCGAATATTGGACAAATCACATGTTGCCACATGTCGACCTCTCATTTGACCGATCCTAAGCGCGTGCCACGTGTCAACTTTTTATTGGACCGAAGGATCAACCAATCACCGTGTGCCACGTGTCGTCTTCTCATTGCACCACCTTCACCGCGTGACACGTGTCATCACCAGAATCTGCCGACAGAACACGCGTGGACCAAAGCCGCGTGCTGGCGTCGCGACGCCAAGACCCTACGCGTCGCGACGCAAGTTGCCGAAAATGCCTATAAATTCAGGCCTTCTTCACTTCATTTGGTGTGCTTTCCTTGGGAGTTTTTCCCTGTTTTTAGAGGATTGCATCTAGTTTTGTATATATAAATAATATTTTTAATTATGTATTTTAATTTTCAGTAATAATAGTAGTTCTTCTTATTCTTCTATTTTCTTTTATGTTTTGTAGTTAAATTTCCGCTGGGGTAAAATGTGAAACATTTAATATAATTATCTAGGTAAATCTCACTTAACTATAATTTATAAATTATAATTTAACCGGATTAATTAATGTCAGACTTTATTACCGCCTATATGGTCGGGTTGAATATAAATTACTTTACCGCCTATATGGCTGGTCTTTATGTGACAGATAATTACCGCCTATATGGCTGGTGTAGTTGGACTAAATGGATTACCGCCTATATGGCTAGTTTTAAATGTTTAACATTATTAATTCCTGAGAAAGCAGAATATAAAATAATTTATATATTATAATAAGTGAGATTCCTAGATAAGAAATATTAAATGTGGATCCTCTAACCCCAGTATTTTATTTTTATTCTAGGGAAGTGATGAAACTCAATATTCACACACTTAATAATTGATTTTCTTTTTATGGGTAATTCTTTAGATTTTTTATTGAGTCTTATGCTTAATGCTTCTTGTTAATTGGCCATTAATAAGATTGATATGGTAAACTTAAAATGAACTAGACATAGAGATTTTAAGTTTCAGCCTTAGATTCAATAGCCCACGATCTTCCTTGAGGATAGATAACCCTTTAATAGATTTCCTTACAGGATAGACATATACCTGTCGGGCGGGGGTAGCCATAATTGGAACTTAATCTTAATGAATCCAGGTAATTTGGTTGACATAGACATATGGTTCAATTAGGTTATACTGGGTATTTGCGTCTGACCATCGATATAGGCTTTTGCATAATTTCGTGTTTCAGGTTAGCAAACTGATTTATTACACATAGATAAGAGAATCAATTCATCTTTATATCAATATTGTGTGGAGTCACGACCCTAGATCTTTGAGTCTTTTCTTTTATTTTCCTTAGTATTTTTTTTTGAGTCTGTTTTTATTTTAATTAGCAAATTCACATTCAACCAACCAAAAGCAATCATTCTCTTCTCCATATAATTAGATACCTGTAAATAAATAGTATCAATAATTAATAACAACAGTAGGAATTAAGTCCTCGTGGGATCGATATTTTTATACTACTTGAACGATACGTACGCTTGCGTTATACGTGTGTGTTTACACCGGTCAAGTTTTTGGCGCCGTTGCCGGGGACTTATTTATCTTTACTATTAGTTTAGGGGTCAGATACCTTTACTTGTATCTAATTTCTTTTTACTTATTGTTGTTGTTTTCTTGTGTTTCAGGTTTTCAGAAACTACATGAGACGAACCAGAAGCTTTGAACTCCGACCGCTTGACCCGGAAATTGAAAGAACCATCAGACAGTTGAGAAGGGAAAGACGAGAAGGCCAAGAAGCTTTAGTCAACATGGAACCTGAACCTTTGGAGGTTGCATCACCAATACCCATTCGAGACAGAACCATTCCGGTGGTTGACAGACTCATTTCCTGTATTGTACTTCCTCCCTTACCAGCAAATGCGGGTGACATCAAAACATACATTCAGATGATCTAGCAGTCAGTTCAGTTTGGGGGGAATGCAACTGAAGATCCTAATGCCCACATCAGCAATTTCCTGGAAGTTTGCGACACTTTCAATTACAACCGAGAAGCTGAAGAAGCTATGAGACTACGTGTTTTTCCATACTCCTTGAAGGACAGAGCTAAAGCCTGTCTACATTCACATGAGATTCCAAAATGACTTCAAGTCCAAACCTTCTATAATGGACTTTCTGGAATAATGAGAACCACAATCGATGCTGCTGCTGGAGGAGCTTTAATGGCAAAAGGAGAAGATCAAGCCTGTGACCTAATCGAAGAAATGGCCAACAATAATTCCTTGTGGCCAACAGAAAGAGGCATGATCCAAAGAATTGCAGGAATTTATGAAAGTGGAGCCAATACAGCAGTCAACACCAAGCTGGATCAGATATGCAAATTCATGGAGACTCTTACCACTGGATCCACAAGTTCACCATATGGAGGAGCACCAGAACCAAACCAACTTGAAGAGACGGTGAATTATGTCAATAATTTCAACAGACAGGGGAACAATCCATATTCCAATACCTACAACCCAGGGTGGAGGAATCATCCTAATTTTTCATGGAGCAACAATTCAGGGCAAAAGAACAATCCACCACCAGGATTCCAACAGCAGAACTATCCACCACTTGGATTTCAGCAACAGAACAAAGGCCAGGAGCAGACAAATGAACCAGGAATAGCAGAAGTGCTGAATCAGTTAAAAAAGTACGATGCTATGTTTCAGAGCCAATCAGCTTCCATCAAAGCACTGGAGAATCAAATCGGACAACTGGCCAATGCTCAGAGTTACAGACCGCCAGGAAATCTTCCCAGCAACACAGAACTAAATCCAAGGAACATAGGGAAGGAGTGGTGTCATGCCATCATGTTAAAAAGCGGTACTGAAATAAACAAAGATGTTGGAGCCAAAACAACTGCTGAGGAAGTTTCAAAAGAAACAGGGCAACAGACGGAGGAAAAAGAAGCAAATGAAAAAGAACAGACCACTCCACCTCCACATTTTCCTAAGCGTCTTCAGAAAAACAAACTGGACAAGCAGTTTGCTCGTTTCCTGGAGGTGTTCAAAAAGCTGCACATCAACATTCCATTTGCAGAAGCCTTGGAACAAATGCCCAGCTATGTAAAATTCATGAAAGATATTCTTTCACGAAAACAGAGATTGGGAGATTACGAGACAGTAGCATTGACAGAAGAGTACAGCGCCATCATTCAGAGGAAACTTCCCCCGAAGTTGAAAGATCCTGGCAGTTTCACCATTCCTTGCGTCATAGGAGAACATAACTTTGGTAAGGCTTTATGTGATTTAGGTGCAAGTGTTAATTTGAATCCTTTTTCTATTTTCAGGAAACTGCAGATTGGAGAAACAATGCCCACTTCAGTCTTTCTACAACTTGCTGATAAAACGCTTGTATTTCCAAGAGGCGTAGTTGAGGATGTGCTGGTCAAGTTTGAAAAATTCATTTTCCCAACAGATTTTATTGTCCTTGATATGGAGGAAGACGCATATGTGCCAATCATCCTCGGGAGACCATTCTTGGCTACAGGTCGAACCATTATTGATGTACAAAAAGGAGAATTAACCATGATGGTACAGTACCAAGAAGTAACATTCAATGTTTTCAAGGCCATGAATTTCCCAGATGATGAAAAGAAAGAGGAATGTTTCAGACTTGATGTGATACACAGTACCATTCAGAACTCCAATGCAATGCAAAGTTCTACTGACAAACTTAAAACAAGTCAATTGCCTGTGGAGCCTAAAGATAAAGCGTCTTTTGCACTGAAAGAGCCAATTCTTACACTACAAGCAACAGAAGAGAAAAAGATCCACCAGCTCAACGAATTGGAGGAATTTCACAATCAGCCTTTTGAGGATTCCAAATTGTACAAAGAAAAGGGTAAGAAAAGACATGATGAGAAGTTAGTGCGCATACAACTGGAACCAGGGCAGAAGGTACTGTTAAACAAATCAAGGGTGAAATTATTCCCATGGAAGCCAAAATCACGGTGGTTAGGTCCATTTGTGATCACCAAAGTTTTACCAGATAGAGCCGTTGAGATACATGATCCTGACTCCAACAAAACTTTCAAGGTTAAAAACAAGCGTGTTAAGCACTACTGGGGAGAATCATTTGAGCGACAAAAAGAAAGTGTCACACTTTCAGATCCAGCCTAACGATCGAGAAGTAAAGTCTAGCTGACGACTTTAAACTTAGCGCTCGCAGGGAGGCAACCCATGCAATTTGTGTATATATTGTGATCTGGTGTGTTTTATTTTTGTGTGTTTAGTTTTTGCAGGTAAAGTAATTTCACGATGGAAGAAGCTCTCGCAAATCTTCTCAAGCAATTTCCTTCTCTCCCTCAAAAATCTCTGATGAAAGTCTACAAAACTCGCTTGGAACGGATGAGATTATTGATGATCAAAGGTATTCCAACTGACATTCGTTGGTTAATTGAAGCACGGGTTCGATTGGCAGGTGAGTCTTCTGACTCTTTTATTTCACATCTTTCTGGTTTAGGAAAGAGCACATATGCTAAAAAGAGAAGAGCAAAAGAATGTGTGTTTGTTATAAATGTGCTCGTATGTTTTGTAATACTCGTTGTCGTTCTTTAGGAATGGTGTCTGATAACCGCGAGGATAAGATTAATTTCATTAGGGATGGCTTGAGTAAGGAGTCTTTGGATGACATATCTAAAACTCTTGAGACGCATCCCAGTGGATGTGTGTATCATGAAATTCGCATGTTATATGCACAATTTCAAAAAGAAAGACAACAGTTAAGTTTTGGGAATCTGACTAAAAAAGACCCTGTTTGCCAATTTATAAGAAAATTGGATGGGAAGCTTGTCCCTGACGCATAGACGTCAATGAAGCCGCTACTTTTCTTGTACATATTATATCTCTTTGTCTTTTCCTAATAATTGTGATTTTTCTTGTTGTTTTCTTTTATTTTCTCCGACAGGATCTAGAAATTTTTTACTATCACGATTTATTTTACTGTTTAACTAATAATTGTCATTTGGCAGGTAATAGTGCTATTATTTTACTCACCATTTTCAGGTATTATAAATTCAACTCATTATTGCACTTTTGAAGACATCTAGAGTAAAACATGGAAGTCACTTCAAGAAGACGAGTTGAAAACATCTGTGTGTTTTGCGGTAGTAGTGTTGGTGTTAAGCCACAATACGTAGAAGCAGCACAGGAATTGGGTCGAGTCTTAGCTGCAAGGAATATGCACTTAATATATGGCGGAGGCAATCTTGGACTTATGGGGATCGTTTCAAAAGCTGTACAGGAAGGAGGCAGTCATGTTTTGGGAATCATCCCAAAACCCTTGGCAGAAGCAAACCTTATTGAACCATCAAACAGAGAGGAACTGATCGTGCCAGGTATCTCTGAACGACTGGTAGAAATGATTAACCGTGCTGATGCTTTTATTGCTTTGCCAGGTGGCTTGGGCACATTGGAGGAAATTTTTATAGTGCTATCTTGGGCGAACCTGAACATACACCAGAAACCGCTTGGACTGTACAACGTTGAAGGATTTTATTATTTTCTTTGTGTGTTTCTTGATGATGCTCGGAGAAATGGGTTCGTGTCAAAACCTATGAAAGAACTCCTCTTCACTGCCAGAACTGCTCCGGATCTAATAGACCAAATCTTAGCCTATGGACCACAAATTGACCCTGTCCTTTCAAAGATAAATTGGTCCGAGGACGATCGTGGTAAGAGGCGTCGTGTTAATCTGGATCTTAACCTTTAACTTTTCGTGTAGAATTTCAGCTAACCAGGTATTATCTTCTAAACTCTTCTTCTACTGTTTAAGACATTGGGGACACTGTCTCATTTAGGTTTGGGGGAGGGAATTAGTTGATTAGTATCTTGTTTTTAGTTGTGTGTTGTTTTTATTTTTAGTTCAAAATTTTTCGAAAAATACAAAAAAATTGAAAATTTTTCAAAAAATTACAAAAATATTTTGCGTTTTTGCGTTTTTATTTTTGACTAAAAGGGTGAAATTGGTGAGAGATAGCTGAGTAAGGATTTCCCACTCCTGATACGTATCTCAAACCCATTTTCGAAACAAGTTAATTTTTGTTTATTTCATTTTAAATTATTTAATTTGTGAATTCTCCATAAAACTGACTAAAATTGATCTTCATATGCTCAATTGACAGATATTATCAACATACATAGAAACATACGGACATGAGCTAAAATTGAAAAGTTTGTAATATTCAGTGCTCTAGTTTAATTGGAGGAAGCATCTCAAAAAGCAATGAAGTAAAAAAAAAATCAAAGAAAAAATCAGAAAAATCCGAAAAATTATTCAATTGCTGCAAAAACGTGTGAATTCTAATAAAACTTTAGGACAAAAATATTACTATCTTATCAACTGCACTTGTGACTGTTGTGGGCAAAAATGAGTTGTTTAATATTTTGTTGGCTGTGTATATGGAGAATGGTAATTATAATCGGAGAATTTACTTATTCGGTAATTTAGAAAGAAAGAAAACATCTAGTAACTTGGAGTAGAAGTTTCACCTGATTAGTCACTAACTTCTTTATTCTCTTTTCGCTTGTCTTTTTGCTTTTGTGTGCATTAGTTTTACTTTCTTTTTACTTTTGTAAAATGTTTATGGGTATCATTGCTGTAAGCCCTCACGAGACTACATCTCGTCCATTAGGGACACCTATGGGTTTAAAGGCTTGTTGCATACGCTAAATGCAACCGTGATCTCTACGAAAGTGGCTTAGTTAAATTTTATTATGTTATTTTATTCTATGTTTTGCTCGAGGACTAGCAAAATGTTAGGTTTGGGGGTGTGATGAGTGGTATTTATATCATTATTTCCCACTCATCTAACCTAATATTTTGTATAGTTTCTCGGGTTTTGTGAACGTTTTGATGTGTTTTGTGTTATTTTGCAGATAAATAAAGTTGGGAAAGCATTGGAAGTAATTTGGGGCCAAAATAGAGAAAAAATGACAAAGGGGCAATTTTGTAATTTATCAGCGTCGCGACGCCAAGACCCTACGCGTCGCGACGCCTAAAGTGCGCCGGCCATGCTAACGTGCGCCGAGGGACACATGTCAGAATCTGAAAAATTGGACTTGCTAACGTGCGCCGACCTTGCTAACATACGCCGTGCTACGTGTCATCATCACAGAAGATCTGCTAAAATGCACCGGCTGCCACGTGTCGAAATCTCATTGGACCAAAACAAGCGCGTGCCACGTGTCAATCTCTCATTGGACCGAATATTGGACAAATCACATGTTGCCAAGTGTCAACCTCTCATTTGACCGATCCTAAGCGCGTGCCACGTGTTAACTTTTTATTGGACCGAAGGATCAGCCAATCACCGTGTGCCACATGTCATCTTCTCATTGCACCACCTTCACCGCGTGACATGTGTCATCACCAGATTCTGCCGACAGAACACGCGTGGACCAAAGCCGCGTGCTGGCGTAACGACGCCAAGACCCTACGCGTCGCGACACAAGTTGCCGAAAATGCCTATAAATTCAGGCCTTCTTCACTTCATTTGGTGTGCTTTCCTTGGTAGTTTTTCCCTGTTTTTAGAGGATTGCATCTAGTTTTGTATATATAAATAATATTTTTAATTATTTATTTTAATTTTCAGTAATAATAGTAGTTCTTCTTCTTCTCTTCTCTTTTATGTTTTGTAGTTAAATTTCCGCTGGGGTAAAAGGTGAAACATTTAATATAATTATCTAGGTAAAACTCACTTAACTATAATTTATAAATTATAATTTAACCGGATTAATTAATATCAGAGTTTATTACCGCCTATATGGTCGGGTTGAATATAAATTACTTTACCGCCTATATGGCTGGTCTTTATGTGACAGATAATTACCGCCTATATGGCTGTTGTAGTTGGACTAAATGGATTACCGCCTATATGGCTGGTTTTAAATGTTTAACATTATTAATTCCTGAGAAAGCAGAATATAAAATAATTTATATATTATAATAAGTGAGATTCCTAGATAAGAAATATTAAATGTGGATCTTCTAACCCTAGTATTTTATTTTTATTCTAGGGAAGTGATGAAACACAATATTCACACACTTAATAATTGATTTTCTTTTTATGGGTAATTCTTTAGATTATTTATTGAGTCTTAAGCTTAATGCTTCTTGTTAATTGGCCATTAATAAGATTGATATTGTAAACTTAAATTGAACTAGACATATGGATTTTAAGTTTCAGCCTTAGATTCAATAGCTCACGATCTTCCTTGAGGATAGATAACCCTTTAATAGATTTCCTTACAGGATAGACATATACCTGTCGGGCGGGGGTAGCCATAATTGGAACTTAATCTTAATGAATCCAGGTAATTTGGTTGACATAGACATATGGTTCAATTGGGTTATACTGGGTATTTGCGTCTGACCATCGATAAAGGCTTTTGCATAATTTCGTGTTCCAGGTTAGCAAACTGATTTATTACACATAGATAAGAGAATCAATTCATCTTTATATCAATATTGTGTGGAGTCAAGACCCTAAATCTTTGAGTCTTTTCTTTTATTTTCCTTAGTATTTTCTTTTGAGTCTATTTTTATTTTAATTAGCAAATTCACATTCAACCAACCAAAACCAATCATTCTCTTCTCCTTATAATTAGATACATGTAAATAAATAGTATCAATAATTAATAACAACAGTAGGAATTAAGTCCTCGTGGGATCGATATTTTTATACTACTTGAACGATACGTACGCTTGCGTTATACGTGTGTGTTTACGCCGGTCAAGTTTTTGGCGCCGTTGCCGGGGACTTATTTATCTTTTACTATTAGTTTAGGGGTTAGATACCTTTACTTGTATCTAATTTCTTTTTACTTATTGTTGTGGTTTTCTTGTGTTTCAGGTTTTCAGAAACTACATGAGACGAACCAGAAGCTTTGAACTCCGACCGCTTGACCCGGAAATTGAAAGAACCATCAGACAATTGAGAAGGGAAAGACGAGAAGGCCAAGAAGCTTTAGTCAACATGGAACCTGAACCTTTGGAGGTTGCACCACCAATACCCATTCGAGACAGAACCATTCCGGTGGTTGACAGACTCATTTCCTGTATTGTACTTCCTCCCTTACCAGCAAATATGGGTGACATCAAAACATGCATTCAGATGATCTAGCAGTCAGTTCAGTTTGGGGGGAATGCAAATGAAGATCCTAATGCCCACATCAGCAACTTCCTGGAAGTTTGCGACACTTTCAATTACAACCGAGAAGCTGAAGAAGCTATGAGACTACGTGTTTTTCCATACTCCTTGAAGGACAGAGCTAAAGCCTGTCTACATTCACATGAGATTCCAAAATGACTTCAAGTCCAAACCTTCTATAATGGACTTTCTGGAATAATGAGAACCACAATCGATGCTGCTGCTGGAGGAGCTTTAATGGAAAAAGGAGAAGATCAAGCCTGGGAACTAATCGAAGAAATGGCCAACAACAATTCCTTGTGGCCAACAGAAAGGAGCATGATTTAAAGAATTGCAGGAATTTATGAAAGTGGAGCCAATACAGCAGTCAACGCCAAGCTGGATCAGATATGCAAATTCATGGAGACTTTTACCACTGGATCCACAAGTTCACCATATGGAGGAGCACCAGAACCAAACCAACTTGAAGAGACGGTGAATTATGTCAATAATTTCAACAGACAGGGGAACAATCCATATTCCAACACCTACAACCCAGGGTGGAGGAATCATCCTAATTTTTCATGGAGCAACAAGTCAGGGCAAAAGAACAATCCACCACCTGGATTCCAACAGAACTATCCACCACTTGGATTTCAGCAACAGAACAAAGGCCATGAGCAGAAAAATGAACCATGAATAGCAAAAGTGTTGTCTCAGTTAAAAAAGTACGATGCTATGTTTCAGAGCCAATCAGCTTCCATCAAAGCACTGGAGAATCAAATCGGACAACTGGCCAATGCTCAGAGTTACAGACCGCCAGGAAATCTTCCCAACAACACAGAACCAAATCCAAGGAACATAGGGAAGGAGCAGTGTCATGCCATCATGTTAAAAAGCGGTACTGAAATCAACAAAGATGTTGGAGCTAAAACAACTGCTGAGGAAGTTCCAAAAGAAACAGGGCAACAGACGGAGGAAAAAGAAGCAAAGGAAAAAGAACAGACCACTCCACCTCCACCTTTTCCTCAGCGTCTTCAGAAAAACAATCTGGACAAGCAGTTTGCTCGTTTCTTGGAGGTGTTCAAAAAGCTGCACATCAACATTCCATTTGCAGAAGCCTTGGAACAAATGCCCAGCTATGTAAAATTCATGAAAGATATTCTTTCACGAAAACGGAGATTGGGAGATTACGAGACAGTAGCATTGATAGAAGAATGCAGCGCCATCATTCAGAGGAAACTTCCCCCGAAGTTGAAAGATCCTGGCAGTTTCACCGTTCCTTGCGTCATAGGAGAACATAACTTTGGTAAGGCTTTATGTGATTTAGGTGCAAGTGTTAATTTGATGCCTTTTTCTATTTTCAGGAAACTGCAGATTGGAGAAACAATGCCCACTTCAGTCTCTCTACAACTTGCTGATAGAACGCTCGTATTTCCAAGAGACGTAGTTGAGGATGTGTTGGTCAAGGTTGACAAATTCATTTTCCCAGCAGATTTTATTGTCCTTGATATGGAGGAAGACGCAGACGTGCCAATCATCATCGGGAGACCATTCTTGGCTACAGGTCGAACCATTATTGATGTACAAAAAGAAGAATTAACCATGAGGGTACAGGACCAAGAAGTAACATTCAATGTTTTCAAGGCCATGAATTTCCCAGATGATGAAAAGAAGGAGGAATGTTTCAGACTTGATGTGATACATTGTACCATTCAGAACTCCAATGCAATGCAAAGTTCTACTGACAAACTTAAAACATGTCAATTGCCTGTGGAGCCTAAAGATAAAACGTCTTTTGCACTGAAAGAGCCAATTCTTGCACTACAAGAAACAGAAGAGAAAAAGATCCACCAGCTCAACGAATTGGAGGAATTTCACAGTCAGTCTTTTGAGGATGCCAAATTGTACAAAGAAAAGGGCAAGAAAAGACATGATGAGAAGTTAGTGTGCATACAACTGGAACCAGGGCAGAAGGTACTGTTAAACAAATCAAGGGTGAAATTCTTCCCATGGAAGCCAAAATCACGGTGGTCAGGTCCATTTGTGATCACCAAAGTTTTACCAGATAGAGCCGTTGAGATACATGATCCTGACTCCAACAAAACTTTCAAGGTTAAAAACAAGCGTGTTAAGCACTACTGAGGAGAATCATTTGAGCGATAAAAAGAAAGTGTCACACTTTCAGATCCAGCCTAACGATCGAGAAGTAAAGTCTAGCTGACGACTTTAAACTTAGCGCTCGCAGAGAGGCAACCCATGCAATTAGTTTTTGCAGGTAAAGTAATTTCACGATGGAAGAAGCTCTCGCAAATTTTCGCAAGCAATTTCCTTCTCTCCCTCAAAAATCTCTGATGAAAGTCTACAAAACTCGCTTGGAACAGATGAGATTACTGATGATCAAAGGTATTCCTACTGACATTCGTTGGTTAATTGAAGCACGGGTTCGATTGGCAGGTGAGTCTTCTGACTCTTTTATTCACATCTGCCTGGTTTAGGAAAGAGCACATATGCTAAAAAGAGAAGAGCCAAAAGAATGTGTGTTGTTATAAATGTGCTCGTATGTTTTGTAATACTCGTTGTCGTTCTTTAGGAATGGTGTCTGATAACCGCGAAGATAAGATTAATTTCATTAGGGATGGCTTGAATAAAGAGTCTTTGGATGACATATCTAAAACTCTTGAGACGCATCCCAATGGATGCGTGTATCATGAAATTCGCATGTTATATGCACAATTTCAAAAAGAAAGACAACAGTTAAGTCTTGGGAATCTGACTCAAAAAGACCTGTTTGCCAATTTATAAGAAAATTGGATGGGAAGCTTGTCCCTGACGCATAGACGTCAATGAAGCCGCTACTTTTCTTGTACATATTACATCTCTTTGTCTTTTCCTAATAATTGTGATTTGTTTTGTTGTTTTCTTTTATTTTCTCCGACAGGATCCAGAACTTTTTTACTATCACGATTTATTTTACTGTTTAACTAATAATTGTCATTTGGCAGGTAATAGTGCTATTATTTTACTCACCATTTTCAGGTATTATAAATTCAACTCATTATTGCACTTTTGAAGACATCCAGAGTAAAACATGGAAGCCACTTCAAGAAGATGAGTTGAAAACATCTGTGTGTTTTGCGGTAGAAGTGTTGGTGTTAAGCCACAATACGTAGAAGCAGTACAAGAATTGGGTCGAGTCTTAGCTGCAAGGAATATGCACTTAATATATGGCGGAGGCAATCTTGGACTTATAGGGATCGTTTCAAAAGCTGTACAGGAAGGAGGCAGTCATGTTTTGGGAATCATCCCAAAACCCTTGGCAGAAGCAAATCTTATTGAACCATCAAACAGAGAGGAACTGATCGTGCCAGGTATCTCTGAACGACTGGTAGAAATGATTAACCCTGCTGATGCTTTTATTGCTTTGCCAGGTGGCTTGGGCACATTGGAGGAAATTTTTATAGTGCTATCTTGGGCGAACCTGAACATACACCAGAAACCGCTTGGACTGTACAACGTTGAAGGATTTTATGATTTTCTTTGTGTGTTTCTTGATGATGCTCGGAGAAATGGGTTCGTGTCAAAACCTATGAAAGAACTCCTCTTCACTGCCAGAACTGCTCCGGATCTAATAGACCAAATCTTAGCCTATGAACCACAAATTGACCCTGTCCTTTCAAAGATAAATTGGTCCGAGGACGATCGTGGTAAGAGGCGTCGTGTTAATCTGGATCTTAACCTTTAACTTTTCGTGTAGAATTTTAGCTAACCAGGTATTATCTTCTAAACTTTTCTTCTACTGTTTAAGACATTGGAGACAATGTCTCATTTAGGTTTGGGGGAGGGAATTAGTTGATTTGTATCTTGTTTTTAGTTGTGTGTTGTTTTTATTTTTAGTTCAAAATTTTTTCGAAAAATATAAAAAAATTGAAAAATTTTCAAAAAATTACAAAAATATTTTGCGTTTTTGTGTTTTTATTTTTGACTAAAAGGGTGAAATTGGTGAGAGATAACTGAGTAAGGATTTCCCACTCCTGATACGTATCTCAAACCCATTTTCGAAACAAGTTAATTTTTGTTTATTTCATTTTAAATTATTTAATTTGTGAATTCTCCATAAAACTGACTAAAATGGATCTTCATATGCTCAGTTGACAGATATTATCAACATACATAGAAACATACGGACATGAGCTAAAATTGAAAAATTTGTAATATTCAGTGCTCTAGTTTAATTGGAGGATGCATCTTAAAAAGCAATGGAGTAAAAAAAAAAATCAAAGAAAAAATCAGAAAAATCCGAAAAATTATTCAATTGCTGCAAAAAGGTGTGAATTCTGATAAAACTTTAGGACAAAAATATTACTCTCTTATCAACTGCACTTGTGACTGTTGTGGGCAAAAATGAGTTGTTTAATATTTTGTTGGCTGTGTATATGGAGAATGGTAATTATAATCGGAGAATTTACTTATTCGGTAATTTAGAAAGAAAGAAAACATCTAGTAACTTGGAGTAGAAGTTTCACCTGATTAGTCACTAACTTCTTTATTCTCTTTTCGCTTGTCTTTTTGCTTTTGTGTGCATTAGTTTTACTTTCTTTTTACTTTTGTAAAATGTTTATGGGTATCATTGCTGTAAGCCCTCACGAGACTACATCTCGTCCACTAGGGACACCTATGGGTTTAAAGGCTTGTTGCATACGCTAAATGCAACCGTGATCTCTACGAAAGTGGCTTAGTTAAATTTTATTATGTTATTTTATTCTATATTTTGCTCGAGGACTAGCAAAATGTTAGGTTTAGGGGTGTGATGAGTGGTATTTATATCACTATTTCCCACTTATCTAACCTAATATTTTGTATAGTTTCTCGGTTTTGTGAATGTTCTGATGTGTTTTGTGTTATTTTGCAGATAAATAAAGTTGGGAAAGCATTGGAAGTAATTTGGGGCCAAAATAGAGAAAAAATGACAAAGGGGCAATTTTGTAATTTGTCAGCGTCGCGACGCCAAGACCCTACGCGTCGCGACGCCTAAAGTGCGCCGACCATGCTAACGTGCGCCGAGGGACACATGTCAGAATCTGAGAAATTGAACTTGCTAACATGCGCCGACCTTGCTAACGTGCGTCGTGCCACTTGTCATCATCACAGAAGATCTGCTAAAATGCGCCGGCTGCCACATGTCGAAATCTCATTGGACCAAAGCAAGCGCGTGCCACGTGTCAATCTCTCATTGGACCGAATATTGGACAAATCACATGTTGCCACGTGTCGACCTCTCATTTGATCGATCCTAAGCGCGTTGACCGGCGTAAACACACACGTATAACGCAAGCGCACGTATCGTTCAAGTAATATAAAAATATCGATCCTACGAGGACTTAATTCCTACTGTTGTTATTAATTATTGAATCTATTTATTTACAGATATTTAATTGAGGGTGAAGAGGATGATTGCTTGATTGATTTGGTTGATTGTAGATTTGCTAAATAAATAAATAAATAAAAAGACAAAAGAAAATACTAAAGAAAATAACAAAAGACACAAAGATCTAGGGTTGTGAATCATTCTAATATCTTTTAAAAGATGAAGTGATTATTTTATATTTGTGTAATAAATCAGATTACTAACCTGGAACACTAAATTATGCAAAAGCCTATGTCGATGGTCAGACGCAAATACCCAGTTTAACCCAATTGAACCATATGTCTATGTCAACCAAATTATCTGGATTCATTAAGTTTAAGTTCCAATTATGGCTACCCCCGCCCGACAGGTATATGTCTATCCTGTAAGGAAATCTATTAAAGGGTTATCTCCTCAAGGAAGATCGTGGGCTATTAAGTCTAAGGCTGAAACCTAAAATCCCCATGTCTAGTTCATTTTAGATTCACCACATCAATCTTATTGGTGATCAGACAACAAGAAACATTAAGCTTAAGACTTAATAAGTAAACCTTTAAATTACCCAAACTATAAAATAACCCCTTATAAACCGGTGATATTAGAATTCATCACAACCCCAGATAACTAACACATAACTAGGGCTAGTAAAAACTTAAAAGTAAAAGACATAAAGTAAAAATACTGAAAAGTAAAAGACATAAAGTAAAAGCTGAAAAGTAAAATAAAATAAAATAAAATGCTAAGGTAAAAGGAATTACTTTTACTATTTATTATTTTAGATATCTCCCATAAAATAATATATAAACTTGTGATTCTTTTTCCAACCAGCCATAAAAGCGGTAACCTGATTAAGTCAAATTAAGTCCAACCAGCCATAAAGGCGGAACCAAAATTAAATTACCAACCGACCAATCTGGCGGTATCCTTGATTAGTCAGGTTTAAACCAGATTAAAATGAATTACCAACCGACCAATCTGGCGATATCCTTTTTAAGTCAATTTTAAATAGTGAATATATTATTTTTAAGGGAGATTAATCTAAATAGTAACAGTAAAAGAATTACCTTTCACCATAGTTGAGGAAGTTACCTCCTCATGGTAAATAGTAAAAACTGTAAAAAGTAAAAAAGTAAATTACTATATTAACAAAACGTAATTAAAATTATTTACAAAACTAAAAACTAAAAACTAAAAAAAAAACTAAAAACTAAAAGAAATTAGAGAGAGAAACTCTCTCTTTACATAGAATAGAAGAGAGAGAGTGGTACCACTAAATCTGAAATTTGAAGCTCTATTTATAGGCCCTGATAGGCTTCCAGCGTCGCGACGCCAGGGCCTTTGGCGTCGCTACGCTAGCTTCTGTCGACGTGGCACGCTCTAGTTCGTCGGTTTGAAGATTCTGGATAAGCTGATAAGGTGACACGTGGCGAGGTAGTTGGGCTTCAATTATTGTGACATGTGGCGGCTTCTGATTGGTCGCTGAGATTCTTATCCGCCACGTGTCAGATAAGGATTAGATACTCAATGATTGATGCTGACGTGGCGACACGTGGGAAAGAGACTGTCGGCACCGTAGGATTGCGACACGTGGCACTTCCTGATTGGCTGATGATGACGTGGCAGTGAGGTGGCAGTTTGACTTGGTCAACCTGGTGATGTGGCAATGAAGTGGAGTGACACGTGGCATACGTGGCGATGATGATTGTCGGCACCGTAGGATGCGACACGTGGCACTTCCTGATTGGCTGATGATGACGTGGCAGTGAGGTGGCAGTTTGACTTGGTCAACCTGGTGATGTGGCTGATGACGTGGCAATGAAGTGGAGTGACACGTGGCATACGTGGCGATGATGATTGTCGGCACCGTAGGATGTTGACACGTGGCACGACGCATTTTAACAGATCGGCTGTGATGGTGACACGTGGCACGGCGCACGTTAGCAAAGTCAAACTTTTCTCAGATTCTGATTTGTGGACCCGGCGCACGTTAGGCGTCGCGACGCTGAAAGTCTTGGCGTCGCGACGTGGGAATTTACCAAAATGCCATTTTTCGTCCAGTTTTCACTGTTTTGGCCCAAATCACCTCCATAATGTCCTGAAACTTTATTTATCTATAAAATAACACAAAACACATCAAAATATTCACAAAACTCAAGAAACTATACAAAATATTAGGTTAAATGAGTGAGAAATAGTGATAGATTTACCACTCATCACCCGTGCCACGTGTCAACTTTTTATTGGACAGAAGGATCAGCCAATCACCGTGTGCCATGTGTCGTCTTCTCATTGCACCACCTTCACCGCGTGACACGTGTCATCACCAGATTCTGCTGACAGAACACGCATGGTCAACCCGCGTGGACCAAAGCCGCGTGCTGGCGTCGCGACGCCAAGACCCTACGCGTCGCGACGCAAGTTGTCGAAAATGCCTATAAATTCAGGCATTCTTCACTTCATTTTGTGTGCTTTCCTTGGGAGTTTTTCCCTGTTTTTAGAGGATTGCATCTAGTTTTGTATATATAAATAATATTTTTAATTATGTATTTTAATTTTCAGTAATAATAGTAGTTCTTCTTCTTATTCTTCTATTTTCTTTTATGTTTTGTAGTTAAATTTCCGCTGGGGTAAAAGGTGAAACATTTAATATAATTATCTAGGTAAATCTCACTTAACTATAATTTATAAATTATAATTTAACCGGATTAATTAATGTCAGACTTTATTACCGCCTATATGGTCGGGTTGAATATAAATTAATTTACCGCCTATATGGCTGGTCTTTATGTGACAGATAATTACCGCCTATATGGCTGGTGTAGTTGGACTAAATGGATTACCGCCTATATGGCTGGTTTTAAATGTTTAACATTATTAATTCTTGAGAAAACAGAATATAAAATAATTTATATATTATAATAAGTGAGATTCCTAGATAAGAAATATTAAATGTGCATCCTCTAACCCCAGTATTTTATTTTTATTCTAGGGAAGTGATGAAACACAATATTCACACACTTAATAATTGATTTTCTTTTTATGGGTAATTCTTTAGATTGTTTATTGAGTCTTAAGCTTAATGCTTCTTGTTAATTGGCCATTAATAAGATTGATATGGTAAACTTAAAATGAACTAGACATAGGATTTTAAGTTTCAGCCTTAGATTCAATAGCCCACGATCTTCCTTGAGGATAGATAACCCTTTAATAGATTTCCTTACAGGATAGACATATACCTGTCGGGTGGGGGTAGCCATAATTGGAACTTAATCTTAATGAATCTAGGTAATTTGGTTGACATAGACATATGGTTCAATTGGGTTATACTGGGTATTTGCGTCTGACCATCGATAGAGGCTTTTGCATAATTTCGTGTTCCAGGTTAGCAAACTGATTTATTACACATAGATAAGAGAATCAATTCATCTTTATATCAATATTGTGTGGAGTCACGACCCTAGATCTTTGAGTATTTTCTTTTATTTTCCTTAGTATTTTCTTTTGAGTCTGTTTTTTATTTTAATTAGCAAATTCACATTCAACCAACCAAAATCAATCATTCTATTCTCCCTATAATTAGATACCTGTAAATAAATAGTATCAATAATTAATAACAACAGTAGGAATTAAGTCCTCGTGGGATCGATATTTTATACTACTTGAACGATACATACGCTTGTGTTATACGTGTGTGTTTACACCGGTCAGTATTAAAATTTCCCTAAAATAATTAAAAGGGAATTATAAATTGTATCTTTAATATTCGGAACGTTATCAAAAATACATAAATTCTAGAATTTTATTCACTGATCCACCTAAAAATTAAAAATAATAACAAACATCTACCTATCATGTAATATATATAAAACCATTTTCAAGTTAGGTTCATGTGGATTTTATATCGTTCGGATGCACGTAAAGTATGTAAAATTTTTTAAAATCCAGATGCAAACAAAGCACTAATACTTTGTGTACATCCGGAGGATATAAAATTCACATGAACTTGACCTAATCCCATCTCTCTCTATATATATATCCAATGTTTGATAGACTTTTCAATCGTATACTCAGATTTGATATATTCTTCAATCTTTGAATACAACAATGAATAAAATTAAGAGATTTATAGATTTTTTTAATAACATACGTATTTAATACGATTGATAACTCTCCTAATTAAAATAGTAAATCCATTAAATTAAGCTAACTATTTTGGACAAATTTCTTTACTCAAAGAGTGCACATAGTATTGATGTACAAAGAATAATTTATTAAATCGATTTCCACATACAAACAACAACTGAGTCGGCACTCGACTTTCATACAACTTTCAATCTCTCATACATATGACTGACTGTAATCGTCGTCCACAGAACTAAGGTGACACACCTTTCCGTTTTGATACTTCTTCTTGTTGCTGCCGCGGTTGCCCCCTCCGCAAGTAATCGAAATCTCACAACCAAACGCATTTCCAAAACACGAAAACAATCCTCCACCGTCCGTCCTCCTCCGCCGCGCACGTCCCCCCTGCTTTTTATTCGCTCTCCTTTTCGAGTTATCGTATATCGCCGGACGCTCCGTCCGCCACCTCTCCACCTTCGATTTCATCATACCAGCTTCTTCCCCTTCGTTCGCCTTCAACTCCTCAGCAATCAACCCATGACGTCCTCCTCCTTCACCCGCTGACGTCTTCGGCGTCTTGTACAGACCTTTCGCGATTGCTGCAGCCACCACGGAAGCCGAGGGTCCCACATCCGACGACGAACACTGCGACCCATTTACAACGCTTCCTTTCACCACAGAAGTAGCAGCAGCTCGGACTTGATTATCACGATTATTATTTTTCGAACAATCATCGCTTGTCAAATCCGTCTTGTCACTCAAAGAACGACGTAGTTTCGCTCTTGCCTCAATCTCTCGATCATCTTTCAAGGTCACATCGCTAAAATTTCCACACAGCTCAGCGTAAAGAGGCATGCTACGCATTTTATTATTATCAAGTAGCGTGACGCCCAAGTTAATGATCCCCTGAGGCCTCCCCGAGGGGCGGCGGACGTGAAGCGCGACGTAGCGCGTGGCGGACGGAGACGTTGAGCTGCTATTATTATTATTATTATTATTAAGGGTACCGAAGAGGTGGGTAGTTAAGACACGGACGGAGCCGACGAGAGCATCTTTGAGCCATGCAGCAGCGTAAATCTCGATTATAATGGTGGAAGTATAGTCAGTAAGGAACCTGTCGTCAACACGGAAGACGAATTTTTCGTTCCAGGTAGGGTTATTGAGGGCAGTTTGGTCAACCCTAGTGACAAGTTTACGTTCGGGATCAATCCATGCAACTGAATAAGTCTTCATGGTTTTGGAAACTAGAGCGAGGTCGTGGGCAGAGATGATGCTAATCTCGAGAACACGCGGAGGAGTCACCATGATTATTAATTAATTAATTAATTAATTAATCAGCAGTGTGAATGAAGAATCCCACTGAAGGCATGGAAATGACGAGCAAATTGAAATTGTGAGCTCAACAAAAGGAAATTAATATTTGAGGTGATTTGTTTTTGCGAAATGCAAGGGAGATTTGTTAGATTTGAGAGCTTCTCCACCATGTATTGTTAATTGAGGTTTTTGGACACTCTGTAATTCAACCCTCTTAGTTACTTTATTTTGTTTTGTTTTTAATTTTTTTTTTGGGGTGAATTGATCGTATTTTCTATTAAATTAACAACATATTGGTCAATAATGGGTTGTTAATTTTTTATTTGGAAGCTTCTAGTTACATATTCAAAGATATGTAACAATATTTTTCTTGCCTAACTGTTAGTTGGGAAGAAAGAAAACAAACTAAAATGCATCACAGCGTCAGCTTGCAGATATTGATTGACTTACAGCCAAATGAGCTAAAAAAAATAACGTTATTTTAGGCTCAGTTTTCCAGTTGTACTTTCCATGTTGTAAAGACAAGGCAATCCAAACTTTGATCTTGAATAAGAATTTGGATTGGGAGTTGAATTGAGTTGCGATAAATTTTTCATAATCTTACATCAAAGGTCTGTTCGCGATATCGTATTTAGAAATTTTATTCACGCGGGGCAGATTCAAATTTTATTACTTTTAAAAATTCATATTATAATATATAATACAACAATTATAATATTTATTTTATAATATTTTTATTATTTAACATGAGTTTTTGTAATGAAAATGATGTCTAATAATTTTATTATCAATTCATACTTTGGATAGTTGGTGTTGGGTGGTGCAGAAGTAACGATAACAATTACAAGTCGATATCAGTGAAATTAGTAAATAAAATTAAAGTTTTCTTTTAATTGTTATTTGTAGATTTTTTAAGATGAATAACCTAAAAGATTTTAATCTAAAATATACTTATATTAGTTGTTTTGTTTTTTAAAAGTAGCATTAAGAAAAAAATAAAAAAATAAAAATCATTATTTTCTATTATACTATTACTAATTTTTTTATAAGTTACTACTTATTTAGTGTGGGTAATCGATTTTTATGATATCAAAATAACTAAATAAATTTCAAATAATTATAATTTATATCATAGAAAAATTGAAACTTTTCAAAATTAATTGGATCATTAACATAAATTAAAACTTAACTGGGTCGTTCCCATAAAATTAAAAGAAATTGAAATTAATTTTGAAATCATATTTTGAAAATTTTCAAAATCCACCCGTGCACTAGTCCTCATGTGGATACACTCATGTCTTGTTTCGGCCTAAAACGATATTCAATGCTGAGCTGAATTGAGTTGTGTTAAGTTTTTCATAATCTTATACTAAGGGTCCATTTGTTTCGACGTAAAATGATTTATGTAAGTGTACGGGCCAAATTTGGTCCAAGGGTAATTTCGACCTTTTGCTTCGGACCCAATATTAGACCCCAGCATGGATCCAAGCCCAAGTTACCATCACAGATTCGCACTAAAGGAACCCCCAAGGTTTGATGTATATAAAGGTCCAGAGATCCACAAACCTAGGCCCAATAAAATATCACATGCCCAAACCATAGTCAAGGCTCACCCCACGCCAGTCCACGTAACGCCCAAGCTCATAAACACCACTCAGTCGTTTTCAGTCTTCAACAAGCAGGCATAACTACCCCTTCATGACACGACCGTTACCAACACACATGACAATTAAACGCATTCATGAGTCTCACCTCAAATAGCCTATAAAAGGAACCGAAGTCTACGAGGAAAGGGGGGAGCTAGACGATCCACAACTCGATCATATTCAACTTCTAGCTCTCCTACTCATAACCTAAGAATACTCTCACCCAAGCTCTCATCTCCTCACACCTTCCGCCCTCACGGCACCATACGGGGGTCAAGGTAATATCTGCTCTTGCTCCTCATCCTACGGTGTTAGTAGCTCATTTCTTCTACTGACTTGGGCGTTGGAGTGCCTTCGGCTCCCACCACACCGGTGGGTAGAATCTCCACGCTCACCCTACCTCTTTGTTTTGCAGGATTTCTAGTGCCACTCTCAACGAAATCTCGATTGTGGACCTCGGGTGAAAACCAGCGTTTACAGTTTGGCACCCACCGTGGGGCCCTAGCGATTCATAGCGTGCAAAGATATCTCCATCTACAATCCTTCCAAACACCACTGCTCATATGACGTCACGCAACGAGCAAACACCATATCTCATGATCACTTAATTAGCCATCCTCCAAGAACAATTACATACATTAGGATTGTCATCTGGCCCATTTGTTTCGTTCTTAATAGGAAGTCCATTTGCTCCAATCGACATATATGGACCATCATTCGAACCATTCTGCACATTTCTTCCAGTCGACATGAGAATAACCTCATAATCCCCAGCATACCCAATCAACCAAGAAGTATTCTCCTTAATTGACATCTATTCGAGACTACTTGGGATGGTTACCATCTACTCTAGATAGCATAGATAGAATGTCATTCCCTTCAGACTACGTAAGAGGATTTCCATCACTTTCAGACTACGTGAAATAAGTGTTATCTTCTTTAGACGATGTTAAGAGGATTCCCATCTCCTCCAGAAGACATTAATGGATTGTCATCAATTTTAGATTCCATTCGACCAGAGTCTCCTGGACCTACATCAGGAACAAGGCCCGTCCCTTCAATGAAACCATTTTCCTTACCATTCACCTCATATGATGAAGCGATGTACTTGGCATAAGGAGATTGTCCCAGTCGACAGTACCCGAATGAAGATTTGGCGAGGACATCCCGGTCAACATTACCAGGTATGGCTTGCACTTTTTAAGAATCTCCCAGTCGACATTAGTAAGACATTAGACTTATAATTGGTGATATAGTATGAAACTAGTTATGGGTGTCCCAGTCGACATCAATACGTGACTTGGGAATTGTAATAGATGTCCTAGTAGGTATTACAATTTATAGTACGAGACTTGTCATGGGTGTCCCAGTCGACACTACAATTTAAAAACTAGGTAATTGTTGGACAATTATGACCCATAGCGTCACTATTTGTACAGATCATGGTGTTGTTGTATAAATTAACTATGTGACAAAGGAGATTGCACTCTTATCATTTGTGATTAGATCACCAAGATATATAAATGATAGGAGGTCCCTATGATTTGTTCCTGGATTGAGAATGATATGAGACAATATCAATCCACGAAGGATAAATCATTAAATATCCCTAGTCAGAGTATTATCGAGATTGGACATCGATAAATACGTAAAAGACTAGTATTACACTTGTGCGCGTTGTGAGGGCACAACGACATAGTTCTCATATATTTGGGTATATGATACTCATGCAAGTGTAATAGGAGGTTGTGTATTACCGATGGTACGGGAAATAGCTTCGCTCTGGATAGACCCCCTCGGAATTCCATTGGTAGTATGACTATGTGTCTATGGAAGTCTGAAATCAGGGTAGGTGTATTTGGTCTTAACCTAAGACTTGCACCGCTAATACTTGCGACACTCAATATACTTTGGTTGCGGTCGTCCAAGGCTTTAACAGGTTCTGTGTATGCCAATGCTGGGTATATTGAGAATCGTAGTGTATTAGGTGTGATGTCGAGATGGAAGTATCACTCCAGTCATAGTGGAGATGATGGTCGCATAGGATACGAAACTCGTTCTCTTATATGCTCGAGCTATCGGGATATTATGACTAGGTCATGTTTATCTGATTATAGAGACTAGTTACCAGACATCCGACATGTGCTTCGTACGGGGCAGACACAATTCCAGCCCCAGGCCTAGCACGTGATCATCCGATACTGGATCGACATACGCAATACCATGTATACTACGCCTGATATAGATCGCTTATTCCTGTAAGCATATTTCTGGAGAATTGGGAGGCATGGAGCTTTGCTAGAAGCCAACCTTGTCTTGTAAATCGGTATAAACGTAGTACGAGGTACTTACGTATTCGGATAGTCCGACCGAATTTACTGCTAATATATCCGGGGATCTCATGGGTTGCTTCCCGAAGATTCACCGATGATGTATGACTCGCACTTTATTAATCTGGGATTAATTAGATGAGAGAGAAAATTAATCTGGGATTAATTGCGGAGATATTTTATCTGGGATAAAATATAAATTAAAGAGAGAGAACGATTAATTTGGAATTAATCGATAAAATAATATATTTGATATATTATACGAAATTGGATTTCGACGCGGAATTAAAATTAGATTTTAATTCGGGCGAACGAATTAATTTAGAATTAATTCGTTAGCGACATGAATAGTGATTTCGCTAGGCGTAATCGTTTAATTGCGTCACAACGGAAAATTCGTTAATTTGGAATTAGCGAACCCGAGCCCGAGATTATTTGCGAGCGCATTCGCATTTCGAATTCGAGTGCGGCACGCAAATCAAATCAAGCGTCAAATCATTAATCACATCAAACGTCAAATCACATGTCACTTTGAGTGATGTGACAATTGATTGATTGATTGATGTGAGATGATGTGAGTTGATGCAAGCATTTAATGCTTGACTTTTGTGAAATTAAAAGTGGTAAATGGTTAATTATTTTTAGAAAATATAAAACCTAAAACACTTTTTATTCTCTCTCTCTCTTGATACGTTTTTGGGGTGCCAAAAATGGAGCCAAAATGCTATTCTCTCTCACGGTCTCAAGTCCTCTTCTTCCTTCTATTTTTCTGCAAAACCATGAGTGATGGAGAAGGTAGAGACATGATTTTGTTGCAAGATCAAGGTGCTAGCACACTCTAGGAGGCATACAAGGTGATAGGGAAACCATCTCATGAGCATGGAATCACCATTGATGAAGCTTGGAGCTTGAAGATGAAGATGGAGTCCAAAACCCACCATGACCGAATCCATGGAGCCCAAACCAGTGGGTTTGCCGAGCTTGACAGAGGAGGAAATGGAGCTTTGTTCTTCGATGCATCCAATCCATTCATTGTGAGTATTCTGCACCTCCTTTGATGTGTATTCATACTTGTTTTCATGCTTGATTAATGATCTTGGGAAGTTTATTAAACTCCAACAATGGTATCTTGAGCTTAGGTTGAGTATGAAACTATTTTAGGGTTAAATTGGGTAAAACGAATTTGGGCTTGATTTAATGAAATTGGATGAATTAGTATGCTTAAATGTATTTTAATTGATGACTGATTGGATCAATTTGATGAAAAATGGTTTGGAACAATTTTCCCCAATTCTTGTGGCTTGGCCGAAAATACAAGGACCCTATATTGTCTTGGATTTTGATTTTTTGATTCATTGGATGTGTTGGAAATCATTTGGGGATTTTGATTTAATGTTGAATTGAATTTAATTGGATTGAATTTGATTTGGGCATGAAATCCCCCTTGGCCGAGACATATATGCATGTAAATTGGGTTTGATTTTTTGATGAAATGTGTTGTACATGTTTTGTTGTTGATGAGCATGATTAATTGAACAAATTTTGTGTTTTGGAAATATTGATTTGGGCGATTAATAATGTTATACACTTTAGGTAATTTAATTGAGAAATTTGGAATTAAATTATTTGAGCTTAAATTGGATTTGGGCTTGTAATGTTGTTAATGGGCTTATTGGGCTTTTTTGTACAAAGTTGGGTTTGGGAAAAATTGGTTGAATCCAATTGGGCCCAAAACCGCTTCCATAAAGCCTAAATGCAACTTAATGGACCTTTAAAGTTTAATTGGGCCTAATGGGCCTAAATTGATTTCTGGGCTTATGGGGTAACTCTCGGATTGGACTTTGGTTATTGGGTTCGACCCGAGTTGACCAAAAGTCAATGCCTTAAGAAATTAATTAAAAGCCCATTGGACTTTAATTAAATAAACGTTGGACGTTAATCGGGCTTTGAGACCCGTTGCGATTAAATTTGGAATTTAAGTCGTAAAAGGTTTATTATTAAAGTGTGATATTTAATTTGGAATTAAATAGTGAATTAGAATTAAATACAAATTGAATTGGATTTAATTATGTAGTTTAATTTAATTTGAGAATTTGTACTTTAAGTACTTATTCGCAAAACGAGTTTGACTCGCGCAAAATCAAATCATTGTTTGAACATTGGATGGTCACTAATTATCAGATTAATTAATTTGATTAGATTGATTGATAACATGCTTGTGTGAATACATGATTGCGATGCATGAATAATGTATATCGGATGGATATTAGATGGGTGGGGCAATTTTATAAATTATTGTAATAAATTTGATTTATTAATTGGACCTGCGTGTCCAGCCTTATCACCTCCATACTCTTTGTATTCTCTTCTCACCTATTCCCCTCAATCTAAATGAGGTTTCTTTAGAAGTGTAGTGTAACGGGTAGAAGCAATACATGTGCTAGCGGGAGAGAGAAAGAGAGAGATTTGATCTAGGATCAATGTGTAAAGTATCCATCCGCATATCATTATTATTTTTCATATGCGCTTTATTATGTGTTTAGAATGCATGTTTAAGGGTGTATGATGATGAGACCTTAACAAGATAATAAATTGGTTGCCAATTTGCACCCGAAAAACCCTCAAATAATATTAAGCGTCTTTCCTTCCATTGAGTGATTCTCACTCAAGATCCGAGACTGGCATTGGCTTGTTGGCCAAAGTCAAGGCCTTTTTCCATCGAGGATGTGTTTGAATCACAAAGGCTTTGTTCCATATCAGTGTCTTGTCCAAGTTGTGGTTTGTTGGCCAAAGTCAAGACCACTTCTTGTCCATCGACATTGATTACGAAGCTTTCCATGGTCAATGGGTCGCGCTTAACTGGGATCACTAAGTTTGTTGTGCCAAAGCCAAGGCTTAGTTGATTCAGAGGAAAAAGGTTAGGCAATATATTGGATATATTGGCATATATAAGATATATATTTCGGACTTGGATGTCCCCCTACTGGATCTAGGAATTGGATTGGATCCAATTGATCTTAGAGATCTACCTAGTTAATTATCATACAATTTGTTGGCCAAAGTCAAGATTGTGTGATATTTAACGGGATCCTAGCCCACTAGGAAACATGGTTTCCCGAGTACTCGACAAAGGGTTAGAGGCTCGTCGAAAAATAATGGGAGGCAAGAATTGAATTTGCAATATTCGTTTAATTACTTGCCATACGCGCTCATTCAAATATCATTCGTCATATAAATTAATATATTAGTTGGACTAATATTTAATTGTTGTTTTAATTAAAGCAGTTGGACTGTATTATAGTTGATTATATAATTGGATTATAGTAATCAATATATTTGAATTAATTAATTTCAATTTACAGTTGATTTTATAATTGGATTATAGTAATCAATGTGATTGAGGTTAATTAATTTAAATTATATTTGATTATATAGTTGGACTATAATAATCATTATAATACATAGTACCACAAATCGTTGATTAAATAGTTGGACTATTAGAATCAAGATAAATGAAAGATTAGTGTTTAAAAAATAATCCTAGGTGAAAATGTATTTAAACGACTATATTTTTCAAATTGGGAATAAAGTTTCAGGATGGTCTTGGAAACTAATAAGTTACTTTATTTGATAAAATAACATATTAGGCCTAAGCCTGGAGTTAAACAAATAAGTGGAACATGATATTTGGAATATTCATGTAATGATAACTTTAGTGCTTAATCCATTATACTTGTCATATAGACTCATTGATTTCTTTATCAGAACTAAGGATTAGATTCTTAAAGTATGATACTGAAATTGAAGGATCTTCATAAACCTATACTTAGGTTTTAGAAGTACCAAAATTGCAATTATAACTCTTGGAGAGTTAATGACTATTCTCAAGGAGACAAAGTCAAAGTTTGCAATTAGGCAAGTAGTGCAAGACACACCTTACTTCGATATTCTAGAAACCCGAGGCTTGGCCAAAGGCTACCGGAATATGGAAAATGGCAAAGGCAAAATCATTATTGTCTTCTGGGAAGATAAATGACATATCCTAAAATGTCTGCCTAATTGTGGCAAACGGGATCGCGGAAGCGTGACTGCCGTTTGGACAAAGCAGACATGAAGGAATTGAAAAACGAGCAAGGCTTTGACTTCAAATATGTTTGTCATATTATGTTCACTACTAGTATTAAAATTGGATTTTAGATACTTAGTGTGATATAAATATATATACTGATGTTCAGAATCTGCTGTGAGTAGGGTAATGACATCAATTGAGATTTATCTGCGAATTGGAAATGGGACGAAAGTCGCTGTTTTAACCGTAGATACCTAAGTTTAGGAACTACCCTTTGGGTATGTACGTAAATTAGGAAACTGTTATAATGTAATTAGTTTGACTAGAAACATTATCTCTATATCAGTGTATAATCCGTTGCGGATATACCTTTATATTGTGGAACACTAAAGTGTTTTATTATATAAAGATGATATTGAGATAAACACATTAGATGTGAACAACAAAATTTATATTTTGAATATAAATAAATATCTCAAACATATAACATGACAAACAAATAGCTCAAACTGATTTGATCAGAAGAAACTAATTGTGGCATTGTTGTCTGGGACACAATCAAACAAGACTCGTATATCCACACTTTCGAAGAGTGGGTACTAGGACAGATTTGATTCCAATCAAATAAAGTCTACGAATCTAGTTTATTGGGCATAGTGCCCAAAACACTATTTACTTGGTAAAAGTGTAAATGCCACCAATCTGTTAGCCCTAGTTCATAGTGAAGTAAGTGGGCCTATATCTAGCTAGGCTAGATGTGGATATGAATATTTCGTGACCTATACGGATGTGGCATCGCGTTATGGTTATGTGTTTCTTTTGAAGAACACAAATTGGAAACTTTTACAGTTTCGACACGAAATAGACAAACAGATTGGCTAAAGTATTAAACCGTCATGGTGAGACCATAATGGAAAATACTTAAGCAATAAGTTTCTAATATACTTGAAAGAGTATAGTATTCTTTCAATGAGGACTCCTCCCGGAACACGTCAATTTGACGGTGTGTCCGACATGATAAACCAAATTTTGTTGGACATGATAAGGTTAATCATGAATCGCTCTGAGCTACCATTTCCTTCAACGGATACGCTAAACAGTGCAGAACATATTTAGAATAAGGTTCCATAGTAATCTGTTTGACAGACTTCATAATAGATATGAACATGAACGAAACTGGGTTTCTCACTCCTGATGATTTGGGATGCTAGGCATACGTTTGGATGATACCAAACTAAAACCCAAATTGGATAAGTGCCAATTGTAGGATATCCTAGGGATACCATAAGTATTGTACTTGTACATCTCATAAGAGAACAATTAGATTGTTGCTCACCATGTGGTTTTCCTAAGAGGAATACAGATATGCAGTGGTAAGTGGGAGGATAGTAAAACTCGATGAAAATCGTAGTAATACTATTCAAAGGCACCGAATCCTTAATGGAACACAAATAGTTCATCAAGGATGAAACTATCACCAGTAATCTTCGAATACACAAGAACCGCGTAAGTCGGAGAGAGTCAGAAAACAACTTGGGGTATGGGTTTATGATCTCACCTCATAAAGATGTTAATCTTATTGAGGTATACAAACTGACTACGTATGAGAAAGTGATACAAGGTATCGACTCTCTGTCATGACAAAGTGTCATGAATCCGAAATGGATTCCATGTAAATCAACAAGTTTGGATACTAGTTGATGTACCGCAAGGCATTGTGCCTATTGGTACTATAAGTCTTCAAGGAAGACATACATAGATGGCAACATACCAACGTACTAAGTTGGGCTTGTAGCGGAAAGGTATTGTTATCAACATTGTGTTGATTACTATTCAACCATTTACCAGTTGCCACGATAAATCCATTTGGATAATGCTTGCTAAAGCTGCGTGTTTCATTTATGAAATATGACGGCTTTACGGGAAAATAGCTTTCCTGAAAAGGAAACCTTTTGGAGGATGTTTACAACATCCTGTCGGTCTTGTCGTACCTAAACTAGCAAACAAGGTTTGCGGGTTATTCGATCCATGTTTGGATTGAAGCAAGCATTAGGTTCTTGGAATTATCGTTTTGATGTAATCATAATAGTTTATGATTTAATTCAAAACGAAATGATTCTTGTGTATATAAGGAGGTTAGTGGGAGCGCACTGACAGTGGCTGTCCTATAAATAATGATAATATGTCATTTCTTGGAAATGATTATTCCCATAATAACTATCGGCGAAAGCTTGGCTTTCAAAAACTCTCCATGGAATCTTACATTGAAAAATGTACGTTACCTGGTGTCTCATACGCTTTGAGCATATGAAGTCACAAACAGGCCAATCCAAGTGATAGTCACTAGATTGATGTCAAGAACATCCGTTAGTATCTTAGAGAACTAAGGATGCTGTCTTAGTCTATGGAGAACGAGAACTTGAAGTGACTGGGATCACTATAGAAAGTTTCCTAACCGATAAGACGACTAAAAGTCGCAAACAGTACTATACAGTTTGAATAACGGTACAGTGAGCTGGAAATCTTCCAAGCAAGATACTGTTACCGAATAAACAACAAATATGGGCTATTGCTGCAGCTGAGGCAGCAATAGAAGCCTTCTGGGTCGACAACAAATCTAATTAGATTAGATATAATTCTGTTAGTAGCTGAGCTAGGCTGCAGCGCAGGCTAAAGAATTAATGGTCTCATCAACGATCCAGATACATACTTCGATAATCATCTGATTCGTTCGGATCATATATCACGGCGATGTGATGATCAAATTAATCACATCAGACGATAATCATGCAAATCCGCTGACGAAAGCATTTCTCAGTAATTTGAGCCAACCGTACATAGTTCGGGTGTAAGACACTCGAGTGACTGGCTATAGGCCAAGTGGGAGATTGTTGGACAATTATGACCCATAGCGTCACTATTTGTACAGATCATGGTGTTGTACAAATTAACTATGTGACAAAGGAGATTGCACTCTCATCATTTGTGATTAGATCACCAAGATATATAAATGATAGGAGGTCCCTGTGATTTGTTCCTGGATTGAGAATGATATGAGACAGTACCAACCTATTTGCACTCTCATCATTTCTCAGTAATTTGAGCCAACCGTACATAGTTCGGGTGTAAGACACTCGAGTGACTGGCTATAGGCCAAATGGGAGATTATTGGACAATTATGACCCATAGCGTCACTATTTGTACAGATCATGGTGTTGTACAAATTAACTATGTGACAAAGGAGATTGCACTCTCATCATTTGTGATTAGATCACCAAGATATATAAATGATAGGAGGTCCCTGTGATTTGCTCCTGGATTGAGAATGATATGAGACAGTATCAATCCACGAAGGATAAATCATTAAATATCCCTAGTTAGAGTATTATCGAGATTGGACATCGATAAATACGTAAAAGACTAGTATTACACTTGTGCGCGTTGTGAGGGCACAACGACATAGTTCTCATATACTTGGGTATAGGATACTCATGCAAGTGTAATAGAAGGTTGTGTTTTACCGATGGTACGGGAAACAGCTTCGTTCTGGATAGACCCCCTCGGAATTCCATTGGTAGTATGACTATGTGTCTATGGAAGTCCGAAATCAGGGTAGGTGTATTTGGTCTTAACCTGAGACTTGCACCTTGCGACAATCAATATATTTTGGTTGCGGTCGTCCAGGGCTTTAAGAGGTTCTGTGTACGCCAATGCTGGGTATATTGAGAATCGTAGTGTATTGGGTGTGATGTCGAGATGGAAGTATCACTCCAGTCATAGTGGAGATGATGGTCGCATAGGATATGGAACTCGTTCTCTTATATGCTCGAGCTATCGAGATATTATGACTAGGTCATGTTTATCCGATTATAGAGACTAGTTACCAGACATCCAACATGTGCTTCGTATGGGGCAGACACAATTCCAGCCCCAAGCCTAGCACGTGATCATCCGATACTGGATTGACATACGCAATACCATGTATACTACGCCTGATATAGATCGCTTATTCGTGTAAGCATATTTCTGGAGAATTAGGAGGTATGGCACTTTGCTAGAAGCCAACATTGTCTTGTAAATCGGTATAAACGTAGTACGAGGTACTTACGTGTTCGGATAGTCAGACGACCGAATTTACTGCCAATATATCCGGGGATCTCATGGGTCGCTTCCCGAAGATTCACCGATGATGTATGACTCGCACTTTATTAATCTGGGATTAATTAGATCAGAGAGAAAATCAATCTGGGATTAATTGCGGAGATATTTTATCTGGGATAAAATATCAATTAAAGAGAGAGAACGATTAATTTGGAATTAATCGATAAAATAATATATTTGATATATTATACGAAATTGGATTTTGACGCGGAATTAAAATTAGATTTTAATTCGGGCGAACGAATTAATTTAGAATTAATTCGTTAGCGTCGTGAATAGTGATTTCGCTAGGCGTAATCGTTTAATTGCGTCGCAACAGAAAATTCGTTAATTTGGAATTAGCGAACCCGAGACCGGGATTATTTGCGAGCGCATTCACATTTCGAATTCGAGTGCGGCACGTAAATCAAATCAAAGCGTCAAATCATTAGTCATATCAAGTGTCAAATCACATGTCACTTTGAGTGATGTGACAATTGATTGATGTGAGATGATGTGAGTTGATGCAAGCATTTAATGCTTGACTTTTGTGAAATTAAAAGTGGTAAATGGTTAATTATTTTTAGAAAATATAAAACCTAATACACTTTTTATTCTCTCTCTCTCTCGATACGTTTTTGGGGTGCCAAAAATGGAGCCAAAATGCTCTTATCTCTCACGGTCTCAAGTCCTCTTCTTCCTTCTGTTTTTCTGCAAAACCGTGAGTGATGAAGAAGGTAGAGACATGATTTTTTTGCAAGATCAAGGTGCTAGCACACTCTAGGAGGCATACAAGGTGATAGAAAAACCATCTCATGAGCATGGAATCACCGTTGATGAAGCTTGGAGCTTGAAGATGAAGATGAAGTCCAAAACCCACCATGACCGAATCCATGGAGCCCAAACCAGTGGGTTTGCCGAGCTTGACAGAGGAGGAAATGGAGCTTTGTTCTTTGATGCATCCAATCCATTCATTGTGAGTATTCCGCACCTCCTTTGATGTGTATTCATACTTGTTTTCATGCTTGATTAATGATCTTGGGAAGCTTATTAAACTCCAACAGTAATTTTTATGGATGGCACAGTCGACATTTGTAATGTCTGACATAAGACTTGTTAGGGATCTTCCACTCGACATCAGTATGTTGTTGAGGATGTCCCAATCGACATTACTATATATATAGCTTGTCACTTGCTTGAGATTCCATTTGACACTCCACATATGAGGCTTGTCACTTGTTCAAGATCTCATTTGACATGAGATGGAAGAATTCCTAGCTAGATGGTTGAGGTTCCACCCCGCACGACAAGGAAGAACTACTAGCTAGAGGCGGAAACACCACTCGACACTACAAAGATGTAGTCTCGGCTAGGAGTGAATGCTCCAAATAAATATTCATCTTCAGATAAGTGAATGACCCATTCGACACTACAATAATATAGTCTCGGCTTAAGAATGATGCTCTAGATGAAGATACAACAAGTTACTATCGCACTCGACATTGCAAGGATGTAGACTCGGCTCAATAAGGATGCTCCAATTAACACTTGTGAAGATTCGTTATGTGGTGAGTGTCTCACTTGACATTGTGAGACAGTATACTCATTTTAAAGATAATACTCCACTCGAAGAAAGCTCCCCACCACGTGCTGCCCTTGACCATAGGCAGACCATTCGAAGACAGCCCATCATGAACACCCATGTCGTCTCAACATACAGACCGCCCCACAAACCCATTCCATGATAATGCCCATCACCAAACCCATTACCCATGCGATAATAAGCCCACACGACAATAATCCAGCTGAGACAGGGGGCATCCAAGCTAAAAAAAATCACAAAACCACACAGTTTTCATGCTCAAGAAACCAGACTTCCTACACTTGATAAGAGACTAAAAACTACAGCACCTGAAAGAAGGAATTTGAGGCAGTGACTACCAAAGATTTAATACAACCCCATATGTATTTTACATACTACCCAGAGTGAAGAATCCACATTATTATACATACTATTTGAATGAAATCCAATCCAGTCGACGTAATAAGCATGTGTAGTTGAAGTGCAATTTCAACTCGTCGTGTGGTGGAAGAGATTTATCCAGCCACGATTATTATTTGAAAGCTGAAGGGGCGCATAATTATGGAGCTGTGACACTTGGAGCTATGCTACCCATGCAAAAACAAAAACCTGCAAACAAGCAGCTGGCATGGACAGCCACATGCCACTGATCACCCTTAACCACACACAGCCACACTACAAAAAACCCATAGCCTTTCATGCAAAAATATTGTCCCACATCAAACAAGAAGCATACAAGCCCACGATTGGCCCATGCATGGATGTTCAAAATAGAACATGTGTGCCACCCAAGCGGCAGCCCAAAAACATAATAATCACATGAAGACAATAAGCCCAAATGTAAGCCCAAACGATAGCTGCTGCATGCTACAATATGCTTCCTACTTCATGGCCTAATCACGCCAAACACGCCGGCCCACTACATTTCCCATCAGCCCTCGAAATCAGCTTACCCAGCCCATAGTCATCAGTCCACAACGGACACAATCGGCAGATGAGTCAACTCATCCAATCCCAGCTACCAAGTCCAAGAACTTCAGTAAAAAAGAAGCTCAAAATATCCCATGAGCTATCAGCCCATTAGCCACATAAATCAAGTTCTTCAAACAAGAATAATAGCCCACAAGAAGACCTCAATTTCCAATCAGACCCATACAATCAAAGTCCAAACACACTTCATGCGAGAAGAAGTCAGCCCACTTGTCACAACATGCGGACCCTGTAGAACCATAGGCCTAATCAGCCTAATAAACCAAAACAACAAGCCGAGAGTCCCACATCGATTAGAGCATGAGAGGAACATAATTTTCAAGTAATAAAACTCTTCCCTCATCCCCTACGTCATTCCATGTGATTCCACCCCTCGCCAAATTAAAGCTGCAACATGCCAATCCATGCGACAATCTGTCGAACCAAGTACAAAATATTACAAGCAAGCAAATAAAAATCAACATCCAAAGAGCCAACAGCCGAAGGGAACCATTGGCCCACTCACCAATTTCAAAATTACCAAGCATGGCCTTTTTACAATAATTCAAACTTAGCTCACTGCCCAAGCTTGAGAATTCCATCACTCAAAGAAGAAATTAATTAAATATTTTGATGGCCCACTCGACAAGGTAGCCTCGCAAGGGACAATCAAGTAGTATGTGACCAAGCTTCTTGAAATCTTCAATGAAAATTCAAAAGAATCAGCCCATATGGCCACGCTATACCACTCAGTGTCGTTCCATGCATGTGTTAGCCCATGTCCATTCATTCCATGCTTCACGTGAATCAGTAGCAAGAAGAGAAAACACCATTGCCTAGCTAGCTGTCCAAGAAACAACCTATGTGCCAATCACCAAAGCTGTGCAAAGAACAACATGAAAAACTACCAAGCACACACGCCATGATGGCCCATGTGCACACTATGCACAGACTTGCCATGTGAGCACAAAGAAACCACACCCTCCAGTCATGCAACAGTCCCATTTGACATAACACAATGATTGTCGAATGGAATTCTTCCTTTATTCCAAACAACTTTAAATTTCAAGTGCACTTATAGTATCATCTCATGTGGTCTCACTCGACATATATGAGATGATAATACATATTGTTCATTCGATTCCCAAACAACAAGGTGGATGTCCATCAACCCATGGTACATGGAAAACTTGCCATCTCTTCCTCAGACGACATGAAATGTTAGTCATCATCTCCGTGCTATGTTTATTTAATAAAGCCAACTCCAGATTATATAAGGAATCTTTTATCATTCCTAGTAGAATGAAAAATCTCTTGGATCTCCTTTAGGTCCAATCGACCAATCTTTATCAGGTTTGGTGGTATGAAGATTCTCATAGATATTCATTAGGTTTATTCGACTGTGCCTTATGGACCTCCATCAGGTTCATTCGACCTTAGTCTCATGACCTTCATCAGGTCAGGTAGAATGAAAAATCATTAGGATCTCCATCAGGTTCAATCGACCAACTTTTATCAGGTTAGGTAGAGTGAAAATTATTCTTAGACTTCCACAAGGTCCATTCGACCATGGACCCTCACTGATCTTTGTTAGGTCCTATAGAGTGAGGATTGTAATATGAGGAATGAAACCCTTTTTGAACTTTCTTAGATCTAGTAGAGTCAGGAATGATGACTTCCTTAGACTTTCATCAAGTCTATTCGACAGTAGTATCGTAGAAGAGTGAAGAGTAATGACTTTCATCAAGTTCATTCCGTTGTAGCATCATAGACCTTTTTCATGTCTAGTGTAATAAGTGATGACCTTGATATACATTTAACAAGTCCATACGATGAGTTTATTCGACCGTAGTCTCATAAACCCTCATTAGGAGAATAAGTGATGACCTTCATGGACCATCATCGGGTCCATTTGATAGCCCATTTGACAGTAGTCTCATGGACCATCATCAGGTCTTGCAGTATGAGAAAGAAAGACCCTCGTAGACCTTCATTAGGTCTAGTAGAGTAAAGACCCTCATTGACCCATGTTTAAATCCTGTAGAATGAGGAATGAAGACCCTCGTGGTTCTTCATCATGTCTAAAGTGTGTAGACTCTTCCATGTACCTTCATCATATATAATGGAGTGTGTAGATTCCCATGTACTTTCATCAGGTATAATGGAGTGTGTAGACTCTCATGTACCTTCTTCAGGTATTGTGGAGTGTGTAGATTTTCTTGGACCTTCATCGGGTCATATGGAGTGTAGACTATGATGTACCTTCTTCGTGAGTAGTAGAATGAAAACTTTCTTAGACCTCAATCACATCTGGTAACCAGTAGTATGGAGATTGTCCTGACCTTCATCTGGTTCAGTCGACTGGGGACATCCCACATGGCTCATGTAGAATCAACATATGATCTTCATCTGGTCTAGGAAAATTTGAAGACTTCCATGGTCTTTGACCAGTAGTATGGAGATTGTCCTGACCTTCATCTGGTTCAGTCGACTGGGGACATCCCCATGGCTCATGTAGAGTCAATATATGACCTTCATCTGGTCTAGGAAAATTTGAAGACTTCCCTGGTTTTTTACCAGTAGTATGGAGATTGTCCTGACCTTCATCTGGTTCAGTTTACTGGGGACATCCCCAATGGCACATGTAGAGTCAACATATGACCTTCATCTGGTTTAGGAAAATTTGAAGACTTCCCTGGTCTTTGACCAGTAGTATGGAGATTATCCTGATCTTCATCTGGTTCAGTTGACTGGGGACATCCCTCATGGCTCATGTAGAGTCAACATATGACCTTCATTTGGTCTAGGAATATTTGAAGACTCCCCTGGTCATTGACCAGTAGTATGGAGATTGTCCTGGCCTCATCAAGTCCAGTCGACCAGGGACATCCCCCATGGACTCATGACGAGTCAAGATGTAGACACACATGTCGTATGACTTATATCTTCCTGGCCTCATCAAGTCCAGTCGACTGGGGACATCCCCCACGGACTCATATCGAGTCAAGTTGTAGACATGGTTTACACATGTCGTATGAATTATATCCCTAATTTTCATATAGATCAGTCGACTGGGGACATCCCCCATGGACTCATGTCGAGTCAAGTTGTAGACATGGAATACACATGTCGTATGACTTATATCCCGACCTTCGTCTGGTTCAATCGACTGGGTACTTCCCCAATGGCTCTTGTAGAGTCAAGTTCATAACTTGACATTCGTTTGGTTCAATCAATAGGCAACATCAACGCTCGAGTACACCTACATACTATGGCCTCGTCCCAGGCGACACACGCGTCAAGTACCCTCCAAGCCAATGACTCATTGACTTAGAGAGTAGGGGACAAACTGTACATGCCAAATTTAGTTCAAGGGAAATTTCAACCTTTTACTTCGGGCCCAATACTAGACCCCCAACTTGGATCCAAGCCCAAGTTACCATCACAGATTCTCACTAAAGAAACCCCCAAGGTTTGATGTATATAAAGGCCCAGAGATCTACAAACCTAGGCCCAATAAAATATCATATGCCCAAACCATAGTCAAGGCTCACCCAACGCCAGTCCACGTAACGCCCAAGCTCATAAACACCACTCAGCCGTTTTCAGTCTACAACAAGAAGGCATAGCTACCCTTTCATGACACGACCGTTACCAACACACATGATAATTAAAAGCATTCTGAGTCTCACCTAAAATAGCCTATAAAAGGAACCGAAGTTTACGAGGAAAGGGGGGAGCTGGATGATCCACAGCTCGATCATATTCAATTTCTAGCTCTCCTACTCATAACCTAAGAATACTCTCACCCAAGCTCTCATCTCCTCACACCTTCCGCCCTCACGGCACCATACGGGGGTCAAGGTAATATCTACCCTTGCTCCTCATCCTACGGTGTTAGTAACTAATTTTTTCTACTGACTTGGGCGTCGGAGTGCCTTCGGCTCCCACCACACCGGTGGGTAGAATCTCCACGCTCACCCTACCTTTTTGTTTTACAGGATTGCTAGTGCCCCACTCAACGAAATCTAGATTGTGGACCTCGGGTGAAAACCAGCGTCTACAGTAAGTAAAATATTTAAAATGAAAATCAATTTTGGAAAGAACAGTGTTTTCCAGTGTTTGGCTTTCACCTGAAAATATTTTCCAAAAAGTATTTTTTGATGTTTGGCACGTCAAATATGTTTTTCAAAAATATTTTCTAGTGATTAGAGGTAATGTAATGACCCAGTAACTCTGATGATTACTATGTTATTGGTGGCGTGATACGCGACATAAATAATGCTTATACGTAAGTGTGCTCATGAATTACTTTTGGGACGTTCGGTAAATCCTTTACAATTCCGATACGAAATTTATCTTCGGTACTACTCCGAGCAGCCCTTTGTATTAAGGTCATAACATTTTCACACGAACTTTGATTTTTATGAATTTTAAATCTTCGGAAAACTAAGATCGAACCTACAACTTACGCGTTAGATATTTTTCCAAATTCGAATATGAAGTAGATCAAAAATTGAGATTTCATTGCTGCTACAATAAAATTCGGTGATGATCTAGAATTTGGTGTGGTGGCACTATCTTAGCCATTCATGCCCAATAAAAATCAGCCCCACAAAAATCAGCCTCAATTTGTCTATAAATTGAGTACTATTCATTCATCTATTTGGAAGTAAAAAACGTGATTTAGGGAAAGGAAGCCCTCAAGAGAGGTTCTTCATTCTCATGCTAGTATGGAGGAAATGATAATGATGTTCAAGCTCCTAAGCAGACAAAGTAAGTGTAGGCACTGAATTTTTGAATGTCAGACCGATGATGAGCCTCGAATGGAGGAATTACCTTTTTAGTTGCGGAAGTCGCAGAAAGCGGTCGTCGGAAGGGAAGGGTCAGAAATTGACATTTTTATTGGATTTGGTTCGCTTGTTCAAGCTTCGGGTTCGCTCGTTCGGTCTCAGTTTTGAATTTACCCAACCCTCATTCACGTGTAATACACGCACACACCATAAAAATAATTTCCCTCCTTTCACGCCCATTCCATGCAAACCAACAAAACACATATCCTAAAGCCATGCAACCCATACCATACATGCATTATTCAAACGCCCACCATCATTCCCTCACCAAACAAAAGCCACCAAAACACTAAACAACAAAAGCACTTGTCCCTGCCACTAACCACTCCCTTCAAAATAATTGCCTCCCCAAAGACCACCCACACTAGCCTCAAAAACACAAACCAACAAGAATCCTTCACCCCCCATACACTGCCACATAGCCCTCCATTACCCATTCAACCCGCCACCACTGCCAGCCTACTTCACGTGAATAACGCCACACTGCCCTAGTCTTTTCCCTTCACGCCACAACAACAATCACTCACTCGGCAGACCCTATCTCTCTCATCTCCTTCACGCCCCATACACTGCAAACACCCATAACAGCCTGCAACTCATGCCATAACCGATGACCACGCATAAAGCCTCACCAACTTGCCTCCACGCCGAGGACACCCTCACCCACTGACCAAGCAACTCACTCACTCTCAAATAACGGAACACACAGCCCTCACATGGGGAAGCTGGCCCTCGTCACGATGAAACCCTAAGCAGCCATTCACGTTGATTCCACTCAGCCAACACGCCATTAATCCTCTTCTTCCTTACACCCTCCTCGCTCACTGAAAATAAACAAAAAACCTTCACGCATCAAAGGCCTCAAGCCTGGCTTCCACTCAACACGTCCCCTAGGTCCTTCTCCCATCTCTTATTACTCTCGGCAAACTGACCCCCCAACTGATTGCATACGTGAACTGCCATGCCCCCAGGCACTGCACACACCCTTCACGCACAAGAGGAAAGAGACGCACCTTGGACACACACCATTTTGGAACCTTCACGCCACTGCTCCTTCATCATCCTCACGCATAAACTTCACCAAATAGTCCTTGAAACCAGCAACCCCTTCACGCCATTATCCTCTTCAACAGCCCCCTTCATCATAAACTACAAAGCCATTAAACCCTAACTCACGCCATAACTGCCCCTTGAAGCCACTTAGCTCTCACGCCTAAACTCCCTGGAACCAGTCCATACACACCCATCGGCCGTATCATCACAACCCTCATCTTCATCAACCCAAAACACGTTCACAGCCCATGGCCATAGCCTTCACTGCCTTAGCAACACGCCAAAGCCACCAACACCCCCCAACATTCTCCTTTTATCAACAAAACTTCACGGCAAAAAGCCCATTCAGGCAGCCACCTTCATAGCCCTTAACCCCCAAACCCTCACTGCCCATTTCACGTTATTTTCAGCACCTAAAACTCTGCACTGATTCACGCCATTCATCACTCGAACCAAGCAAGATCAAAGCCCTCTGACTTATCCTTCATGCCCATTACCCCCTCTATTAGCCCTCACTTGCACCCATCTTTCTCGGCAGATACGTGAAACAGGAAGCCACGAAGACACTCCCAAAATGCCTTCCACCCATCAGACCTTACCCTTGGCTTCTCGGCATCCCATCACCTCATGCACACAAAGCCAACCTCGCACGTTAACATTTATACCCCCTTCATGCCATTAATGTAAATCAGCCCTCACTGCCCTTAACGCAAACCAGGAACCCTCACTGACTTCACCCAAGCCGTCGATTTCACACGCATACACCTCCCACAAACCCCCTCAGTGAACCGACTAAACCTAACCAGCCACCATCCTAAAATAGCAGTCCAAATCAGTAAAAACCGAGACAAAAATAGTGATAGAACAGCCCCTGAATACTGTACAAACAGCAGCCCCAAACAACCCATGAATATGGCACAAATAGCAGCCCAAACAGCCCCCAAAATACCACAAAAAACTACCCAAAACAGTCCAAAAATAGCCCGAAAACTTGAGTGAAAATAGTGAGAAAAATAGAGAAAACGGCGAGCGGAAGTCACGAGTTAAAACAAACAAAACAGCGGAAACAACTGGTCAGCAAAAATAGTGAACCTATGAAAACAGTAGAAACAGCGGACCAGTGAAAACAGCAAAACGATATCCCTTCCGGCACCGTGGAACGCACTCCGGAAAGCGACTTAAAAGGTAAGACCTGAGGGCACTATTTTATTTATTATCCTTTATTTTTAGTTATTTTATTGTTTTATTTCGCATGATTATTGTGAATTGGTGCATGATTTGATTTCCGGGTGAACGAAACATGTGTTCTCTCTTGTGGTATATCGGATGGAAACCCGGACGTAAATTCTGTAGCCGAATCCGAATGGACGGTATTGCGGTTTGCACTCGGGATACAATGCCATGTATCACTTGAGAGACACACGTATTTCGTTTCATCCAAACCTTGTATTTGGGCATGATTTAGTCTAGTATGTTATTTATTCCGTAAGCATGATTAGGTTGTTAGTATGTTATTTCCCTATGTATGTTATAGTTATTTACTTCGCAATAGGAGTTTTATCTACGTTTGCTTAGGTTGTTGTTTAGTTTTCATGTTTGATAATGTAACATGTTCGTTGTGTGATATTGTATGTTTACCTTTATGAACGTGAATTAGATCTAGGTTAATCTCAGACATGTATGTTGTGTAGACTTGGTTAAATTATTGCACGAATCCGTTCATTACAAGTGGCATAAGTAAGGGACCATTCCGAACCCAACGGTTTGAGGTCTTCCCTTGCGAGGGGTGAGTGCGGCCTTAAATCTTTGTCCCGGTTCACACCGGGTGGCGACTCCATGTTACTTCATACTCCCAACCGGGCCGCGAGCCCGGAACAACGTCGTCCATTTTCTGTGTCCTACAGTCTGGCGACTCCACTGGGGATAGAGAATCGGCCCCGAAATAATGTCTTGTAATGTTTGTGATTTGTGCTATAAATTAACCATGTCTACTGTGGGTTTAGAGAGTTTAATCAAAGGTGTTATTAAAGGTAGGTGATGGTTTAGTGTCTTCCCTCATTCACTACCTTTCTATAAGGAAAAGCTGTGAAGGCACTTAGATAATCATTCACCCGTGGCTCATTGTGATAGACTAATTTGGAGGACTCGTTGTTTATTCCTGACACCAAGCGATAAGAGCCTAAGAGGCTAGGGTACTTAAGAGAGCCTCGCTCCCCTCCCTCTAGGGAATCTACAACGGGAAATTCATTTGACAGTTAGTCACATACCATAACTCGTTGGCACGTACCGTAAGGTATAAAAAGGTGCGCTCACTTGGTCGCTCGAACCCTTGAGTGGGGAGTCCTAGTTGTGAGCAAACCTTCGTCATCGGGATCCTTTGTTCACATTCTTTTAAACCCGTATGCGAACCCTAATTGTATGACCCATAGAAACTATTTCTTTTATGCTTGTGTTTGGGACCATCGTTATTTGGATTCAATTGGACTTTTGTCAAGAGATATGAACTGGTTGGGCCATTTAAACTGGAACGAGTTCGTGTCCTTTGACAATTGGGTCAAAAGTTTCTAAAATGCCGATGGGCCATTTTGTATTTAGGCCTCTTATCATTTGAAGTTGTTTAGTCATGTTATCACATAGTGTAAACTTGTTGGGTCTTTTCAACTGGGACAAGTTTGCACTACGCAATGATGTGATTGAATGCTTTAAAATGACGATAGGCCAACTTATATATGTATTTTCTGCATCACACGCATCTCAAGCATTTCATGCATACACGCATCATGTTAACCCTTTTGTGTCTTAAAAGCCATCATAGATTCCCGTTGGGTTAGGAAAGCAGAGAGACTCGTCAAGAGACCGTCAGTCAACATGAGCAAGTTAGCAAATGAGAGAGCCCGCCTGGATCAATTGGATATTAAAGTAACCGAAATTATTGAGATGTTGCAAGTTCTGACTAATGCTGTGGCCAGTATGACCGTACCCGGTATAGCCGATAACAGAAAGTTTTACAATCAGAATGGAAAGACCATCAGGAATCCTCGGAAGAAGCAAGCAGAAAAGACAGGATAGCCATTCAGAAATTGGGAAACGGAGCAGTAAAACTGTCAGACTTGGAAGGGAACGAGTTCACCGAGCCGATCAATGTTGACAGATTGAAGCTGTATTTAGCCTGAGGAAGAGAAGACTGAGCAGTCACCAAGGGAATTGGCAGAAGACCTAACCCAACGGGCTAGGAAATTCATGCATACATGCATGCACGTAACTTGCATCCCTTGTTTTGCGTTTTGTTTTTACAGATTTCAAGCAAATGGGAACTAACAAGGGACGACCAGAGACATATGGCGCCGAGGAGCACAATGAGGGTCTCACCCATCAAGAATAGGGAGTATCTCTACATATGTATGTGTATACATTACATGCACACGTCTTTATTCTGTTGTTTTGTATTCGCAGGTTTTAAAAAAAAAGAAAGAAAAAGAAAGCAGCAAAGATCAAAAGGTGGCATAAGCACTGAGGATGACATTGAAGACACATTGACAGATGGATTTCGGTCATGTCTGGCTGAAGACGATGAATTTAGTGCTAACAGGGAGGCAACTATGCACTTTGTTGCGATTTCTGTTTTCATGTTTTGTGTATACATGTCGTAGAATTTTTAATTTTGTGTGTTATTTTGGTAGGTAAAAGCAAAGACATAGCATTTTAAGACAGAGGGAATGGTGCTTGGCAATCACAAAGATGTGAGCTAATTCATTAGTGGTGGCAGAGTAAAGAAAGAATTCCTGAGACGCATCCTAATGAATTTATACCAAGCAAGAGGCGTATTGAGTACACAATTCCTTCACTTTAATTATTGCTTTGATTTGCCTTCTTTTGTTATTTTCTGTTATTTTCGTAGACAGGATCCCAGACTTTTTGACATTTCATGACTTATTGTGGTGGACAGGATCCACAACTTTTTGACCTTTCAGAACTTCTTTTGGTATTTTCTTTTATTTTCATGGATAGAATCCATGACTTTTTGACCGCTCACGATTTCTTTTGTTGTTTTGTCGTAGACAAGATCCAGAGACTTTTTGACCTCTGACGAATTCTTTTGTGGTTTAGCTAACAACCATTCGGTGGAAGATATTAGTGCAATTATTACTCACCCTTTTTCAGGTTCTATAAGTTCAGCTCAACATTTCTCTTCTCAACACATCCAAATATACATCCAAGTAAGATAAAGAAAATGGAAGCAACTTCACAGCAGCGAGTTAAGCAAATTTGTGTTTTCTGTGGATCCAATACTGGTAATAAACCAGAATTCATTGAGGCTGCAAAGGAATTGGGGCGAGTCATGGCTGAGAAGAATATACACCTAGTATATGGCGGTGGAAATCTCGGGATAATGGGAAGCATTTCAAAAGCCGTTCAGGACGGTGGCGGTCATGTTTTGGGAATCATCCCAAGACCTTTGGCGGATGAACAGTTAATTGGACCAACAAATGGAGATGAACGCATCGTATCAGGTATGTCTGAACGACTTCATGAAATGATAAATACTGCAGATGCATTTATTGCGTTACCAGGTGGACTTGGTACCCTTGAAGAGATATTCACAGTGGCATCATGGGCGCACTTGAACGTTCATCGGAAGCCCATTGGACTACTTAATGTTGCACATTTCTTCGATTTTCTGTTTGTGTTTCTCGCGGAAGCCAAGAGACATGAGTTCATCACCAAATCTGTGGGAGATATTTTCTTGACTGCGACAAAGGCCGAAGAGTTGATTGACCAGATCCTAGCTTTTGAACCGAAGCTCGACCCCATCCTCTCCAAATTGGGTTGGACAGATAGTGATCGTGGCAAGAAGCGTAAATTGGACATTGATCTTAATCAGTGATGTTTCCTGCTAACCAGGTATTACAGACATGAGACATATTTGAAAGTTTGTGCTCTAGTTTAATTGTAAAAAAAAAAAAATGAAAAAATGAAAAAGATGAGAGAGAGAGAAGTCTTTGATGGTTAGACATATGTCCGGTGCTGACATTGTATGCTGTAGGGAGAAACCCTAGAAACGATAAGTGCGAGACGCGCTCTCTTCCGGTATTCTGAATGGATTGATCTCAGTTAGACTCACGAGCACTTGATTACGTGATCCTAACAGTAGAAGCCTGAGTAGTTATCGAGGTGACTAGTTGAAGAGATGATGTATTAGTGAATGACCGTTTGCCTGGGTATCCACACTTGTTTACTGATGCTATGATATATGATATGGTTGGAAATAAAGAAAAAAAAAGTCTCTGAAATAAAAAAAAAGAAAAGAAGAAAAAAATAGACCACCTATAACCGATAAGCGTGAAGCTACCCATGGGCGAGTATTAGGACCACCATGAGGAGAAATGCTACCTTAAAGGGTAGATGTGTCAGAGAAGCAAAGAAAAGAAAAGAAGAAAAAAGAAAATCCAAAATGAAAAGAAAGAGACAAAAGAAAAAAGACGAAGACCATATCATATTGAGTATGCTCAAGTAATCACCGAACGTGATTAAGACATCCAGGTTTGTTAGACCCACTAGTTCGATTCTCCAAAGCAAAGTCATCGAGTTGGCCCACTTAAGGAACAAGCTGCGAAAGAGCCTTAGCACACACACACTAGGAGTCTATTTCAGATCACCTATTCAGACGATCGGAGTTGAGTGTATCAAGTACTTTGAAGGTTCTCTGGTTTTGACACAAAGCATTCGTTGATGACGAAAATATGTTTAGCTATTAAGATTGTCTCGAGGAGAGCAATATAGTATGTTGAAATAAATCATTTACATCATTATTAGTCTTTGCCGGGTATGGCACTCTGCGGGTTGAGGCCCACATCACTATCAGTCTTTACCGGGTATGGCACTCTGCGGGTTGAGGCCCACATCACTATCAGTCTTTACCGGGTATGGCACCCTGGGGGCGAGGCCCATATCATTATCAGTCTTTGCCAGGTATGACACTCTGCGGGTTGAGGCCCACATCACTATCAGTCTTTACCGGGTATGGTACTCTGGGGGCGAGGCCCACGTCATTATCAGTCCTTGCCGGGTATGACACTCTGCGGGTTGAGGCCCACATCACAATCAGTCTTTGTTGAGTATGGCACTCTGGGGGCGAGGCCCACATCATTATCAGTCCTTACCGGGTATGACCCTCTACGGGTTGAGGCCCACATCACAATCAGTCTTTGTTGAGTATGACACTCTGGGGGCGAGGCCCACATCATTATCAGTCCTTGCCGGGTATGGCACTCTGCGGGTTGAGGCCCACATCACTATCAGTCTTTACCGGGTATGGCACTCTGAGGGCGAGGCCCACATCATTATCAGTCTTTCCCGAGTATGGCATTCTGGGGGCGAGGCCCACATCAGTTCAGATCAATATCTGCCTGGTAAGGCATTCCGGGGGCGAGGCCCACATCAGTTCAGTATCAGTCCTGCCGGGTATGGCATTCTGAGGGCGAGGCCCACATCATATCAGATCAGTTTAGCCAGGTACGGCACTCCGGGTATAGAGATATCAGATCAGTTCATCCAGGTATGGCACTCCGAGTATGAAGATATCAGATCAGTTCAGCCATGTACGACACTCCGGGTATGGAGATATCAGATCAGTTCAGCCAGGTACGGCTCTCCGGGTATGGAGATATCAGATCAGTTCAGCCAGGTACGGCTCTCCGGGTATGGAGATATCAGATCAGTTCAGCCACGTACGGCACTCCGGGTATGGAGATATCAGATCAGTTCAGCCAGGTACGACACGCCATGTATGGAGATATCGGATCAGTTGAGCCAAGTATGGCACGCCGGGTATGCAGATATCAGATCAGTTCAGCCAAGTACGGCACTCCGGGTATGTAGATATCAGATCAGTTCAGCCACGTACGGCACTCCGGGTATGGAGATATCAGATCAGTTCAGCCAGGTACGGCACTCCGGGTATGGAGATATCAGATCATTTCAGCCAGGTACGACACTCCGGGTATGGAGATATCAGATCATTTCAGCCAGGTACGGCACTCCGGGTATGGAGATATCAGATCAGTTTTGCTAGGTACGACACTCCGGGTATGGAGACATTTCAGCGACACCTTGGGTATGAGGTTTAGCGCGCCAGGTACGACACAATCAGATCAACTTTGTGGCACTCTAGGTACGGAGGCGTCACTGCGACACCCTAGGTACGGGGTTAACATTCAGACATTTGTGGCTCTCTAGGTACGGAGGCGTCACTGCGACACCCTAGGTACGGGGTTAGCACTCAGACATCTGTGGCTCTCTAGGTACAGAGACGTCACTGCGACACCCTAGGTACGGGGTTAGCATTTAGACATCTGTGGCTCTCTAGGTACGGAGGCGTCACTGCGACACCCTAGGTACGAGGTTAGCACTCAGACATATGTGGCTCTCTAGGTACAGAGACGTCACTGCGACACCCTAGGTACGGGGTTAGCATTCAGACATCTGTGGCTCTCTAGGTACGGAGACATCACTGCGACACCCTAGGTACGGGGTTAGCATCATCACTGCAGCACTCTAGGTACGGAGATGCAACCGCGATGCCCTAGGTACGGGGCTTAGCACCGTCAACTCAACACAGCAGGCAAACCATGTGGCAGCTGGCGAGCCAGGTAAGTAAAAATGCATTGCACGTACTTTGATATGATTGTCATTGGCACACACTGAACGAATCCCATCAAAGTGGGGGCGACTGTAGGCACTGAATTTTTGCATGTCAGCCCGATGATGAGCCTCGAATGGAGGCATTACCTTTTTAGTTGCGGAAGTCGCGAAAAGCGGTCGTCGGAAGGGAAGGGTCAGAAATTGACATTTTTATTGGATTTGGTTTGCTTGTTCAAGCTTCGTGTTCGCTCGTTCGGTCTCAGTTTTGAATTTACCCAACCCTCATTCACGTGTAATACACGCACACACCAAAAAAATAATTTCTCTCCTTTCACGCCCATTCCATGCAAACCAACAAAACACATATCCTAAAGCCATGCAACCCATACCATACATGCATTATTCAAACGCCTACCATCATTCCCTCACCAAACAAAAGCCACCAAAACACTAAACAACAAAAGCACTTGTCCCCTGCCACTAACCACTCCCTTCAAAATAATTGCCTCCCCAAAGACCACCCACACTAGCCTCAAAAACACAAACCAACAAGAATCCTTCACCCCCCACACACTGCCACATAGCCCTCCATTACCCATTCAACCTGCCACCACTGCCACCCTGCTTCACGTGAATAACGCCACACTGCCCTTGTCTTTTCCATTAAACCCTAACTCACGCCATAACTGCCCCTTGAAGCCACTTAGCTCTCACGCCTAAACTCCCTGGAACCAGTCCATACACGCCCATCGGCCGTATCATCACAGCCCTCATCTTCATCAACCCAAAACACGTTCACAGCCCCTGGCCATAGCCTTCACTGCCTTAGCAACACGCCAAAGCCACCAACACCCCCCAACATTCTCCTTTTATCAACAAAACTTCACGGCAAAAAGCCCATTCAGGCAGCCACCTTCATAGCCCTTAACCCCCTAACCCTCACTGCCCATTTCACGTTATTTTCAGCACCTAAAACTCTGCACTGATTCACGCCATTCATCACTCGAACCAAGCAAGATCAAAGCCCTCTGACCTATCCTTCATGCCCATTACCCCCTCCATTAGCCCTCACTTGCACCCATCTCTCTCGGCAGATACGTGAAACAGGAAGCCACGAAGACACTCCCAAACTGCCTTCCACGCATCAGACCTTACCTTTGGCTTCTCGGCATCCCATCACCTCATGCACACAAAGCCAACCTCGCACGTTAACATTTATACCCCCTTCATGCCATTAATGTAAATCAGCCCTCACTGCCCTTAACGCAAACCAGGAACCCTCACTGACTTCACCCAAGCCATCCATTTCACACGCATACACCTCCCACAAACCCCCTCAGTGAACCGACTAAACCTAACCAGCCACCATCCTAAAATAGCAGTCCAAATCAGTAAAAACCGAGACAAAAATAGTGATAGAACAACCCCTGAATACTGTACAAACAGCAACCCCAAAAACCCCTGAATATGGCACAAATAGCAGCCCAAACAGCCCCCAAAATACCACAAAAAACTACCCAAAACAGTCCAAAAATAGCCCGAAAACTTGAGTGAAAACAGTGAGAAAAATAGAGAAAACGGTGAGCGGAAGCCACGAGTGAAAATAAACAAAACAGCGGAAACAACAGAAACAGCGAAAATAGTGAACCTGTGAAAACAGTAGAAATAGCGGACCAGTGAAAACAGCAAAACGATATCCTTTCCGGCACCGTGGAACGCACTCCCCGAAAGCGACTTAAAAGGTAAGACCTGAGGGCACCATTTTATTTATTATCCTTTATTTTTAGTTATTTTATTGTTTTATTTCGCATGATTATTGTGAATTGGTGCATGATTTGATTTCCGGGTGAACGAAACATGTGTTCTCTCTTGTGGTATATCGGATGGAAACCCGGACGTAAATTACGTAGCCGAATCCGAATGGACGGTATTGCGGTTTGCACTCGGGATACAATGCCACGTATCACTTGAGAGACACACGTATTTCGTTTCATCCAAATCTTGTATTTGGGCATGATTTAGTCTAGTATGTTATTTATTCCTTAAGCATGATTAGGTTGTTAGTATGTTATTTCCCTATGTATGTTATAGTTATTTACTTCGCAATAGGAGTTTTATCTACGTTTGCTTAGGTTGTTGTTTAGTTTTCATGTTTGATAATGTAACATGTTCGTTGTGTGATATTGTATGTTTACATTTATGAACGTGAATTAGATGTAGGTTAATCTCAGACATGTATGTTGTGTAGACTTGGTTAAATTATTGCACGAATCCGTTCATTACAAGTGGCATAAGTAAGGTACCATTCCGAACCCAACGGTTTGAGGTCTTCCCTTGCGAGGGGTGAGTGCGGCCTTAAATCTTTGTCTCGGTTCACACCGGGTGGCGACTCCATGTTACTTCGTACTCCCAACCGGGCCGCGAGCCCGGAACATCGTCGTCCATTTTCTGTGTCCTACAGTAAGCTTCTATCTCTTCTTCCTTCATTAATTTTGAGTTTTGAGCAAATAAACCAAAGCCCCAATTCGCACCATGCATGTCCTAGGATTTGAATTGGTTTGATTGCCATTGCAAGTGTTATTGGCATGCATTTTAAGAAGTGCTTTGATAGTATTTAGCATTAGATGAGGTTTATAAGTGTGTGAATGTGTTGGGAAATTATGCATTGTAAATTATTGATGTTAGAAAATAGTTGGGGTTTAAGTTGATGATATGAGATGAGTTTCAATTAGTGTTGAGGTTTAGAAAATTACTTATATGAAGGTGTTGGTGTGATGGAGTTGGGTTGCCTTGGGGGTATGTCATTGAAGTGTTGGTTCTAGGCCCTGAAAACGGGCTAGCGTCGCGACGCCAAGTACCCCGTGTCACAACGCGTATCAAGCAGAGGCCTTCTGCCTCGATTCTGGTTGAAGGGGTGTCGCAATGCTCAGCACTTAGTGTCGCGTAACAAGAAGAGGCTTTGCCTCGGGTCTGGACATGTGAGCGTCGCGACCCCAAGTGGTCAGTGTCGCGAAGCGCAGCCTTTTCTCAAAGTCATATTTTAACCATTTTAGTTTCAATTAAGGATGTTAGAGGCCACCCTACGGATCTCGTACCAACTTATGAACTCACGTTTTATCGTATAACAAGCATGATAAGCCTTGTAGTGATAATAATTAGATGAACTAATAAGCTTAGCCAAGTTCCGAAGCTTATTCTACAACTTATATGCTTTTAATCATAGATTATGAGCATGAACTACAATCTTCTTCGACGAAGGGATACAATGCTAGCCAGATTCCAAAATCAGTGAGTGGATCATTTTCTCAACTGATTCCATTTAAGTTATTTTCGGTACAAGACTTGCTTTTAAAAGCATATAGGGCGTTAGCTAAAGTTTGATTTCAGTTATTTTACTATTGATGATGTTTTTAGAAAGTTTGTTTTCAAAAATCTTGAGTTTTATGATTTCGAGGCATTAAGGAAAACCCACCACAGTATGTAACTTGTGCACATACAGTTCGGGACTAGGAATGACAGATGCCTCTAGATCCTAGATTTAGAGTCTGGAGGGTAGCATAGATTCGCACCTCTAGCTCCATATTTATGGCTTGGGGGACGGTGATACGTAACACCCAAGACCACTAGATTTCAGGGTTAGGGGCGGCAATACGTAACAACCCTAGACCCTAGTTTCAGGGACATGATAGTGGCATGCTTTGGGGGACGAAGATACGTAACACCCCAATGTCATGGATTTGCACACCCGACTCTAATTAGGCATATGAGGGACAACGATACGTAACGCCCCCATGCGTCAGGTTTTTCAGAAGACATTCAGATACAGACATTCAGAAAACAGGTTTCAAAGATAAATTTTCAGAAATAATATTTTCAGAGATGTGATTTTTAGAAAGACTAGTTTAATGAAAGTTTTCCAGAGAAACAATTTCATGAAAAAGAGTTATTTTCAGAAAGAAATAAGTTTCCAGAAAATATTTCAGAAAAAGAGATTTGAAAAAAGCTTTCAGAAATGTTAAATTTTTTCCAGAAATATTTTCGATTATAGAAAATAAACATTTTTATAAGTATTTCAGTTTCCGTTTAAAACTGTCCACTCACTAAGTCGTTCAAATGATGTAACCTCATACTCCCAGTTTCCTTATTTTGCAGGTTACTCGGAGGACAAGCTCGAGAGAATGGATACTGATGGCAGTCACTATGGTGTTCGGTCCACCAGGTTAAGTCAGAGACAAAGTTCAATTCAGTCCAAGTCAGGAAAAGTCATATATCATACATGTTGTATAGTAAAGATTGCCTATGTAATGTATTATAAGTGTTCACTACCAGAGTTGTAATGTGTAGTGGAATTAAGTACTTAGTATGAGAAGTATTATGCATTTATATTGTTGAGTTGGGCAATGGTCTCATGAATTAATGTATATTTGAAATGAGATTAGCAGTTGTCAGAAAGTCAGAGGCTCAGGGGGATAGGATGACCTATTCCATGCCGGTAGCATCTCAGGATTGTGGATGTTAAAAAGATGGTATCAGAGTATGCACTAGGGAGTTAGTGACTGCAGTAGGTAGAGTGTGGGGTTTTGTATACGTAGTATGCCTGAGATACTAGTATATAAGACACTACCTCTCCAGTATCCGATCTTTGAGTACGTCCTCAAGCTTCATAGACAGGTTAGTGAGAATTCCCAAAGTTATCTGAATATCATTCCTAATAAAGTAACAATGATTTTTTCCCAGCGGAGAACTGTTCTATAGTCATTTTAGCTTACAATCAGAAGTTTAAAGATGAGCTATGAGATTAGATAGTAAAGTTCAGAGGATATTCTCTCAGATGAGTGAAAAGAGAAAGAGAAAGCTATAAGAAAAGTAAGAAAGGATGTATAGATGTTCAAGTAACCAGAAACAATAAGAGATATAAATATAGAATCAGATAGATATGAAGATACCAGAACCTATATAAGTAAAGAAGAACATAGCAAGTCCGAGAAAGTATAAGAGTGCCAAATTGACCTATGTAAGGTTTCCTCTCTTTCGTAAGATTTATTCATTCCTTAGGAAGTTTCTTCACGCCAAAACAAAAGCCTTTAAGTACCCATATAGATAGCAAGCTCTCAGAATAATAAAGGTTAGTCAAAAGCATAAGAGAGGTAAGAAATCAGAATTATACATGGGAGTCCCGATAGACTAGAGATATTAGAAGGATGTAGAGATTCTAGACACCCAAAAGGCCCTTAAACAAATAAGGTGGAGGTCGTAGAAAAAGTGGATTAGTTGCCTTATCCAAGGAATCCGATACAGATAAAGCCCTAAGCTACCCAAATTTTGAACCTCCCAGTAATAATGGTTAAGGAGGTTGTCCTGACGGGGTCTATCTCATACCTATCCAACATGAGTAATAGACTCTACCAAGACACCCGTTACCATGACAAGAATGATGATGCTTCTTAAGATATAAAGGCTTGTCCCACTCTTTAACAACATAAATAAAGATGACCATAAGAGAGTCTGGTACCCGCAGTTTTATATTCTGAGGCAGAGGCAACAGACCTCGAAATATAGATCACTTTGTGAAGAATCAAGGATATTTCTAAGGATTGGATGAAAGGGTCTGACATAAATAAAAAATTGGAAAATTTACTGTACCAATAAGAACCAATAGATCAAACTAATGCCAGCGAAAATCCTTGTAAGTTTAAAAAGACAGATCCATGAGGTCGAAGATTCTCACGAGTTAACAAGAGTATCGATATGAATAATAAGGTTAGATGACATAGTTGTAGCCTGTAGCGAGAATAGAGAGTAGAGAGCTAGAACATAGCCCAAAAGAGTGAAACACCACTAGCCTCGACAACATGACATCAAGCCAAAAAATGGGATATGGAAAGAATAAAGAAGGATGAGTAAAGTGACAAGGAAGTTCAGTACGTATAGTAACAGAGATAACATGGCTTAAAAGCAGTATCGTAAAAGGAGACCTCATGATAGTTGATCAGAGTTGTGGAACCCTAAGGTGTAGCAAAGTCGTAGTAGATTCCAACTTGATGGAAGATAACTTGGCGGTCCAGTAGCCCCGATCCCAGTAAATGTATAAACACCTAGCAGACCATCACTAAGTTTAGATCATCAATAGTGACATAGATTTCCTGATCTCTATGGAACGCATATAGACTTTCCTCCAACTTAGAGCCCAGTGAGGAGTCGAACAAGTAAAATAGAGCATCAGGTAGAGTAAACAGATCACGAGATAGCTAAACAGCCAAACCAAGAAGTCTAATAGGGCCTAAATAAGGATATTAGATAATAACATTATGTATGAAGTGGAGTAAGCTAAGATAAATCTAATGATGATAATCCAATGCACCGAGGAGCTTATGGCCTCCAAAAAGGAAAAGCTCAAAGAAATAAAGGAACCAGAGAGAGAGATAACCATAGAAATAAAGACTCATATAGAACTTCTCATCATATTAGAGAGGAACAAAACTAGTAGAAGAGCAACACTCAAATCAAAGGTTCAATAGTAATATTGTAGCTTGTTGAAAAATATAGAGCTTCCAGAGAAGTAATGACATAAGAGGTTTAAAGAGCTCTGATCGATGAAATCACACACGTAACGCAAGCACACGTATCGCTCAAGTAGTATAAAAATATCGATCTCACGAGGACTTAATTTCTATTGTTGTTATTAATTATTGATACTATTTATTTATAGGTATCTAATTAAAGGGAGAAGGGAAAGATTGCTTGATGGGTTGATTGAATGTGGATTTTCTAAATAAATAAATAATTATATAAAAGAAAAAACTAAGGAAAATAAATAAAAGACATGAATATCTAGGGTTGTGATTCCACACAATATTATTTTAATGATGAATTGATTCTCTTATATATGTGTAATAAATCAGTCTGCTAACCTGGAACACGAAAATATGCAAAAGCCTCTTCCGATGGTCAGATGCAAACACCCAAAATAACCCAATTAATCATATGTCTATGTTAACCAAGTTACCTGAATTCACTAAGTTCAAGTTCCAATAGTGGCTACCCTCGCCCGACGGGTATATGTCTATCATGGAAGGAAATCTACCTAAGGGTCACCATGCCCTAAGGTGAGATCGGGAGCTATTGAATCTAAGGCTGAAACCTAAAATCTCTTTTCCAAGTTCATTTTAAGTTTACCATATCAATCTTATTGGTGATCAGGCAACAAGAAACATTAAGCTTAAGATTCAATAAACAAACCAAAGCATTAAACATAATAGAATTAAATCAATTATTAAGCATGTGAATATTGTGCTTCGTCACATCCCTAGAATAAAATAAAATGCTGGGGTTAGGGGATCCACCCTTACTATTTCTAATTTAGAAATCTTCCTTATTATAATATATAAATTTGCATGATATTACCATCCGACCATATAGGCGGTATCCTGAATTAGTCATGATTTTGAATTAATTCCAACCGACCATAAAGGCGGTATCCAATTTAGTCCGGTTAAAATCAATTTAATTAAGTCCAACCGACCATAAAGGCAGTATCCAATTAAGTCAGGTTTTAAGATAATTTATATATTATAATTTAAGGGAGATTAATCTAAATTATAATAATAAAAGCTTCACCCTTCCCCGAGCAGAAAATTAACTACTAAACATAAAAGAAATAAAAAGTAAATGAACTACTATTACTATTAAAAATAAAAATACATAATTTAAATTACAAAAAACTTAAGCAAATAAGATACAGTCCTTAATCCCCTATTAGGAACCTCAGGAAAGTATGAAAATTTTGAATGAATTCGGCCTCAATTTATAGGCAAAATTTGGCCTACGCGTCGCGACACGTGAAACCTTGCGCTTCGCAACGCGTCATTGATCTTTGACACATTTACGCACTTTTACTGAGATGATGACACATGGCATGCGGCTGTTGGCATACTGAATTATTGGCTCGGTGTCGCGACACATGATATTGTGCGCGTCGCGACGCTGACGTCATGTTGACGTAAGCAATGACGCGTGGTGTCGGAAGGCTGAATTATTATGATGACATCATGATGACAAGTGTCGATAAAACAGTACTTGTGGAGCGTCGAGACGTAAAAGGTGTGCGAGTCGCAACGCGGAAATGACAATTTTGCCATTTTTATCTGTTTTTCATTATTTTGGCCATGATTTGATTCCAGTTAGTCTTGAACCTTATTTATCTGCAAAACAACACAAAACACATCAAAATATTCATAAAACCCGAGAAACTATACAAAATATTAGGTTAAAGAGGCGGTAAATAGTGATATATTTTCCGCTCATCAAGCTCAAATGAGGAGAGAAATCTACGAAACAGAGCAAACTACGAAAGGAAGAATAACATGAGGATATGTAGGATTTCAAAGGGGTATGATGCTTTAAAGAGAATTTTTTCAGTAAAAGATAATGTGATCAATAAATAGAAAATAGTCAGGGGTAAGAATTGAAGACGTCCTAGAATTATAAATAAGCAGCATGTGCGGCTACAACACATATAGCTACAAAAGCATGACAATAAAAAAAGGCTTCAGAACCAGCCCCACCCTCCAACCCTCGTTAGACAATGGTAGTAAAGATTACCCTCGATGTCCGTTGTAATTATATTCCCTAGAACTAGTGAGTCCGAGGTATAGTATAATATCTTATAATGTAAGGTAATAGACATTTGAAAGGTAGTACCCCAGGATAAGAAAACAGAGACATACAATACATAAGCTTCGAGTATGGAGTTGAGTAGGAAAGAAGACGGAAAGGTCTCTAAGAAAAAGGCTTAGAGAAGGAGTTGCTTAGATGAGATGATGATAAGATGAGGTATTGGTCAAACAAGGATAGGTATATATGAGTAACAATGTTAGGCATGACTAAAGACCCATAGTAACAGACTTGCCCATTTAGAGAATTGAAGGAGAAAGAGACATCAAGAGGATATATATATATATATATATATATATATATATATATATATATAAAATGTAAAACATAGTAGTGGACCTTAGGTGTTAGTATAAGACCGAAGTCCTATTCAATATAGAATGGAAGAAAGACAACAACTATAGCCTGTATGTTTCCCTTCGCAACACACCAGTATGAATAATGCTTAGGATGACTTGAAATGGATTTTTCAAGGTATAATGTAAAGACGGGCAAGGAAACTAAGCATACGATATTATTGAAATCAGAATGACATTTGACAGAGCAAAACTATAAGGATAACTGAAAGTGGAATATTCAAGAGTGAAACCAGGCAAACAGAACAAGTCAGAGCAAAGGGTAGTTAACCATCTTTACACTAGCAATAAACATATAAGTACAAAAAGAGTATAAATATTAACCAGAACCGAATTGCCGGTGTCGACGTTATTAGGAAGGATTACAGTTTAAGTATAAGTATTCATAAAGTTGAGCTCAGTTTAAACACCTTGTTCCGAAGACCTTAGCCAATTAAGAAGGACCACCAAGAAAACTAACCAAAGTCTATATTCGAATATAGAGGCCTCGATAAACAACAACAGTAAGCTAGAAGTATATGGAGAATCTGGCCATGAACTATGTGGTCCTAAGCCTGAGATAGATAGAGGCACAAGAGCTTGAAGAATGGAGCTAATAAGCAGTAGAGGCTTAGCGAAGAAGAATTAGAGGGTTAATTAGATAAGTGGTGAAAATATATGCTACAATCAGATTGAGCATGTGGAGCTGAAAATTATCTAGTAAAATCATTATTGATAGTGGCTAAAATTACCCTCATACGTATACTTATCCCAGAGTTAAGTCTGAACGTGAAGAAGCCTAACTGTAGAGAACACTAGTATTTTGAAGAGCTCGAGGATACCGACTAAGAAAGAAGTACAACAATAGTACGTTAACCGCGAAAGGTAACGAAGTCTCCACTGACATATAAGAGTTAAGGTTGTCATAGTGAGAGATATAAAAGGTTTAAATCAAGAGTGGAACAAAGGTGTGTAGGACGTTAAACTATTATCGTGGTTTCAATTTTAGGACTGTTAGACCATACAGAAAATTGAGTTAAAGAATGTTGAGAATAACTAGAGGCCTAAGAATGAGGCTCTTTGATGCATGAAGATAGTTGTAGCAAGATAATAAGTATAGAGAATTTAGTAGAGGTTCATGGTTTGAGGATGATGGATTACCTCTCAGCCAAGAATTCAAGGATTATTCACTAGAGCCCACGAACTTTAGAGTAGTATGTGCAAGCATGACAAGAGGTGGTGTACTTAATTCAGATGTTAAGATAAGAATTGAATAGAGTATATCAGAACTAGAGATTTACAGAAGTTTTCATAATTAATTCTGAAGTAGCGTAATAGAAAAGAAGTTAAGGAGAATAATAGTTAGTAGAGGCACAGATGCCCTTAAGCTCAGACGGATCTACGAGTTGAATTTCAGAAGGGATTCGAGAACGAATCCTTTTAAGGGGGGAGAATGTAATGACCCGGTAACTCCGATAATTACTATGTTATTGGTGGCATGATACGCGACATAAATCATGCTTATGTATAAGTGTGCTCATGAATTACTTTTGGGACGTTCGGTAAATCCTTTACAGTTCCGATACGAAATTTATCTTCGATACCACTCCAAGAAGCCCTTGGTATTATGGTAATAACATTTTCATACGAACTCTGATTTTTACGGATTTTATATCTTTGGAAAATTAAGATCGAGACTACAACTTTCGCGTTGGATATTTTTCCAAATTTGAATCACAAGTAGGTTGAAAATTGAGATTTCGTTACTGCTACAGTAAAATTCTGGGACGATCTAGAATTTAGTAAGGTGGCACTATCTTAGCCATTAATGACCAACAAAAATTAGCCCCATTTTGTCTATAAATTGAGCACTATTCATTCATCTATTTAGAAGCCAAAAACGTGATTTTAGGGCAAGTAATCCCTCAAGAGAGGTTCTTCATTCTCATGATAGTTTGGAGAAAAGGATTATGATGTACAAGATCCTAAGCACATAAAGTAAGCTTCTAACTCTTCTTCCTTCATTAATTTTGAGTTTTGAGCAAAGAAACCAAAGCCCCAATTTGCACCACGAATGCCCTAGGATTTGAATTGGTTTGATTTTCATTACAAGTTTTATTGGCATGCATTTTGACAAGTGCTTTGATAGTATTTAGCATTGGATGAGGTTTATAAGTGTGTGAATGTGTTGGGAAATTATGTTTTGTGAATTATTAATGTTAGACAATGGTTGGGGTTTGAGTTGATGATATGAGATGAGTTTCAATTAGTGTTAAGATTTAGAAAATTGCTTATTTGAAGGTGTTGGTGTGATGGTGTTGGTTTACCTTGGGGGTATGTCATTGAAGTGTTGGTTTTAGGCCCTAAAAATGGGCTAGCGTCGCGACGCCAAGTACCCCGCATCGCGACGCGTATCTAGCAGAGGCCCTCTGCCTCAATTATGGTTGAAGGGGTGTCACGATGCTCAGCACTTAGCGTCACGATGCGCAACAAGTAGAGGCTCTGCCTCAGGTCTGGACCTGTGAGCATCGCAACGCCAAGAGGCCAGTGTCGTGACGCACGACCTTTTCTCAGAATCCGATTTTAACCATTTTAGTTTCAATTAAGGATGTTAGAGGCCACCTTATAGATCTCGTACCAACTTATGCTCTCACGTTTTATCGTATCACAAGCATGATAAGCCTTGTAGTGATAACAGTTAGATGTACTATTAAGCTTAGCCAAGTTCCGAAGCTTATTCTACAACTTATATGGTAATTAAGTTTTCAATCATAGATTATCAGCAGACACCACAATCTTCATCGACGAAGGGATACAACGCTAGCCAAATTCCAAAATCAGTGAGTGGACCATTTTCTCAACTGATTTCATTTAAGTTATTTTCAGTATAAGACTTACTTTTAAAAGCACATAGGGCGTTAGCTAAAGTTTGATTTCAGTTATTTTACTATTGATGATGTTTTTAGAAATTTTGTTTTCTAAAAGCTCGAGTTTTATGATTTCAAGGCATGGGGGAAAAACCCACCTCAGTATGTAACTTGACTCAGATATGGAATTGACGAATATAGATATCGTGTGCACAGGCAGTTCAGAACTAGGGATGATAGATGCCCATGGATCATAGATTCAGAGTCTAGAGGGTAGCATAGATCCACACCCCGGCTCCTGATTTGTGGCTTGGGGGACGACGATTCGTAACACCCAAAGACCACCAGATTTATGGGCTAGGGGGACGGCGATATGTAACACCCCTAGACCCTAGTTTCAGGGACATGATAGTAGCATGCATTGGGGGACGACGATACGTAACGCCCAAATGTCATGGATTTACACATATGGCTCTAGTTAGCCATATGGGAGGACGACGATACGTAACGCCACCATGAGTCAGGTTTTTCAACAGACATTCAAATACCGAATTTCAAAAAATAGGTTTTCAAAGACAAATTTTCAGAAATAAGATTTTCATAGATGTGATTTTTCGAAAGACTAGTTTAATGAAAGTTTTCCAAAGAAACAGTTTTATAAAAAGAGTTATTTTCAGAAAGAAAGAAGTTTCCAGAAAAAGTTCCAGAAAAAAAGATTCAAAAAGAGCTTTTAGAAAGGTTCAATTTTTTTCAGAAATATTTTCGATTACAGAAAATGAACATTTTTATAAGTATTTTAGTTTGCGTTTAAAACTGTCCACTCACTAAGTCGTTCAAATGATCTAACCCCACTCCCAGTTTCCTTGTTTTACAGGTTACTTGGTGGAAGAGCTTGAAAGGATGGATATTGATGGCAGTCACTAGGGGTGTTCGGTCCACCAGGTCAAGTCAGAGACATAGTTCAGTTCAGTCAAAGTCAGGAAAAATCATGTATCATACATGTTGTATAGTAAAGATTGCATATGTAATGTGTTATAAGTGTTCATTGTCAAAGTTGTAATGTGTAGTGCAATTAAGTACTTAGTATGAGAAACATTATGCATTTATGTTATTGAGTTGGACAATGGTCTCATGCATGAGTTTATATTTGAATTGAGATTAGCAGTTGTCAGAGAGTCAGAGGCTCAAGGGGATAGGAGGACCTATTCCCTGCCGGTAGCATCTCCGGATTGGGGATGTTACAGGTAAGGATAACAAAAATATTTGGGTCCAGTTTGAATTCACATTGTCTCGAAGACCTGAGTCCAGAAATATCCATGTTCATAAAAAAATTTGGACTCGATTTGAAAAATTTCAGTCCCACATGGATCCGAACACGAGTATTTTCAAAAGCGGGTTGTTGGGAAGCGGCCGCGAGTGCGCAGCAGAAAATTAAATAAATTAAATTATGATGCCGCTATCCTTTTGCCCAAGACCCATTTGTTTTGATTATTCTACAAGCCTAGGCATGTTACTCATAAAATATGCAAAGAACATAAACATAAACATGATAACTATCATAAGAACTCTAATTAAAATAAAGAAAGAAAAAGACTTACTTGAACCAAAGACTCCTCCAGTCCTCCCTCCAATCTACAAGCTTTTCTCGAACTCACCAAGCTCTTCTACGTTCCAAAGAGCCACCCAAGTGTGTGGCCTCCAAAGATGCTCACATCAAAGCCAAAACTCAACGGCAAGACTACGCCTTGAGTGCATAGGTATTTTGCCCTTGGTGCTAGCCTAGGCAAATACCTCAAAACTTTTAACTCGAGGTTCCTCTAGTCAATTAGACTTAAGATCCTCAAAATCAGTGGCTTACTCTTAAACTTTAGAGTTGCTCACTTATATAAACCCAAGATATGAAAGGTTTGGTGCAAAAATTTGTAAAGAATTCATTGGGTTTATATAGGTGCTCCAAAGACAACAAAATTAATTAAGAATCCGATGTGGGATAAATGCTAATTTAATCTTAGCCATTAGATCTTAATTTAGTGGTTTAATGAGATTATAAAACCCTAATAAGAGTTTGGGCAGAATTGGAATTCAAAAAAAATAACAAATAAAAAAAATTACTATTCATGTTTATTTATTTATTTATTTATTTCAATTCCCAAAGTGCCCATATCGTCATTCACCAATCCATAAGCCACTATGTAACCTCATATATGATCTGTTCAATAATTAAACACATTGAACCATTTATGAACAATTCCTACAGCAATCATATATGCTGTTAAATTTATACTGTGCACTGTTAACCATTGATTTCGACTTTATTGTGTGTGACCTTTTGGGTTCCCCTCAAGTTGGACATGAAATGAATCGTGATAATTTAATCGAACATAAATTATCCTCCGATCAGATGGCCGTTCGATTTCAATGACCAAGGTTGACATCTAGCAACATGCCAAGGCCCCCGAATGAGAAGGAAAGATATATATACCAATTCTGTATGCGATTTACATATGATACGGTCCCTTGCCTCACTGTATCGCCACCGTTTGACCTAGGGTATGGAAAATGTCTACCCATATAGTCAAAGGTATGATGTTGATAGTGTCATGAATCGTGCTAACCCAAGAATCTCACATGATTATTCCGTTGCGGCCACAGTCTTAAGTACTGATCACATATATCAACCCGCGAACTGGAATACTACTCTTATAAGAAAATATTATCCGAGAAAGTGGCGATTCCCTGTTGTATCTTTACAAACTTCATGTGTTTCAACAAATGACCTAATCATATCCTTATGACCGGATCTTTTGAACTCGGGAAGGAGAATGTCAAAGTTATTTGATCCACACATAAGATTGTAAAGACCTCAAGTCTAAGGACTAGTCATACAATCGATACATGAAATTTCTCACAGACACATGGGATAAACACTCCATGTGAAAACTTTCAGCGGTCAGTTCGATGGACACGAGCAACTCATGCATCCATGTGATACACCAAGCAGACGGATCTCCGCTAGTAGCCTATGAGATCGGCTACCCCACTTAAGGGCAGATCATATCATCATGCTAGTCTCTCCGCTTTGTGAATGCCCAAATTATTCACAAAACTATAACTAGGAACGTTTAAGAGTAATGATTCTCATAAGGCATGAAAGCCATCATCTTATTACTCCAAGGGCTTTATTACAGTGTTTGATGATTCATATAAGTTATGTAAGACACGTATAATAAAGATTGCCATTTTATTAATTAATGAAAATATTACAAATACATGTACATATAGCACATCCACAAGTTGGGTATAGGGCATATCCCTAACTATCTCCCACTTGCACTATAGCCAACTAGTATGAATATGGACACCATTCTCTCGGGTGTGCCTATCATACTTTTGTTGAGTCAGCCCTTTAGTCAGAGAATCTGCAAGATTATCTTCTGTGGGTATTTTCTCTATAATAACTTCTTTTCTCTCAACAATTTCCCTGATGAGATGAAATCGCCTGAGTACATGCTTGGATTTCTGGTGGGACCTTGGTTCCTTTGATTGAGCAATGGCACCCGTGTTGTCACAGTACATCGTGACACCATTCTTTATCGCGGGAAGCACTTCCAGCTCCGTGATGAACTTCTTTATCCAGACGACTTCTTTAGCTGCCTTAAATGCTGCAATATACTCGACTTCAGTGGTAGAGTCCGATGTAGTTAACTGCTTTGAGCTCCACCATTCAAAGTAAACAGATATCCTGTTTGCGATCTGCTGTCATCCCTATCGGTCTGAAAGCTCGAATCACAGTAACCAATGACTTTCATCTCAGAATATTCTCCGTATGTCAAAAACACATCCTTAGTTCTTCTCAGATACTTGAGGATTATTTTGACAGCTGCCCAGTGTTGCTCACCAAGATTTGCCTGGTACCTGCTCGTTATGCTAAGAGCATAAGAGACATAAGGTCTTGTACATAGCATGACGTACATGATCGATCCTATTGCTGAAGCATAAGGGATCCTACTCATACGCTCTCTATCTGAAGAAGTATGTGGACATTGCTCCTTAGATAATTTGATTCCATGAAAAGTAGGTAAATTACCTCTTTTGGAATCTTCCATTTTGAATCTTTTCAAAACTTTATCTATGTATGTAGATTGAGAAAGTCCTAACAACCTCTTAGATCTATTACGGTAGATCTTAATGCCGAGGATGTAGGCTACTTCTCCCAAATCTTTCATGGAGAAATTCTGATATAACCATTGCTTGGTGGCTTGCATCATGGGAATATAAGTCCCGATGATTAATATGTCATCGACATATAATACAAGAAATACAACAACACTCCCACTACTTTTCCTGTAAACACAAGGCTCGTCTACATTTTGATGAAGTCAAATTCTTTGATTGTCTCATCAAATCGTATATTCCAACTTCTAGAGGCTTGCTTGAGTCCATAAATGGATTGTTTAAGCTTGCACACTTTATTATGATCATCCTTAGATGCAAATCCCTCAGGTTGTGTCATATAGACTTCCTCTACGAGGTTCCCATTAAGGAAAGCTGTTTTGACATCCATCTGCCAAATCTCATAATCAAAGTGTGCAGCTAGTGCCAGTAAAATTCGAATGGACTTTATCATTGCAACAGACGAGAAGGTTTCGTCATAGTCAATTCCTTGATTTGTCTATAACCTTTCGCCACCAACCTAGCCTTATAGGTTTGGATGTTTCCTTCTGCATCAGTTTTACACTTGTAAATCCATTTGCAGCCTATGGGTTTTATCCCTTCAGGTGCATCCACCAAGTCCCAGACTTGATTCTGATACATAGAGTCTATTTCCAATTTCATGTCCTTAAGCCACTTGACTGAATCAATGTCACGCATTGCTTCGTCATAACTGGTGGGATCGTCATTATCAATGACCTGATCATGTTCCTCACCAATATGAAACCATATCTTTCAGGCTCATATCTTTCCCTACTAGACCTTCTAAGTTCATAACCTTGTGGTTTTTCCATCGCTGCCCTTTTGATGGGTCTGTGGCTTAGTTCTATGTTAGTTTGTTCTTCTCGTACCTCATCGAGGTCAAGTCTACTCCTACTATATTTCTTGAGAAGGAATTCATTCTCTAGAAATTTAGCATTTCATGAGACAAATTTTCTTTGTTCATTTGGGACGTAGAACACGTATGCTCTTGAGTTCAAGGCATATCCTACAAACTTACATTTAATTGCCCTATCATCCAATTTGTTAGTTTGTGTGAGCTTAACATATGCGTCACATCCCCAAACTCTTAGATAACTAAGACTAGGACGTTTTCCAGACCTTAACTCATATGGTTTTTGACTAACAGTCTTGGAAGGAACTTGGTTTAATAGTAGTGTTGCAGTTTCTAAAGCAAGACCCCAAAATGAAAGAGGTAGATCCGTGTCTGACATCATTGATCGGACCATATCTAATAATGTCCGATTTCTCCTTTCGGAGACCCCATTATGCTGTGGAGTTCCCGGAGGAGTCCACTGGGAAACAATGCCATTTTCTCTCAAGTAATCTTGAAATTCGTTGCTTAAGTATTCACCACCTCGGTAAGACCTTAGTGACTTAATACTTTTATTAAGCTTGTTTTCTACTTCAGTTTTGAAGTCTTTTAATTTCTCAAAGGCTTCAGATTTGTACCGCATAAGATACACATACCCATATCGCGAGTGATCATCAATAAAGGTAATGAAGTAGGAGAATCCACCTCTAGCGGTAACTGACATTGGTCCGTATACATCAGAGTGTATGAGTTCTAATGTCTCCGCTACACGCTGTCATTTACCTTTGAATGATAATTTGGTCATTTTACCAAGTAAACAAGACTCACAAGTTCCATAAGGTTCATATTTGAAGGGTCTGAAATACCCATCCTTATGTAACTTAGTTAATCTTGTTTCGTTGATATGATCTAAGCGACTGTGCCATAGAAGTGATTTATTAAGATTATTCGAGTTAACGTTGTATATATTAGAGGTTGAACATTCTTTGTTAGTTTGTAAGACATAGATACCATTATTCAAAATACCATCTCCATATTTTATTTCATTGAAATAAATAGAACATTCATTACAACTTATTAGGCATGAAAAGCCTTTATTACATAAAGAAGAAATTGAAATGATGTTCTTTACTAGAGAAGGTACATAAATACAATCTTCTAAGTCTAAAACTAAACCATTCGGCAAAACTATTGAATAAGTCCCCACACACAATGCAGCCAGTTTTGTTCCATTACCCATGCGTAAGTCAACCTCCCCATGACGGAGTCTCTTACTGTTTCTCAGGCCCTGCACATTGTTACACAAGTGAGTCCCACAACCGGTGTCAAGCACCCAAGTAGAAGGTTCAGAGTTTTGAGAATATAGTTCAATCATATACAATATACCTGAAGCATTGGGCTTCTTGGCCTCTTGGGCTTCTCTAGCTTCCTTGGCTTTCAAGGATCTGCAGTCTTTCTTCCAATGACCCTTCTTTCCATAAAAGAAACATTTCCCCTTTTCCATTTTTCTTCTCCACCTTACCATTGGGCTTTAGGTGATCTGGAGCCTTGGCCTTGCCCTTATTTTTCTTTGGGCCTCGTGGCTTCAGGTCCGTACCCGTAAGCATGACAGAGGTTTTAAGCTCCGGTTTCAAGTTATTCTCTGCTTGCTTTATCAGATTGTGCAATTCTGCTAAAGTAGCTTCTTTATTAGACAGATGAAACTGCATAATAAAGTTAGAGAAGTCTTTTGGTAAGGACTGAAGAATTAGATCGTGACCTATCTCATGATCCATGATGAACCTGAGGTTGGCCAATTTTTTAATGTGGCCAATCATCTTAAGCACATGTCCACTAACAGATCCTTCCTTATACCTTGTTTGGAATAAGGCACATGACACTTGGAATCTCACGGTATGAACGAAAGTTGCATATAACTCCTTCAAGTGAAAGATGATGGTTTGAGCATCCATATCTTCGTGAGCTTTCTGAAGTTCGTCCGACATAGACCCAAGCATTATGCAAACTGCTTGCTCATCATCATCGACGTGTTTCTTCCAAGCATCAAATGTATTTTGGTCAGCATCTTCTGCGGGTTTAGGGGGAAATGGTCTTTCAAGAACATAGAAAATCTTTTCTTATCGTAAGATAATTTTAAGGTTTCTAAACCAGTCATTTTAGTTGTCCCTTTTGAGCTTATGCTCATCAAGGATGGAACGAAGTGATACTCTGTTTGCCATTTGAATGTTTGTGAAATATTTTAACCCACCTGTTAAGAGAGAATGTTAAAATTAGGAATATGTTTTCATTAATGTTTCATAATAACATGGGCTTTTAATATTATGAAGTTGCTCACACTCAATTATTTTAAAATTTTAAGCAAATCGCATCAACCCCAATATGATAGATTTCTTGTGGGCAAGGATCCCATTATCATCATTTCATAACTTCGACTAGGGCCAGTCGTTATAAAATATGATAATTAGGTAGGTTCCCAACCAATTTATGATATAAATCACAATTCCTTGATCATTGGGTTGGGCAATCAAACATGTCATAGCTTTTGCCAGTCCTCGTGGACACTCAATCTTTGCCACTAAGTTATAAGACCACGCCTAAGGTTCGTTGCGTCTTATGACTTAGAAAAGTCAAACCATTGTCAATAGTACGATTTAGGGACAAATTGATATTGATCAGTCTGGTAAAGCCTAGTCCTGCCAATACGGTTTAAGCCCTTTGGGTCTATACTTTACAATGGGAGGCAAATTTTAGACTTAAATTATTATGGAGGATTTTAGCAAGTTTAAGTGAATAACTGTCAAATGGATTCCTCAATTGAAAATTCCCCAGAGTGAGGGTGGAGCGAACTCTCTTAAATGCCCTTACCTTTTAGACTCTTATTGCCTTGGTGACATGAATAAATAATAGATCCTCCAAATTAGTCCAACACTTTAAATATGCTTTAAGGTAAGCTTTGAGTAAATGATTATCTAGATGTCTTCACAGCTTTTCCTTTTGGCTATAAAAAGGTAGTGAGTGAAGGAAGACACCAAATCATTATCTAACTCTAGTAATACCTTTGGTTAAATTAACTTTAGTTTGGAAAGTTTTATTAACGCCTTGGTCCCACCCCACTTGTATCTTTTATAATGTATTTTATTATAAACAAGTGATTTATATTTATTAGCCTTAAATGTAATAAATCTCTAAGTTCATCACGAAATAATTACTTAGCTAAGGGATAAGCAATACACTCTCTATTTCATAGAAAGTCTCTAGATGCTTGCACCCTAAAATAATCATGCCAATTCTAATCATACATAGAATCATCAAGCATATGAGTTTTAATATGTTGGAATTATTTTAGGCATTAAATAACTTTGATTAATATTTCATTATGATATTGCATTTTTTTATTCAAATAAATTTACTATTCACATTTTTTTACAAATACGTGAACTTTAAATGAAATTTCACTATTCAAGTCTTAACCAAATCATGCAAAACTTGTACCTAAAAGTAATTTCAGGGTGTTAGCTTTCCAACGAGCTTTTACACACCCAATTTCGAGTTCAAATGAGAGAGAACTAATCAAAACAAAAACGGCGCGCTGATACCAGTGTTGGGAAGCGGCCGCGAGTGTGCAGCGGAAAATTAAAAATTATGATGCCCCTATCCCTTTGCCCAAGACCCATTTGTTTTTATTATTCTACAAGCCTAGGCATGTTAATATATATTCTAAGCATAAAAACTCATAAAACATGCAAAGAACATAAACCTAAACATGCTAACTATCATAAGAACTCTAATTAAAATAAAGAAAGAAAAAGACTTACTTGAATCAAAGACTCCTCCAGTCCTCCCTCCAATCTACAAGCTTTTCTCGAACTCAGCAAGCTCTTCCACATTCCAAAGAGCCACCCAAGTGTGAGGCCTCCAAAGATGCACACACCAAAGCCAAAACTCAACGGCAAGACTACACCTTGAGTGCACGGGTATTTTGCCCTTGGTGCTAGCCTAGGCAAATACCTCAAAACTTTTAACTCGAGGTTCCTCAAGTCAATTAGACTTAAGGATCCTCAAAATCAGTGGCTTACTCTTAAAATTTAAAGTTTCTCACTTATATAAACCCAAGATATGAAAGGTTTGGTGCAAAAATTTGTAAAGAATTCATTGGGTTTATATAGGTGCTCCAAAGACAACAAAATTAATTAAGAATTCGATGTGGTATAAATACTAATTTAATCTTAGCCATTGGATCTTAATTTAGTGGTTTAATGAGATTATAAAACCCTAATAAGAGTTTGGGCCGAATTGGAATTCAAAACAAATAACAAATAAATTTTTTTTACTATTCACATTACTATTCATATTACTATTCACGTTTATTTATTTATTCCAATTTCCAAAGTGCCCCTATCGTCATTCACCAATCTCTAAGCCACTATGGAACCTCATAAATGATCTGTTCAATAATTAAACACATTGAACCATTTATTAACAATTCCTACATCAATCATATATGCTGTTAAATTTGTACTGTGCACTGTTAATCATTGATTTCAACTTTGTTGTGTGTGACCTTTTGGGTTCCCCTCAAGTTGGACATGAAATGAATCGTGATAATTTAATCGAATATAAATTATCCTCCGATCAGATGGTCGTTCGATTTCAATGACCAAGGTTGACATCTAGCAACATACCAAGGCCCTCAAATGAGAAGGAAAGATATATATACCCATTTTGTATGCGATTTAGATATGATACGGTCCCTCGCCTCACTCTATCCCCACCGTTTGACTTATGGTATGGAAAATGTCTACAATATAGTCAAAGGTATGATGTTGATAGTGTCATGAATCGTGCTAACCCAAGAATCTCACATGATTCTTCCGTTGCGGCCACAGTCTCAAGCACTGATCACACATATCAACCCGCGAATTGGAATACTACTCTTATAAGAAAATATTATCCGAGAAAGTGGCAATTCTCTTTTGTATCTTTACAAACTTCATGTGTTTCAACAAATGACCCAATCATACCCTTATGACCGGATATTTTGAACCAGGGAAGGAGAATGTCAAATTTATTTGATCCACACATAAGATTGTAAAGACCTCAAGTCTAAGGACTAGTCATATAATCGATACATGAAATTTCTCACAGACACATGGGATAAACACTCCATGTGAAAACTTTCGGCGGTCAGTTCGATGGACACGAGCAGCTCATGCATCCATGTGATACACCAAGCGGATGGATCTCCGCTAGTAGCCTATGAGATCGGCTACCCCACTTAAGGGTGGATCATATCATCATGCTAGTCTCTCTGCTTTGTGAACGCCCAAATTATTCACAAAACTATGACTATGAACGTTTAAGAGTAATGATTCTCCTAAGGCGTGGAAGCCATCATCTTATTACTCCAAGGGCTTTATTACAGTGTTTGATGATTCATATAAGTTATGTAAGACACATATAATAAATATTTCCATTTTATTAATTAATGAAAATATTACAAATACATGTACATATAGCCCATCCACAAGTTGGGTATAGGGCATATCCCTAACACGGTATGTCCCAAATCTTCATACATCTAGAAGACTAGAGTCCCTAAAATTTTTTCATACCCAGATAATAAAATTTAGACTTGTACAGATCCGGAACCAAGTATTTTCGTACCCGGATCTGCATTTCGGACCCGGATAGGAAATCTGTACTGGTGATGAACACTAAATGGTGTACAATTATTAAAAGAAAAATTAATAATTTTACACTTGTAGTTTCATTAATCTTCTTAATTTAGCATATTTGTGAAATAATAATTAAATTTATGTTTTATATATTTTTATTATGATTTTTATTTCTTATGTAGGTAAAATAATATTTTGGATGCATAACTAGAAAAATGAATGTGACGTTTGGATTTTGGATGCCAGAAATTTGAAATGGCGTTCTAACAGTATACAATTTCAGAAATTCCAATTTTGCGCAATTTTCGTAATTTGGCCATAATTGAGGCGATTACAATTTTAGATGAAAGAAGACTCAAGTATCTATAACTTTACTCTTTATAAGATTTTCTAGTTTTGAGATTTTCAAAATCGAAATTGGTGAAGAAACCAAAGTGTGTTGCATGTAATTTTAATTATTAGAAAACAAAATAACAAAATGAACAAAAAAAAATTGAAATGTCACAATCCACCTTTAGGTGCATTGTGGCAAATATTTACGAAATGATCAACAAAAATAAAAAAAGGAAAAAAAAATAGTAAAAGTTTATTGTTTGTATTTTAATTGGAATTTTATAATTAATAATTGAGGGATTAGCACTTCTACTATAAATAAAGGTGCTCACCTCTCATTTTCTTCATGCTTCTTTCATTTTCTCTTTTGAAGAACTTGGAAGAAGTGTCTTGTGTGTTTTATTTTTTAAGCTTTGTTATAATTCTTTTTCTTTTAGTAATAAAATTATGTGTGTTTTTATTCAAAACATGAGTAGTTAATTTCATTTTGCTGGGGTAAAGGGTGAAACTCTTAATATGAGTATATAAATTAATCTTACATATATTATAATATATGAATTGTAATATGAAAACTAATATTTAATCTACTCTTATATTTATGGGTGTCTCGATTCGCTGTATACAATATCATGTTGGTTGGCACAGTTAATACTTTACCCCATACAGTATGAGAGAGTAATTTAAGTCTGTATTAATTATTGACAAACTTTGTTACCGCCTTTATGACTGATTTTATATATTTGGCATAATTGAGTACCTAACTGGACTTGTTATAAACAAATGTTATCACCGTCTTTATGGCTGGTTTTATATATTTTGACATAATTAATTCCTGAAGTAAATTAACTCGATAATAATGACAAATTGTATATTATAAAAAGTAAGATTTATCTAAATTTGAAATATCAAGAGTGGATCCCCTAACCCCATCATTTTATTTTATTGTTACAGTCCAATTTAAAATGGTCCATTATTTCAATCAATTCACTTTTTTTTTTTACTCAAATTATTATTTTATTTCACTAAATCTATTCTCTGTGGATCGACCCCAGACTTACCGGGTTATTTAATTAATTCGACACTCTTATACTTGAGAGTAAAGAACCACTTTGTGAGTGTGTCATGTTTTTGGCGCCATTTTCGGGGAATATAATTTAGTAGATAGAATAATAATTTAACGTAATTGTATTTTTTCTTTTTATTTATTTATTTATTTCTATTTCTTGCATCTCACTTTTTTTCCAAGAAGTCCTGATTGATCCTAAATGAATCCTTAACCGAGATATACCACATATAGACAAACCCTGTACTTGGTCCTTCAAGGTTACAAGAGACAGAAAACTCAATTAAAATGGAGTTTTCATTTTGCCAAAGAATTTCTTGAACTATCCCCATCTAGAGATTCTTCCATTTTTTTGTGAAAACATAATTCGAGAAATTGAGACAGCTGAACGAGAAATTCAATTGAGATCTGAATTGACAAGAATGAGATGATATTCTTATATCTAATCACTACATTTGTATTTTATTTTTTTTTCCTTCTTTTTTCTTTTGTCATTTATTTTTACTTATTTTTACCTGTTTATTATTTTTTCTTTGTGTAAGTATTGCATTTGCATTTTTAAATTTTAGATATAGTCTGCATTTAGGTTGCACGGACATTGGTCTCGATCATCTAGCGGTAGATTAAATAGAGAGTCTCCATCATCTTCGTCGTCAGTCAAAATGGCTGAGAACTGAAATGAAAACCCACCTGGCCGAGATGAAAATCCAGTTCAGGCATAGGAAACTTAGAGAATTCATTAATCGCACTAGGATAAGATCTCCATCTTGCATTGCTTTCCTCTCAGATGTATCACGTTTCAATTTTAAACCATATGTCCTCCAACTTTTACGCACATTTCACGGTCTAGGGAATGACTAAGGGAACAAACATGCATGAAACATGATGAAGGAATCTGTCCAGTGTGCGCGCGTTCGTGTAGCGTTCGTAAACGCGTTCGAACGGTAAACAAAATGCAAGCGTTCGAGTAATGTTTGATAATACGCTCGAACGATAAACAGAATGTCCGCGTTCGTATAGCGTTTGATAACACATTCGAACGGGATGAGACCTGATGCATGATACAATAAAATGCATGCGCGTTCGTAAACGCGTTCGAACGGTAAACAAAATGCAAGCGTTCGAGTAGCGTTCTGAGACGCGTTCGAACAGAAATAAGACAGAATGCATACGTTCATGTAGCGTTCGTAAATGCGTTCGAACGGAATGAGGCAGGATGCATACGTTCGTGTAGCGTTTGGAAACGCGTTCGAAGGAGATTGCCAAAATGGCATCTGAAATGACACAAACACATATATGGATAAACAAATACACAATGTAGAACCTTGTGTGCCCGATGGAACACATTTCACATTCAATCGGGTGCACCTCATCCGGCGCGGCAAAACATCATGAAAAAGGTAGCCTTTAGGCATTTCCCTCGAATAGAGGACCTTTAATCCACCCTAGTTAGCCCATGCGCACAAGAATGCAATGCATGCGTAAATAAAGCAATGATATGCAAAGGGTAAATGACATAATAACAGGCGTGGCAAAAAATCGTGGTAAAGGTAGCCTTCAAGCATTTCCCTCGAATAGAGGACCTTTAATCCACCATAGTTAGCCCATGCGCATTATATTACTATGCATATAAAATAAAGACAACAATAATATAGGACCTCGTATGCTCGATTAAACAAATCTCACATTCAATCAAACATACTTCGTCCGGCGCGGCAAAACGTCGTGGCAAAGGTAGCCCTTAGGCTTTTATCCCTAAAAAATGAGGACCTTTAATCCAACTTGATTTTCCCATGCGCACTATATCATCATGCATAAATAAGTAACATGCAGAAAGTAATAACATACTAACGATAAATCATGCTTAAAAAATAAATAACATACTAGCAACCCAATCATGCTCGAATACAAGGTTGGATGAAACGAAATGTGTGAATCTCTCAAGTGGTACGTGGCATTGTATCCTGAGTGCAAACCGAAATACCGTCCATTCAGATTCGGCTACGAAATTTACGTTCGGGTTTCCATCTGATATACCACAAGAGAGAACACATATTCCATTCATTCAAGGATCACAACATGTATCAACAAACGACTCTCATGCGAAGGAATTCTAATAAACAAAAAAAAAGATGAGAATAAATAAGAAGGATGCCCTCAGGTCTAACCTCTTAGGTCATCTCTCGAAAGGGCGTTACACGGCCGTCGGAAGGGTTGATGCTCCGCAACTCCTCCGGTTCACTGGTCCACTGCTTTCGTTCGCTGCTTCGCTGTTTTGAGTTGTCGTTTCCTTTGTTTTACTGTTGTTCGCTGTCTTTTCTGGTCACTGTTATAAGGTAAATAAGGGACTTTTTTTTGTGTTTTTAAGGGGTATTGGGGCTGCTGTTTTAGGCGGTAATTTGGGCAGTTTCTGGGTTGTTTTCAGTGTAATTTGTGGAGGTGATTTTCGGTGGTTGCAGGGACTATTTTGGGATGGGATTTTCGGTGTTTACAGAGACTATCTTGGGCTGTGATTTTCGGTGTTTACAGAGACTGTTTCAGTGATGATTTTTGCTGTTAAGGAGGGATTTCGATGAAGGAATATGTGTGCATTGAGGGGTGTGTTGTGAGGGTTGTTGTTGGACGGCAATGGTTGCAGTGTTTTTTTACTTTAGGCGTGAATGTGAGCTTATTTCTTTTGTGTTTTTTTGAGAATGAGCTAGGGGTTCTAAGGTTGGTTTAAGCTTCTTTTTATAATGGTTTGCTAGGGTTTCTAGGTAAGGAAGGGAATCCTCAAAAAAAGGGAAGTGTTTTGATTGGTTTATGAAAGGAAAAGATGGGTTTAATTTAGGGAGTGAATATCTTAATTGGTGTTTGATTAGGGAAGGGATTTGATATGATTTGATTTGTATCTTTTAATTAGGGAATGTGATTTGTCTTGATTAGGAATATGATATATTTGATTATATTAGGAAGGGATTTGATCTAATTAATTTAGTTTAATTTGTGACATGTATTTTAAATATTTTAATTATTATTTTTTTTGGATGGGTTTTGGTGGGCTAATTGGGCTTGGGCGTGAGGCTAGCAGCAAAACCAGAAGTACCGACACCGTTCGAACGCCTATTCGAATGTTACACGAACGCCCGCAATCTGCTTGACGTTCGAACGTGCTCACGAATGCAGCACAAACACGAAAGCAGTGAACATGTGAATTGAATCTGATGACATACTTATTCTGAATTTCCCCTTCCGACATTTGTTTTCCGCGACTTCCGCAACCTAAAGAGTAGTGCCTCCGTACGAGACTCATCATCGGGACTTATATGCAAAAATACAGTGTCTACAGTCGCCCCCACTTTGATGGGACTTGTGCAGTGTGTAACAGTGACAATCCTATCAAAGTTATGCAATGCGTTTTTACTTACCTGGCTCGCCAGCTGCTACTTGACTTGCATGTTGCTTTGAACTGAGTTGATTTGGTTGCCGTACCTGGCATGCTAAACCCCATACCCGAGGCGTCACTATAATATCTCCATACCCGGAGTGCCATACCCGGCATGCTAAACCCCATACCCGAGGCGTCGCTGTAATATCTCCATACCCGGAGTGCCATACCCGGCATGCTAAACCCCATACCCGAGGCGTCGCTGTAATATCTCCATACCCGGAGTGCCGTACCTGGCATGCTAAACCCCATACCCGAGGCGTCGCTGTAATATCTCCATACCTGGAGTGCCATACCCGGCATGCTAAACCCCATACCCGAGGCGTCGCTGTAATATCTCCATACCCGGAGTGCCATACCCGGTATGCTAAACCCCATACCCGAGGCATCGCTGTAATATCTCCATACCCGGAGTGCCATACCCGGCATGCTAAACCCTATACCCGAGGTGTCGCTGTAATATCTCCATAGCCAGAGTGCCATACCCGGCAAAACTGATACTGTTGCTGATGTGGACCTCAACCCTAGAGATCCATTTCTGAAAACTGTTGATACTGCTTTGTTGCTTTCAGCTTTGCTTGTATTTTGCCGCTTTTCCTTTTTTTGAAACCCGTGAATACAAAACAAACACAAAAAAAGAATGCAAATACGTCACGTGTATGCATGCATGCATGATGAATTTCTTATTCCGTTGGGTTAGGTCTTCTGCCAGGTCTTCTCTTTCTCAGGTAAAATATTGCTTCAATCTGTCCACGTTGATCGGCTCAGTGAACTCATTCTCTTCCAAATCTGACAGTCTCACTGCCCCATTTCCCATTACTTTCTGCACTATGTAGGGTCCTTCCTAGTTGGGTCTGAACTTTCCTCTTGGGTCTGTCGTCGACGGCTTTGACTGTTTAAGTACCAAATCACCCTTTCTGATCTTAGTAGGACGCACATTTTTGTTGAATGCTCGGGCTAGTCTCTTTTGATATATCTGCATGTGATGTAAAGACTTCATTCTCTTCTCATCTATCAGTGTTAACTGCTCAAATCTCTGTGAGGCCCATTCTTGTTCAGGTAACTCTGCTTCTTCTAAAACACTCATGGACTGTATCTCAACTTCCACAAGTAGTACTGCTTCCATTCCATAGACCAAAGAGTAAGGTGTGGCTCTTGTTGCTATTCTCACTGATGTTTTGTACCCCCACAGGGCGTATGGAAACTTATCGGCCCAATCTTTGCAGTTTTCTGTCATCTTGGCTAATATCTTCTTTACTGTCTTATTGGCTGCCTCGACTGCCCCATTCGTCTGCGGTCTGTAAGGTGACGACTTGTGATGTCATATCTCATATCTCTATAGCATTGCCTTCGTTTCCCCTTGAAAATGAACTCCGTTATCTGTCACTACATGATGCCGCATCCCATATCGACATATGATGTTCCGAGCTATGAACTTCGCCATCTGTTTTGCTGTGACGTTATGAAATGACTCGGCTTCCACCCATTTCGAAAAGTAGTCTACTGCCACTACTATGAAACGATGTACATTCGATGCGTGCGGTCGAATTTCTCCGATCATGTCAATTCCCCATGCTGAAAAAGTCCATGGCTCTGATAGCCCGTGTAACTCTGTGTGAGGCAGATGGTTCATATTACCATGTGCTTGACAATCATGACAATGTTTTACCAGCTTTGCACAGTCTGTCTCCATGGTCAACCAGTAGAAACCTTGTCTTACAATCTTGCGAGACAAATTCAACCCATTCATGTGCGGTCCACATACCCCGACATGTATTTCTTCCATTGCCTTCTGAGCTTCTTCTTTTCTTAAACACTTCAACTAAATTCCATTTGCTTGCCTCTTGTACAACTCTCCCTTCAAAATCACATACTGAGAAGCCAACTTCTGAACGAATATTCTGTCTTTTTTGTTTGCTCCTTCTGGGAGTTCTTCGTGTTCCAGGTATCGCTGAATATCATGGTACCAAGGTTTTCCGTCGTCGATCTCCACTTCCAAAACTCTTTCTATCTCATAAACAGGTCTACTTGCTGTTGTCAGTACCAATGGTCTCATCACTAACTTCTCTGGATTTTCCCAAGTCGCTGCAAGTGTAGCTAATGCGTCTGCCATCTGATTCTCTTCTCGCGGCAAGTGCTGAAACTTACAATCGGGGATAGCCTGTGCCAACTTTCTGAGGTGGAAAAGGTAAGGTTTCAACCGTTCTTCCTTCAATTCCCATTCTCTCTACATCTGTCAGACTACCAACATCGAATCTCCGTAGACCTCCACTCTCTCAGCCTTCAAGGCTATCAATGCAGTCAATCCAAAAGCACATGCTTCATACTCGGCCATGTTGTTAGTTACTCTGAACATCAACCTCTTGGCCATAAGCAAGGTTTCTCCTTCGGGGGTCACTATCACGATCCCAATTCCGGCTCCTTTGCAATTCACTGCGCCATCGAAATACATCTTCCATCCTTGAACTGTTATTGCTTGGATCTCTTCATCTGGGAATTCAAACTTGTACTGATCCCCTTCAATAGGTTGCAATGCCAGGAACTCTGCTACGGCTCGCCGTTTGATTACTTTGGAATTGAGGTACTCAATGTCAAACTCTGTCAGCAACACTAACCATCTGCCCAACTTCCCCACTAACGAAGGTACTGAATGCAGATACTTCAAGGGATTCTCCTTTGCTACCACCTGGATCTTGTAAGATTGGAAGTAATGACGTAATTTTCTAGACGCCCATACTACTGCCAAACAGATCTTCTATACTTCTTGATAGCGGGCTTCGTACGGAAGCATCTTCTTACTGAGATAGTAGACCGCATGCTCTACTCCCGTCTCATCTGCCTGTACCATTATTGCCCCCAATGCTTCTGATTCTACGGCTAAATACAATACTAAGGGTTTGCCCGGTCTCAGAGGTTTCAATATAGGAGGCTTTACCAAGTATTCTCTGATCTTGTTGAAGGCTGTTTGACATTGCTCATTCCATTTCACTGGTTGGTCTTTTCTCAGCAGTTTGAAGATAGGCCCACATACTGACGTCAACTTGGCGATGAACCGACTGATGTACTGAATTTTCCCGAGGAATGCTCTAACTTCTTTCTCAGTCTTCAATGCGGGCATTTCGGTGATTGCTTTGATCTTCTCAGAGTCTACCTCTATTCCTCCCATTCCTACTGTATGTCCCAACAATTTTCCTGATGTTACCCCAAACACACATTTCTTGGGATTCAGCCGCAAGTTGTATTTGTCAACTCTCTGAAGGAACTTCTCCAGTGCTTCTATATGCCCGATTCTTGTCTCTGATTTCACCATCATGTCATCCACATATACTTCAATCTCTTTTTGCATCAAATCGTGGAATAATGTAGTGGCCATCCGCTGATAAGTAGCTCCTGCATTCTTGAGCCCAAACGGCATTACCTTGTAACAATAAGTGCCCCACTCGGTGACAAAGGCCGTCTTGTGATTGTCTTCTTCAGCCATGAGAACCTGATTGTATCCTAAAAACCCGTCTGCAAATGAATATATGGCAGATAAAGCCGCACTATCAACTAGCACGTCTATATGAGGTAGAGGAAAATAATTTTTTGGGTAAGCCTTGTTAAGATCTCTGTAGTCCACACACATTCTGACCTTCCCGTCTTTCTTCGGCACCGGCACAATATTTTCCAACCACTCAGGATACTTCACAACTTCTAGGAATCATACATCTATCTGTTTCTTGACTTCTTCTCTAACCTTCTCGGCCCACTCAGGCCTCATCCGTCGAAGTTTCTGTTTCACTGGCTTCATATTTGGATAAGTTGGTATTGTATGCTGGGCAATGCTTCTGTCTACTCCAGACATGTCCTCATAGGACCAAGCAAATACTTTGGCATATTTGGCTAATATTTCTTCTAATTTCTCCCGCTCTTCAGAGGTAACCTCTCTTGCAATTAGAATTTCCTTGGGGCTCTCAAGTGTACCAAGGTTAAATGCATTTGTTTTGGTGGAACTGATATCAAATATACTCAAGTCGTGCAAATTGAAAGGAAGTGACTCGGGCAAGTAAGCGAAATGATTGTCTTTATTGCCAGCAGATGCAGGAATACATTCAAATAAATCAGAGAGATAAACATCTTCATCCTCCACAGATGCTTCATCTCCCACAGCTGGGTCTTCCTCGGTTTCCTCTTTTTCCTCGAGGGTCAGGCTCTCCAACTTCATCAGCTCTTCTTCCCATTTCTCTTCTTCCTTCTTCACAATTTCTAATACCAGTGACTTCTCACCCATCACATCCTGAAAGATCTCAAACCCGGGCACCACGATCCCATTGACTTCTACCGGTTCAGGTTCTCCCTGATATCCCATTGCCTTCACAAAGCATTCCATCAGCTTCAACATTTTCTTCTTGGCCTTCAGCTTGTCCTCATCAGATTTGTACCCCAGTCCTCTCCGAGTGGTCTGCCCTTTAAAGTTTGGCAATGCTAAACCTTTACCCGGCTCGAACTTCATCTTTTCCATGATCCTAGCCACCTTAGGATCCACCCACTCCTCAAAGGTTGCTAACACTTGAAACCTTGTGAAAGGTTGTATTTCCAAAGCGGCCACAACATTGTCCACCTCAGCTCGGATGGTGACAATCTCTCCCTCGTACGGAAACTTAATAACCTGATGCAGAGTGGAGGGCACGCCCCCAAGCTTGTGGAACCATGACCTTCCCAATAACAAAACAAAAGTGGCCGGGATATCCAGCACTGTGAACTCAACCTCATCCTCAATCGGTCCCACCTTAAATATTGCAGCGAAAGTGCCCTCAACTCCTCGCTTACTATCATCATAAGCTTTGATAGTCATATTGGAGGGACTTAGATCCATCGTCTTTATACCCAACCTTGCCAAAATCTTCAATGGGCAAACGTTGATAGATGAGCCATCATTTATCATTACACAAGATGTCTTCTTGCCCCTCACTTCAGCTCTGATGAATAAAGGTCTATTATGGTTCCTGCTGTAGACAAAAGAACTTGGGCGACGCTGTTCTAGGCTCACGGCCTAGTTGGGAGTAAGAAATAACATGGAGTCGCCACCCGGTGTGAACCGGGATAAAGATTTAAGGCCGCACTCACCCCTCGCAAGGGAAGACCTCAAACCGTTGGGTTCGGAATGGTCCCTTACTTATGTCACTTGTGATGATATAATTGGTGCAATGAATCAACCAAGTCTACTCAATAATCATGCTCAAGGGTACTTAGATCTAACATGCTTTCATCCAAATAACTCCACGCAATATAACACAACGAGCATATTGAACCATTAAATCAACATGTATAAATCATTATCCTAACACATCCTAAACTAATAATATGCATAAGGAACAACCTAAACATGCTTTAACAAATAAATAACAAACTAAATTAAACCATGCTTTAAATAATAAACGAATAACCTAAGGACTATAACATGCTCAAATACAAATTTGGATGAGACGAGATACGTGTATCTTAAGTGGTACGTGGCATTGTATCCCGAGTGCAGACCATACTACCGTCCATTCGGAATCGGCTATGGAATTTACGTCCGGATTTCCATCCGATATACCACGAAAGGGAACACATATCCCGCTCATCCAACAATCACATCATGCCTCAAACGACTCTCATGCAATTATATATCAAAATAAATAAAACAAAAATAAAGAAGATAAGTAAAAAGGGTGCCCTCAGGTCTAACCTCTTTTGTCGTCTAAGAAAGGGCGTTACACGTCCGTTGGAATGGAGATTGATCCGATGCTTTTCCGATTTGTCTACTCAACGTTTTCCCTCGTTGTTTTGATGCTTGGGCTGCTGTTTTAAGTCCATTTCGCTGCTCCATTTCAGGTCACTGTTTTGGTCGTTTAGTGGACTGTTTTGGAGGATTGGAAGGCCTAGGGGGTTGCGGTTTCTTAAGGTATCCTAGGGGAACTTTATGCAGATTTTTGGGGTGGTTTATAGGTGATTTTAGGAATGTTTTATAGGCTCAACTCACTGCCAAAACCGATCAGAACAGTGGGCTAAGTTGCGGCAGTTCAAGGTGCAGTGAGGGGTGTTTTTGGGACTGGTTTGGATGCTGAATTAGGGCTGTGATTGGAGGGTGTTTTGCGGCACTAAGGGGCTGTATTTGGTGGCTAAGATGCGGCAATGGAAGGTTGAATTTAGGGCTTGGGCGTGAAGAGTATTGGTGGTGGTGGTGGAGATGCGGCAAAGCTAGGTATTTTTCTTCAAGGATGTGGCAATGGAGGCTTCAGGGAGATGCTTGGGCGTGTGGTAGAGGCTAGAGAAAGTGCTTTAGGCGTGCTTGAGGGAGGTATCTGAGCCAGGCGTGAGAAGCTTTAATGTGGCTGCTTTCTTTGTTTATTTATTGCTCACGGCGTTTGTGGGCTCTTGATATGTAAGGGGTGTGAGGGCCGTGAGGGTTAGTGGTGCGCAGGTTCGTGTGGTCAAGTAGAGGGGCAGAGGCGTTGATGATTTAGCGTGAGGCCATGTTGAGGGGTAGTGGCTGTTTGAAGGCCGTGAGAAGGCTAGAGGGCTGAAGACTTGTGGACTGTGAAAGGCTTGTGCTGTTCTTTTGGGATTTATGGGGGCAGAGGACGTGTTTTACATGAAGCATTCTGGCAAGGTTTTAAGGTGCAGGTGGCGTGGAGGCTTAGGTCTTGAATGAGGGTTCTGTGTGCGTTATTGGGCTACGTGTGATTGTGCTATTGTTTTGTGATTTTTCGTGAGAGAGGAGAGAGCAAGAGCATGTTTAGGGTTATTATTTCGTGTGTGTTTTTTTTTGTGAGAATGAGCCAGCCCGGATTTGAATGTGTGGAGAGGGGTTATTTTTATAGGCAAGGGGATGGATTTTACCTTGTTGGGGAAGGAATCAAATTTGTGTATTAATTAGGAGATATTTTTAATTTAGTATGTGATAGGGAAAATCTTTAATTAGGGGAATTGATTTGATTTGTTCTTTTTAATTAAGGATATGATTTATTTAAATTGGTAGGTGATTTAATTAAATTAGGAATGTGATTTATTTTAATTAGGAATGTTATTTATGAAATTTTAATTTAATTTCAAGTTTAATTTAATTGGTGAATGTGATTTAATTTAATTTAATTTAATTGGTTTTAAATTAATTTGTGACATGTATTTTAAATATTTTAATTATTTAATTTGTGATTTAATGGGTTTGGTGTGTTTTAAAACAGAGGTCCAACAAGCGAACCCGAAGCGAAACAAGCGAGTTAAATCTGGAAAAATGCTAATTTCCAACTTTACCCTTCCAACGTCCGTTTCCCGCGGCTTTCACAACTAAAGAGGTAGTGTCTCCATACGAGACTCATCATCAGGCTAATATGCAAAAATGCAATGCCAACAGTCGCCCCCATTTTGATGGGACTTGTGCAGTGTGTGACAATGACAATCCTATCAAAGTACGTGCAATGCATTTTTACTTACCTGGCTCGCCAGCTGTCACCTAGTCTGCCTGCTGTGCTGAGTTGATAGTGTTAAACCTCGTACCTAGGGTGTTGCGGAAGTCCACGGTAGTCCACATACTCCACGGTAGTCCACGATAGTCCAAATACTCCACGATAGTCCACATAATCCACATACTCCTCGGTAGTCCACGGTAGTCCACATACTCCACGGTAGTACACGGTAATCCACATAGTCCACATACTCCTCGGTAGTCCACGGTAGTCCACATACTCCACATACTCCTCGGTAGTCCACGGTAGTCCACATACTCCACGGTAGTCCACATAGTCCACATACTCCTCGGTAGTCCACATAGTCCACATATTCCTCGGTAGTCCACATAGTCCACATGCCGTACCTGGCGTGCTAACCCCGTACCTAGGGTGTCGCTGTGGTGTGAATGCTAACCCCGTACCTAGGGTCTCGCAGTGACGTCTCCGTATCTAGAGAGCCACAAAAGGTCTGAATAGTCCACATTCCGTACCTGGCGTGCTAACCCCGTACCTAGGGCGTCGCTGTGGTTTGAATGCTAACACCGTACCTAGGGTGTCGCAGTGACGTCTTCCTACCTAGAGAGCCACAAAATGTCTGAATAGTCCACATGTCGTACCTGGCGTGCTAACCTCGTACCTAGGGTGTCGCGGTGACGCCTCCGTAACTAGAGTGCCACAAATGTCTGAGTGCTAACCCCGTACCTAGGGTGTCGCGGTGATGCCTCCGTACCTAGAGTGCCATAAATGTCTGAATGCTAACCCCGTACCTAGGGTGTCGCGGTGACGCCTCCGTACCTAGAGTGCCACAAATGTCTGAATGCTAACCCCGTACCTAGGGTGTCGCAGTTTTCAAGTTGTCGTACCTGGATGAACTGATATCTCCATACCCGGAGTGCCGTACCTGGCAAACTGATGTGATGTCTCCCTACCCGGAGTGTCGTACCTGGCTGATCTGATATCTCCATACCCGAAGTGCCGTACCTGGCTGAACTGATCTGATACCTCTATACCCGGAGTGTCGTACCTGCTAAACTGATCTGATGTCTCCATACCCGGAGTGTCGTACCTGGCTGATCTAATATCTCCATACCCGGAGTGCCGTACCTGACAGAACTGATCTGATACCTCCATACCCGGAGTGCCGTACCTGGCAAACTGATCTGATGTCTCCATACCCGGAGTGCCGTACCTGGCTGATCTGATATCTCCATACCCGAAGTGCCGTACCTGACAGAACTGATATGATGTCTCTACACCCGGAGTGCCGTACCTGGCAGAGTTGATACTGAACTAATGTGGGCCTCGCCCCCAGAATGCCATACCCAGCAGAACTAATAATGATAATGACGTGGGCCTCGCCCCCGATTGCCATACCTGGCAAGACTGCTACTGATGCTAATGTGGGCCTCGCCCCCAGATTGCCATACCCGGCAAGACTGATTCTGATGATGATACAGTGGGCCCTCGACCCTGGGACGCATCTCGGAACTATAACAGATGTGTGGGCCCTCGACCCTGAGTCACATCCTAAAAATGATGATGTAGTGGGCCCTCGACCCTTGGGACGCATCCCGAAACTACAACTGATAACGAGGGCACCACGACCCTGGGCACCTCGACCCAATACTGTTGAAAAAAGTGGGCCTCGCCCATAAGCTGATGATGTAGTGGGCACCTCAACCCTGGGCATCTCGACCCGAAACTACAACCGACAATGGGGTCAGAACAGTGGGCTAAGTTGCGGCAGTTCAAGGTGCAGTGAGGGGTGTTTTTGGGACTGGTTTGGACGCTGAATTAGGGCTGTGATTGGAGGATGTTTTGCGGAAATAAGGGGCTATATTTGAGGCTTATTTTGATGTATTTTTGGGGCTGTGAATGGTGGCTAAGATGCGGCAATGGAGGGTTGAATTTAGGGCTTGGGCGTGAAGGGTATTGGTGGTGGTGGTGGAGATGCGGCAAAGCTAGGTATTTTTCTTCAAGGATGTGGCAATGGAGGCTTCAGGGAGATGCTTGGGCGTGTGGTAGAGGCTAGAGAAAGTGCTTTAGGCGTGCTTGAGGGAGGTATCTGAGCCAGGCGTGAGAAGCTTTAGGCAAGGGGATGGATTTTACCTTGTTGGGGAATGAATCAAATTTGTGTATTAATTAGGAGATATTTTTAATTTAGTATGTGATAGGGAAAATCTTTAATTAGGGGAATTGATTTGATTTGTTCTTTTTAATTAAGGATATGATTTATTTAAATTGGTAGGTGATTTAATTAAATTAGGAATGTGATTTATTTTAATTAGGAATGTTATTTATGAAATTTTAATTTAATTTCAAGTTTAATTTAATTGGTGAATGTGATTTAATTTAATTTAATTAATTGGTTTTAAATTAATTTGTGACATGTATTTTAAATATTTTAATTATTTAATTTGTGATTTAATGGGTTTGGTGTGTTTTAAAACAGAGGTCCAACAAGCGAACCCGAAGCGAAACAAGCGAGTTAAATCTGGAAAAATGCTAATTTCCAACTTTACCCTTCCAACGTCCGTTTCCCGCGGCTTTCACAACTAAAGAGGTAGTGTCTCCATACGAGACTCATCATCGGGCTAATATGCAAAAATGCAATTCCTACAGTCGCCCCCACTTTGATGGGACTTGTGCAGTGTGTGACAATGACAATCCTATCAAAGTACGTGCAATGCATTTTTACTTACCTGGCTCGCCAGCTGTCATCTGGTTTGCTTGCTGTGCTGAGTTGATAGTGCTAAACCCCGTACCTAGGGTGTTGCGGAAGTCCACGGTAGTCCACATACTCCACGGTAGTCCACATACTCCACGGTAGTCCACATACTCCACGGTAGTCCACATACTCCTCGGTAGTCCACGGTAGTCCACATACTCCACGGTAGTCCACATACTCCACGGTAGTCCATGGTAATCCACATAGTCCACATACTCCTCGGAAGTCCACGGTAGTCCACATACTCCACATACTCCTCGGTAGTCCACGGTAGTCCACATACTCCACGGTAGTCCACATAGTCCACATACTCCTCGGTAGTCCACGGTAGTCCACATATTCCTCGGTAGTCCACATAGTCCACATGCCGTACCTGGCGTGCTAACCCCGTACCTAGGGCGTCGCTGTGGTGTGAATGCTAACCCCGTACCTAGGGTCTCGCAGTGACGTCTCCGTACCTAGAGAGCCACAAAATGTCTGAATAGTCCACATGCCGTACCTGGCGTGCTAACCCCGTACCTAGGGCGTCGCTGTGGTTTGAATGCTAACATCGTACCTAGGGTGTCGCAGTGACGTCTCCGTACCTAGAGAGCCATAAAATGTCTGAATAGTCCACATGCCGTACCTGGCGTGCTAACCCCGTACCTAGGGTGTCGCTGTGATGCCTCCGTACCTAGAGTGCCACAAATGTCTGAGTGCTAATCCCGTACCTAGGGTGTCGCGGTGACGCCTCCGTACCTAGAGTGCCACAAATGTCTGAATGCTAACCCCGTACCTAGGGTGTCGCGATGACGCCTCCGTACCTAGAGTGCCACAAATGTCTGAATGCTAACCCCGTACCTAGGGTGTCGCAGTTTTCTGGTTGTCGTACCTTGCTGAACTGATATCACCATACCCGTAGTGCCGTACCTGGCAAACTGATGTGATGTCTCCATACCCGGAGTGTCGTACCTGGCTGATCTGATATCTCCATACCCGAAGTGTCGTACCTGGCAGAACTGATCTGATACCTTTATACCCGGAGTGCTGTACCTGGCTAAACTGATCTGATGTCTCCATACCGGAGTGTCGTTCCTGGCTGATCTAATATCTCCATACCCGGAGTGCTGTACCTGGCAGAATTGATCTGATACCTCCATACCCGGAGTGTCGTACCTGGCAAACTGATCTGATGTCTCCATACCCGGAGTGCCGTACCTGGCTGATATGATATCTCCATACCCGGAGTGCCGTACCTGACAGAACTGATATGATGTCTCTACACCCGGAGTGCCGTACCTGGCAGAGTTGATACTGAACTAATGTGGGCCTCGCCCCAAAATGCCATACCCAGCATAACTAATAATGATAATGACGTGGGCCTCGCCCCCCGATTGCCATACCTGGCAAGACTGCTACTGATGCTAATGTGGGACTCGCCCCTAGATTGCCATACTCGGCAAGACTGATTCTGATGATGATACAGTGGGCCCTCGACCCTGGGACGCATCCCGGAACTGTAACAGATGTGTGGGCCCTCGACCCTGAGTCACATCCTAAAAATGATGATGTAGTGGGCCCTCGACCTTGGGATGCATCCCGGAACTACAACTGATAACGAAGGAACCACGACCCAATACAGCTGAAAAAAGTGGGCCTCGCCCATAAGCTGATGATGTAGTGGGCACCTCGACCCTGGGCATCTCGACCCAAAACTACAACCGACAACGGGGGCACCTCGACCCAACACCGCTGACAATAGGGACCTCACCTTCGGACTGATACTGATGTGGGCCTCGCCGCCCGACTGATACTGATGTGGGCCTCGCCCCCATGCTGATACTGATGTGGGCCTCGCCCCAAACTGATACTGATGTGGGCCTCGTCCCAAACTGATACTGATGTGGGCCTCGCCCCCAGACTGATACTTATGTGGGCATCGCCCAAAACTGATACTGATGTATGGGCCTCGACCCTGGGATGCATCCCAAAACTGCTGATGATGTGGGTTTTAACCCTGGGACTCATCCCCAAAACTGCTGATGATGTGGGTCTCGACCCTGGGAATCATCCATTGGGATTCATTCCCGAAACTCTGATGACGTGGGTCTCGACCCTGGGATTCATTCCCGGATTCATTCCAACACTCTGACGATGTGGGCCTCGACCCTGGGATTCATTCCCAAAACTCTGACGATGTGGGCCTCGACCCTGGGATTCATTCCCGGATTCATTCCAACACTCTGACGATGTGGGCTTCGACCCTGGGATTCATTCCCGGATTCATTCCAAAACTCTGCTGATATGGGCCTCGACCCTGGGATTCATTCCAACACTCTGTCGATGTGGGCCTCGACCCTGGGATTCATTCCCAAAACTCTGACGATGTGGGCCTCGACCTTGGGATTTATTCCCGGATTCATTCCAACACTATGACGATGTGGGCTTCGACCCTGGGATTCATTCCCGGATTCATTCCAAAACTCTGCTGATATGGGCCTCGACCCTGGGATTCATTCCAACACTCTGTCGATGTGGGCCTCGACCTTGGGATTCATTCCCAAAACTGATGCTGACAACGCGGGCTTCAACCCCGAGACTCATCCATAAAACTGATATTGATGTTGATGCGGGTTGTCTTGTCTTTGCCGCTTTCTCTTTTTCCTTTTTGAAACCTGTGAATAAAAACAAGACAAATATTGCATGTATATGACGTGTATGCATGTATGCATGAATGTGTTTCCTATTCCGACGGGTTAGGTCTTCTTTGTGCTCCTCGGTTATTGCTCAGTCTTCTTTCTGGTCTCATGACTCAATATCTTGTTATGTCCCTGATTCATGACGTGGTAGACTGGTCGCCCCCAGTCTTGGTTTTGCTTTCTGCTTTTCACTGCTTGCACTTGGTCAAGATGAACCACATGGTGGGGCCTTCTGTATCATACTATATCACATGCTACGAAATAGTCTCAATAGTTACACATATTATTGCCCTCAAAGAATGCTCAGTAATGAAACCAGAGAACCTTCAAAACATTCGATGCAACTCGAATCCAAGTCTTTGAATAAATGATCTAAGCCAGACTCACAGTGTGTGTGTGCAAAGGTTCTTTCACAGCTTGATCCTTAAGTAAGCCAACTCAATGATTTCGTTTCAAAAATCGGGATCGATGGGTCAAACCAACCTAGATGTCTCAATTATGTCTGCAGTTGCTTTTCTGTGCTCAATGTGGTATGATTTTCTTTCTTTTTTTGTCTCTCTTTTTCTTTTTTTTTTTTTTTTTTTTTTATTTTTTTTTTCAACACACCTACCCTTTGAGGTAGCATTTCTCCTCATGGTGGTCCTAATACTCGCCCATGGGTAGCTTCACGCTTATCGGTTATAGGCTGTTTATTTCTTTTCTTTAGAGACTTTTTCTTTTTATTTTCAACCATACCACACATCATAACACAAGCAAGTCAGGATAGACATCTAAGAAAACGGTCATTCACCGACCTACAATCTTTTCGACTAGTCACTTTGCTAACTACTCAAGTTTTCACTACTAAGAACCACAATCAAGTGCTTACGAGTCTAACATGGATCAATCATTCAAAGTATCAGATAAAAGCACATCAAGAGTTTATCGTTTCTAAGATTTCACCTTAAAGCAATCAATTTCATCATCGGACTTATGTCTAACTATTAAGGACTAAAAACAAATAATTTTTCTTTTTTTTTCTCTTTTTTTTCTTTTTTTTCCTTTTCTTTTGGGCCCACCATGGTCTTTCTAATCTTGCCGTAAAGTTCTCTGTTCCTCGGTTTCCTTTTCCCCAATATCCATGTTTGCTAAACTCTTCTTTGACAAGTCTTCTTTTTCCTAACCCAACGGATATCTATGATGGCTTTTAAGACACGAGGGTTAACATGATGCATGATATGCATGTGATGTATGAGACACAACATACATGGGGTTATCAAAAGCATAAAGGGTGGCCCCTATAGATCATACAACTATGGTTCACATGTGGGTTTACAAGAGTGTGGACAAAGGCTCTCGTTTGACGAAGGATTACCCACAACTAGGACTCCCCACTCAAGGGTTCAAGCGACCAAGTGAGTGCACCTTTTTTATACCTTACGGTACGTGCCAACGAGTTACGGTGTGTGACTAACTGTCGAATGGATTTTCCGTTGTAGATTCCCCAGAGGGAGGGTGGAGCGAGGCTCTCTTAAGTACCCAAGCCCCTTAGGCTCTTATCGCTTGGTGTCAGGAATAAACAACGAGTCCTCCAAACTAGTCTGTCACAACAAGCTACAAGTAATGATTATCTCGGTGTCTTCACAGCTTTTCCTTATGAAAAGGTAGTGAGTGAAGGAAGACACCCAACCATCACCTAGCTCCAACAAAGCCTTTGATTAATCCCTTTCAACTCACTATCGAAACGATTAACTAAAACACAAATCATAAACATCACAAGACATGATTTCGGGGCCAATTCAAAATATCCCCAGTGGAGTCGCCAGACTGTAGACAACAGAACTTGGGCGACGCTGTTCTAGGCTCGTGGCCTAGTTGGGAGTACGAAATAACATGGAGTCGCCACCCGGTGTGAACCGGGACAAAGATTTAAGGCCGCACTCACCCCTCGCAAGGGAAGACCTCAAACCGTTGGGTTCGGAATGGTCCCTTACTTATGTCACTTGTGATGATATAATTGGTGCAATGAATCAACCAAGTCTACTCAATAATCATGCTCAAGGGTACTTAGATCTAACATGCTTTCATCCAAATAACTCCACGCAATATAACACAACGAGCATATTGAACCATTAAATCAACATGTATAAATCATTATCCTAACACATCCTAAACTAATAATATGCATAAGGAACAACCTAAACATGCTTTAACAAATAAATAACAAACTAAATTAAACCATGCTTTAAATAATAAACGAATAACCTAAGGACTATAACATGCTCAAATACAAATTTGGATGAGACGAGATACGTGTATCTTAAGTGGTACGTGGCATTGTATCCCGAGTGCAGACCATACTACCGTCCATTCGGAATCGGCTATGGAATTTACGTCCGGGTTTCCATCCGATATACCACGAAAGGGAACACATATCCCGCTCATCCAACAATCACATCATGCCTCAAACGACTCTCATGCAATTATATATCAAAATAAATAAAACAAAAATAAAGAAGATAAGTAAAAAGGGTGCCCTCAGGTCTAATCTCTTTTGTCGTCTAAGAAAGGGCGTTACACGTCCGTTGGAATGGAGATTGATCCGATGCTTTTCCGATTTGTCTACTCAACGTTTTCCCTCGTTGTTTTGATGCTTGGGCTGCTGTTTTAAGTCCATTTCGCTGCTCCATTTCAGGTCACTTTTTTGGTCGTTTAGTGGACTGTTTTGGAGGATTGGAAGGCCTAGGGGGTTGCGGTTTCTTAAGGTATCCTAGGGGAACTTTATGCAGATTTTTGGGGTGGTTTATAGGTGATTTTAGGAATGTTTTATAGGCTCAACTCACTGCCAAAACCGATCAGAACAGTGGGCTAAGTTGCGGCAGTTCAAGGTGCAGTGAGGGGTGTTTTTGGGACTGGTTTGGACGCTGAATTAGGGCTGTGATTGGAGGGTGTTTTGCGGAAATAAGGGGCTGTATTTGAGGCTTATTTTGATGTGTTTTTGGGGCTGTGAATGGTGGCTAAGATGCGGCAATGGAGGGTTGAATTTAGGGCTTGGGCGTGAAGGGTATTGGTGGTGGTGGTGGAGATGCGGCAAAGCTAGGTATTTTTCTTCAAGGATGTGGCAATGGAGGCTTCAGGGAGATGCTTGGGCGTGTGGTAGAGGCTAGAGAAAGTGCTTTAGGCGTGCTTGAGGGAGGTATCTGAGCCAGGCGTGAGAAGCTTTAATGTGGCTGCTTTCTTTGTTTATTTATTGCTCACGGCGTTTGTGGGCTCTTGATATGTAAGTGGTGTGAGGGCCGTGAGGGTTAGTGGTGCGCAGGTTCGTGTGGTCAAGTAGAGGGGCAGAGGCGTTGATGATTTAGCGTGAGGCCATGTTGAGGGGTAGTGGCTGTTTGAAGGCCGTGAGAAGGCTAGAGGGCTGAAGACTTGTGAACTGTGAAGGGCTTGTGCTGTTCTTTTGGGATTTATGGGGGCAGAGGACGTGTTTTACATGAAGCAGTCTGGCAGGGTTTTAAGGTGCAGGTGGCGTGGAGGCTTAGGTCTTGAATGAGGGTTCTGTGTGCGTTAGTGGGCCACGTGTGATTGTGCTATTGTTTTGTGATTTTTCGTGAGAGAGGAGAGAACAAGAGCAGGTTTAGGGTTATTATTTTGTGTGTGTTTTTTTTTGTGAGAATGAGCCAGCCCGGGTTTGAATGTGTGGAGAGGGGTTATTTTTATAGGCAAGGGGATGGATTTTACCTTGTTGGGGAAGGAATCAAATTTATGTATTAATTAGGAGATATTTTTAATTTAGTATGTGATAGGGAAAATCTTTAATTAGGGGAATTGATTTGATTTGTTCTTTTTAATTAAGGATATGATTTATTTAAATTGGTAGGTGATTTAATTAAATTAGGAATGTGATTTATTTTAATTATGAATGTTATTTATGGAATTTTAATTTAATTTCAAGTTTAATTTAATTGGTGAATGTGATTTAATTTAATTTAATTTAATTTAATTGGTTTTAAATTAATTAGTGACATGTATTTTAAATATTTTAATTATTTAATTTGTGATTTAATGGGTTTGGTGTGTTTTAAAACAGAGGTCCAACAAGCGAACCCGAAGCGAAACGAGCGAGTTAAATCTGACAAAATGCTAATTTCCAACTTTACCCTTCCAACGTCCGTTTCCCGCGGCTTTCACAACTAAAGAGGTAGTGTCTCCATACGAGACTCATCATCGGGCTAATATGCAAAAATGCAATGCCTACACCTGCCCTCAGCCGGGAGTTCCTCCTCAGAAAAGGTTATTATCTGCAAAGCTTCCTTTCGCACTGATCCGACAAACATCGCGGGGTTAGCATCCTCCGGCACTACTATCTTGCTCAAGGCCTCAACCATGTCCCGCCTATGCTACTGAGATGCACACAACAACTCCCAGATGCTCACTTGTGCTCGTGTCTTCCTTAACTGATGCAGCACTGCATCCCCCTCAGCATTCTCCACATTTTCAGACACTTCTCTGCCTTCCGTTAACACTTTCTTGCCCTTTTCTGCAGTATCACTATAAAAATGCCCACTACGGGTCATCCCATTCACCTCCTCTTTATCACTGCTCGAAAACTCCTCCCAAAAATTATTCCTTTGTTTTGTTTCATCTTCGTTGTTGTTATCCCAAATCCATAGGCAAAAGGTTTGGTGATCAAAGGTTTGGAGGACAAGGTCTTCGGGTAGGCCAGAGTTAATCATGTAGGTAGGCGGTGGGACAGAGTGGTAGTTAGGCAGGGGGTTACGGTATGTGTTGGGCTGTTCTTTCTCGGGGTCAGGAATTTTGTGGGAGTCAATTAGGTCTTGGATTTCATGGCGGAGGCGGGGACATCTGTCAGTGTCATGGCCATTCTGTTGGTGGAAGTGACAGTAGCGGTTCATGTTGAGGTTTGGTGGGGGAGGATTTGGGAGTGGTTTAGGCTCCAAGGGTTTCAAGAGTCCTTGTCTTGTCAATTTCTCAAGTACTTTGGACAAAGGTCTGCCCAGGTTGGAAAATCGTCGGTTCTTAATGGCAGTAACTTCAGCAGAAACAGGCTTGGCACTTGATGGCCCTCCAACAGTCCTTCTGTTTATACCATAAAACCTTCTATTCTCCGCTTATTCTTCTTCAATATCCATGACAGTTTCCCTTAGCTGTCGAAAATCAGTAATCATTGAGGTCATTCTCCTCCGCTTGCCATAAATGGAGGGCTTGGTGCCTTTAATAATCATCTTAATCTGATCTTTCTCCGACGGCCGTGTCTGCATTTTCAGAAGCTGGCTCCTCTAACGATCCACATATTCCTTGAAGCTTTCTTCTGGCTTCTGCTTGGTATTTTCTAAGTCCCGGAGTGACAAGTCGATCTCCAGATATGTAACATACTGTTTCAAGAAGGCCTCCGCCAATTCCCTTCAATCCTCATTGATCTTCCTCTCCAGGCTGTGATATCATACCACGGGTGCCCCCTCGAGCGACATCCCAAACATTTTCTGGACCTACCGCTTGGATAGACCCACTGAACTCATAACTGAAACATACTGTCAGAGATGGACCCTTGGGTTAAACTTGGCTATATCCGGTATTTTAAACTAAGCTGACAACTGTTTCTCAAACGTCATTGCCTCATAATCCAACAGGTCTTCGTGCTTGCCCCTCATCTTACGGGTAACCGACTCTACCTGATCTCAGAGTTTCTGCAGTTCATTTTGAGACCCTGCCATTTTCCCCGTAGCATATTCAGCCATATCATCATCAAAACCCGGGATATCATCATTCAATCTAGTCGGAGGGTCTTCACGCCCCTTATTCTCAGAGTTTCCCCCAACACGGGGCTTAGCCATATTGGCCATAGCGGTAGTCAAGGTTTGCAACTGTTCAGTAACCTTGGTGAGATTGATCTCTAACTGATCCATACGGGATATCTCATTCTCTGATTCACTCATGTTTGCTACAAGCCTTTTGATAAGTCTTCCCTCTTTCCTAACCCAACGAGAATCTATGGTGTCTTTTAAAATTCTCAGTCAGCATGTATGCATGCAATGCATGGAATATATAAGTCGGCCTCTTGTCATTTTAAAGCTTCAATCACATTATTGCAAGGTGCAAACTTGTCCCAGTTGAAAAGGCCCAACAGGTTTACAACTTTACGATAACATGGCTAAACAACTTCAAATGATAAGGGGCCCAAACACAGGATGGCCCATCGGCATTTTAGAAACTTTTAGCCCAATTGTCATAAGATACGAACTCATCCCAGTTTAAATGGCCCAACAAGTTCGCATTTCTGACAAGAAGTCCAACTGAATCCAAATGATGATGGTCCTAAGCATAAGCATAAAGAAACAATTTCAACGGGGTGGCCCATCGGCATTTTAGAAACTTTTAGCCTAATTGTCATAAGATACGAACTCATCCCAGTTTAAATGGCCCAACAAGTTCGCATTTCTGACAAGAAGTCCAACTGAATCCAAATGATGATGGTCCCTAAACACAAGCACAATGAACTAGTTTCTATTGGTCATACAACTATGGTCTACGTGTGGATTTGCGGGAGTGTAGACAAAGGCTTTCGTTGGCGAAGGATTTCCCACAACTAGGTTTCCCCACTCAAGGGTTAAAGCGACCAAGTGAGCACACCTTTTTTTATACCTTACGGTACGTGCCAACGAGTTATGATTCATGACTGACTGTCAAATGGATTTCCCATTGTAGATTCCCCAGAGGGAGGGTGGAGCGAACTCTCTTAAATATCCAAGCCTTTTAGGCTCTTATCGCTTGGTGACAGGAATAAACAACGAGTCATCCAAATTAGTCCATCATAGTAAGCTACGAGTAATGATTATTTAGGTGCCTTTAGCTTTTCTTTATAGAAAGGTAGTGAATGAAGAAAGACACCAAACCATTACTTAGCTCTAATAATGCCTTTGATTAAACCCTTTCAACCCACGATAGGCACAGTTACCTAAAGCACAAATCACAATCACTACAAGACATTATTTCGGAGCCAATTCTCTATCCCCAGTGGAGTCGCCAGACTGTAGGACACAGAAATCGGCGATGCTGTTCCGGGCTCGTGGCCCGGTTAGGAGTACGGAATAGCCCGCGTGGGAACTAAACTGGAGAAATAAAAATGGAATCGCCACCCGGTGTGAACCGGGAAAATGATTTAAGGCCGCACTCACCCCTCGCAATGGAAGACCTCAAATCGTTGGGTTCGGAATGGTCCCTTACTTATGCCACTTGTAATGAAAGGATTTATGCAATAGTACAACCAAATCTCATGCAACATATGTTTCCAGATAATTTAAGCAACATGCAAGTTTGCACACCCATAATCGTAAATGAAAGAAATGAAGGCAAAATACATAATTCATGAACGTATTAAGCAATAAAGTGCAATAATGTAACTAATAACAACTATAAAGGCATTGATAATAAAAGCGAGCACACAATCTCATGAGCATATCGAATAAATGCGGAAAATATAAATAAACAATAACGGTAAAGGCATAAATATTGAAGAGAGCTAACTAAGCATATGATGGGGAAGGGAATGGATAAGGGAACAAACATGCATGAAACATGATGAAGGAATCTATCCAGTGTGTGCGCGTTCGTGTAGCGTTCGTAAACGTGTTCGAACGGTAAACAGAATGCAAGCGTTCGAGTAGCGTTTGATAATGCGTTCGAACGATAAACAGAATATCCGCGTTCGTATAGCGTTTGATAACGTGTTCGAACGGGATGAGACCTGATGCATGATACAATAAAATGCATGCGCGTTCGAGTAGCGTTCGTAAATGCGTTCGAACGGTAAACAGAATGCAAGCGTTCGAGTAGCGTTCTGAGACGCGTTCGAATGGAAATAAGACAGAATGCATAATTTCGTGTAGCGTTCGTAAACGCATTCGAACGAAATTAGGCAAGATGCATACATTCGTGCAGCGTTTGGAAATGCGTTCGAACGAGATTGCCAAAATGGCATCTGAAATGACACAAACACATAGATGGATAAACAAATACACAATGTAGGACCTCGTGTTTCCGATGAAACACATTTCACATTCAATCGGGTGCACCTCGTCCGGCACGGCAAAATATCGTGGAAAAGGTAGCCTTTAGGCATTTCCCTCGAATTGATGACCTTTAATCCACCCTAGTTAGCCCATGCACACAAGAATACAATGCATGCGTAAATAAAGCAATGATATGCAAAGGGTAAATGACATAATAAAAGGCGCGGAAAAACATCGTGGTAAAGGTAGCCTTCAAACATTTCCCTCGAATAAAGGACCTTTAATCCACCCTAGTTAGCCCATGCGCATTATATTACAATGCATATAAAATAAAGACAACAATAATATAGGACCTCGTATGCTCGATTAAACATATCTCACATTCAATCAAACATACTTCGTCTGGTGCGGTAAAACGTCGTGGCAAAGGTAGCCCTTAGGCTTTTTATCCCTCAAAATGGAGGAACTTTAATCCAACTTGATTTGCCCATGCGCACTATATCATCATGCATAAATAAGTAACATGCAGAAAGTAATAACATACTAACGACTAAATCATGCTTAAAAAATAAATAACATACTAGCAACCCAATCATGCTCGAATACAAGGTTGGATGAAAAGAAATGTGTGAATCTCTCAAGTGGTACGTGGCATTGTATCCCGAGTGCAAACCGCAATACCGTCCATTCGGATTCGGCTACGAAATTTACGTCCGGGTTTCCATCCGATATACCACAAGAGAGAACACATATTCCATTCATTCAAGGACCACAACATGTATCAACAAATGACTCTCATGCGAAGGAATTCTAATAAACAACAAAAAAAAGATGAGAATATATAAGAAGGGTGCCCTCAGGTCTAACCTCTTAGGTCATCTCTCAAAAGGGTGTTACACGGCCGTCGGAAGGGTTGATGCTCCGCAACTCCTCCGGTTCACTGGTCCACTGCTTTCGTTCGCTGCTTCGCTGTTTTGAGTTGTCGTTTCCTCTATTTTGCTATTGTTCGCTGTCTTTTCTGGTCACTATTTTACGATAAATAAGGGACTGTTTTTTGCATTTTTAAGGGGTATTGGGGCTGCTATTTTAGGCGGTAATTTGGGCAGTTTCTGGGTTGTTTTCAGTGTAATTTGTGGAGGTGATTTTCGGTGGTTGCAGAGACTGTTTTAGGCTGGGATTTTCGGTGTTTACAGAGACTGTCTTGGGCTGTGATTTTCGGTGTTTACAGGGACTGTTTCAGTGATGATGTTTGATGTTAAGGAGGGATTTCGGTGAAGGAATATGCGTGCAGTGAGGGGTGTGTTGTGAGGGTTGTTGTTGGATGGCAATGGGGGCAGTTTGTTTTGTTTTAGGCGTGAATATGAGCTTATTTCTTTTGTGATTTTGTGAGAATGAGCTAGGGGTTCTAAGGTTGGTTTAGGCTTCTTTTTATAATGGTTTGCTAGGGTTTCTAGGTAAGGAAGGAATCCTCAAAAAAGGGAGAGGAAAAGATGGGTTTAATTTAGGGAGTGAATATCTTAATTGGTGTTTGATTAGGGAAGAGATTTGATATGATTTGATTTGTATCTTTTAATTAGGGAATGTGATTTGTCTTGATTAGGAATATGATATATTTGATTAGATTAGGAATGTATTTGATCTTATTAATTTAGTTTAATTTATGACATGTATTTTAAATATTTTTTTTTTGGATGGGTTTTGGTGGGCTAATTGGGCTTGGGCGTGAGGCTAGCAGTAAAACCAGAAGTACCGACACCGTTCGAACGCCTATTCGAACGTTACATGAACGCCCGCAGTTTGCTTGACGTTCGAACGTGCTCACGAACGCAGCACGAACACGAAAGCAGTGAACATGTGAATTGAATCTGATGACATACTTATTCTGAATTTCCCCTTCCGACATTTGTTTTCCGTGACTTCCGTAACCTAAAGAGTAGTGCCTCCGTACGAGACTCATCATCAGGACTTATATGCAAAAATGCAGTGTCTACAATTGGGTATTTGTATTTGACCATCGGAATAGGCTTTTACATATTTCGTGTTCCAGGTTAATAAATCAATATATTGCACAAACGTAAAATAACCACTTCATCATTAAAAAGATATTGGAAGAAATCACAACCCTGGATAGTTTTATAAATTTGAATTTTCCTCAACCTACTTTCGCATAATTTTATTTACTTGTTTTTAAATTTAAAGTTATCATCCAATCAATCAATCAATCTGTTAGATACTAGTAATCATTTGGCCTCATAAAAATTAATAGCTTAGGTTTTAAGTCCTTGTGGGATCGATACTTTTTATACTACTTGAACGATACATGCGCTTGCGTTATACGCGTGTGTTTTCGCACCAGTCAATCATGCTTCTTTCTGTTGGCCATAAAGAATTGTTGTTGGCCATTTCTTCAATTAGGTCTCAGGCCTGATCTTCTCCTTTTGCCATTAAAGCTCCTCCAGCCGCAGCATCAATTGTGGTTCTCATTATTCCAGGAAGTCCATTGTAGAATGTTTGGACTTGTAGCCATTTTGCAATTTCATGGTGAGAACATTTTCTGAGCAAATCCTTGTATCTTTCCCAAGATTCGCAGAGGGATTCTGAGTCATGTTGTACAAAGGATGTGATGTCATTCCTCAGCTTTGCAGTTCTGGCTGGTGGAAAATACTTTGCAAGGAATTTGGTAGCTAGAGTGTACAAGTTGTGATGGAACCTGCTGGTAGTGAATGTAGCCAAGCCTTAGCTCTGTCTTTCAAGGAATATGGGAAAACACGCAGTCTCATTGCTTCTTCAGCCGCTCGGTTGTAATTGAAAGTTCCGCAAACTTCCAGGAAGTTGCTGATGTGGGCATTAGGATCTTCAGTTTCATTCCTCCCAAACTGAACTGACTGTTATATCATATAGATGCATGTTTTGATGTCACAAGCATTTGCTGGTAAGGGAGGAAGTACAATACATGAAATGAAGCTGTCAACCACCGGAATAGTTCTGTCTCGAATAGGAATTGGTGGTGCAACCTCCAAAGGTTCAGGTTCCATGTTGATTAGTGCTTATTGGCCTTCTCGCTTTTCCCTTCTCAATTTTCTGATGGTTCTTTCAATCTCTGGGTCAAGCGGTCGGATTTCAAAGCTTCTGGTTCATCTCATGTAGTGTCTGAGAAACTGAAACACAAGAAAACAAAAATAATAAATAAAAATAAATTAGACACAAGTAAAGGTATCTAACCTCAAAATTAATAGTAAAAGATAAATAAGTCCCCGGCAACGGCGCCAAAAACTTGACCGGTGTGATCACACACATATAACGCAAGCGCATGTATCGTTCAAGTAGTATAAATGTATCGATCCCACGAGGAATTAATACCTTAGCTATTAATTTATGACGTTAAATGCTTAAGAGTACCTAATAGATTGGTTGTTTGATTGGATGGTGACTTTAAACTTAAAACAAGTAAATTAAACAGCGCGAAAGTAAATTAAAGGAAAATTCAATATTATTAAACTATCCAGGGTTGTGAATCCTTCCAATATCTTTTAAAGATGAAATGGTTATCTCATGTTTGTGTAATATATTGGTTTACTAACCTGGAACACGAAATTATGCAAAAGCCTTTTGTCGATGTTCAGATGCAAATACCCAATGTAACCAAATTAATCGTATGTCTATGTCAACCAAGTTACCTGAATTCATTAAGATTAAGTTCCAATTGTGGCTACCCCCGCCCGACAAGTATATGTTTATCCTGTAAGGAAATCTATTAAAGGGTTATATATCCTCAAGGAAGATCGTGGGCTATTAAGTCTAAGGCTGAAACCTAAAATTCCTTTGTCAAGTTTATTTTAAGTTTACCACATCAATCTTATTAATGACCAGTTAACAAGAAGCATTAAGCTTAAGACTTAATAAATAAACCTTTATATTACCCAAACTATAAAATAACCCATTATAAACCGGTGATATTGGAATTCATCACAACCCCAGATAACATGTTTAGTTACGAAACATATCTAAGGCTAGTAAAAGCTTAAATAAAGTAAACGACATAAAGTAAATGCTGGAAATTAAAAACGTAAATAAAACAATAAAGAAAATACTGGGGGTTAGAGGATCCACTTTTATTACTTCTTTTTAGATATCTCCCTTATTATAATATATTAACTTTTCGTGATAATTACCAACCGACCAAATAGGCGGTATCCCGATTAAGTCAAATTTATAATTAATTCCAACTGACCATATAGGCGGTATCCATGTTTACTCAGGTTAAAATCAATTTAATTAAGTCCAACCGACCATAAATGTAGTATCCTATTAAGTCGGGTTTTAAATAGTTTATATATTATAATTAAGGGAGATTAATCTAAATATTAGTAATAAAAACTTAACCTTTCACCCCAGCAGATGTGGGGTTACCTCCTCAGGCTGAATAAATAAAATAAAGACTGAAAAGTAAAGAAAAGAAGGTACTATTGCAAAAAATAAATAAAATTAAATACTGAAAGCTGTAAATGAACAAGCAAGATACAATCTTCTTAGTATTCTCTAGGAAATCTCCTGAAGAAGGTATGAGTTTACAACTGAAATTCGGCCTCAATTTATAGGCATCTATGGGTCTCGCGCGTCGTGACGCGTGGAACATTGTGCGTCGCGATGCACCGTAGATTTGTGCCAGTGGCGCGCAGATTCCGGAGATGAGGACATGTGGCGTCGGCAGAATTATTAGCTGAATTATTGGCTAGGCGTCGCGACGCGTAAAGTTGGTGCGCGTCGCGACGTGGACGTCAACATTGACGCGTGTCGATGATGATTGTCGACAGCATGTGATGGTGACATGTGTCCGACGCACATTAGCAGTCCCCGACACACGTTAGCAGATAGCGCATTTTAGCATAGCGTATTTTAGCAAACGGCGCATTTTAGTAGGAAATTTACATTTTTGCCCTTTTTGTCTGTTTTTCACTGTTTTGGCCCCGAATTGATTCCAGAGAGTCCTGTTATTTTATTTATCTATAAAATACCACAAAAAACATCAAAATATTCACAAAACACAAGAAACTATACAAAATATTAAGTCAAATGAGTGGGAAATAGTGATCTATTTACCACGCATCACACACTTACCAGGTGATGTCTTCTAAACTCTACTTCTTCCTATTCAGACATTGGGGACAATGTCTCAATTTGGTTAGGGGGAGGGGATAGTTGACTAGATAGTTTTCATTTTTTTTGTTTTCCTTTTTGTTAAAAAAAATATTTTTATTTTTGTATTGTTGTTTTTTTTTTTTAAAAAAAGATTTTTTTTATATTGTTTTGGTTTTGTTGTTGTCTTATGTATAAAAAAAAATTGTAATGATTTTATTTTATTTTTTTAAAAAAAAAAATACACACAAGCCAACAACAAAATTTTGACTAACCAAGTGGAATTGTTGTTCAGAGATGGCAGTGTAAAGAGTTTTAGCTCCTAAGACGCATCTCAATGTAATTCGTAACAAATTATTTTTGTTTCAATCTTTTTGAATCATTCAAATTTGTGAATTCTCCATAATATTGATTAAGTTTGATTTCCATATGCTCATTTGACAGATATTATCAATATACACGGTAATATATGATCGTGGGTTATAAGTAAAAATTTTGTAATATTCAGTTTTCTAGTTTGTTGGAGGCAAAACCTAAAAACATTGGAGTTTGTGTTTTTATTTTGGAAAAAAAACTAAACAAGCTTTTACTTAGTAACCGGACATATTACCTCAACAAGCAGTGATTGTTCGCGTAAAATGGTAGAGCTTGAGTTAGTAATAATAATAATCAAGTTTTTACTTAGTAACCGTACATCTTGTCTCAGCAAGTAGTGATTGTTCGAGTAAAATAGTAGAGCTTGAGTTGTTTTAATTAAAAAAATATGTGTGAATAAGTTCGATTTCCTAACCTCTCTAACTCGAGCAGTTAAGTCTCTAGCGGTGTTTTAACACTTAGTGCCCCTAAGACCAACTGGTCTGGGAGTCAATGGCCCAAAGCTTGTTACATGGGTTAAAGAGAAAGCTTAAGAGAATCAGATAATTTTTTTTTTGACATTTGAGATTTGAGCAATTAAGTCCGTAAGGGTGTCTTAACACCTATTGCCATAAAGCCAACTAGTTTGTGAGTCATTGGCCCAAAGCTTGTTACAAGGATTGAATATGTATTATCTTTTGTATTTATAAATAAATTCTCATTGCAAAAATGTGTGAACTCTAATATAATTTTAGGAAAAAAATATTACTCTCTTTTTAACAAGACCTATGAATATTGTGGGCACAATGAATTGATTGGTACTTTGTCTTCTGTGTGTATGAAAGAAAGGTAAAAAAAAATACATGAGAATTTTCTTATTTGATAATTTAGAAAGAAATAAAACAATTACTAACTTGCATAAGAATTGATCTTTTTGTTTTCGTTTAAATTACTAGGGACTAATAATAAGCTGGTTGGGGGTGTGATGAACACTAAAAAGTGTACATTTATTAAAATGAGAATTAATCATTTTACACTTGTAGTTTCATTAATCCCCTTAATTTAGTACTTTTGTGAAATAATAATTAAATTTATTTTTTATATACTTTAATTTTAATTTTTATTTCTTATGTAGGTAAAATAATACTTTTGATGCATAATTAGAAAAATGAACATGACATTTGGATTTTGAAAGTCATAAACTTAAATGGGCGTTCTAACAGTGTATAATTTTGGAAATTCCAACTTTGCGTAATTTTCATATTTTGGCTATAACGTTTTACTCTGATATCAGATTGAGGTGATTCCAGTTTCAGATGAAAGAAGACTCAAATATCTACAACTTCGCTCTTTACAAGATTTTCTAGTTCTGAGAGTTTCAATGTCGAAATTGGTGAAGATATCAATGTGTGTTGCATGTAATTTTAATTATTAGAAAACAAAATAAAAATAAAAATAAAAGTTGAAATGTCACAATCTACCTTTAGGTGGATTGTGACGAATTTTTACAAAATGATCAACAAAAATAAAAAAGGAAAAAAAATAGTAAAAGTTTATTGTTTGTATTTGATTTGGAAAGTTGTAATTAATAATTGAGGAATGAACACTTCTACTATAAATAGAGGTGCTCACCTCTCATTTTCTTCATGCTTATTTTATTTTCTCTCTTGAAGAACTTGTAAGAAGTGTCTTGTGTGTTTTATTTTTCAAGCTTTGTTGTAATTTCTTTCTCTTTTAATTATAAAATTATGTGTGTTTTTATTCAAAGCATGAGTTGCTAATTTTATTCTGATGGGGTAGAGGGTGATGTTGGACAATTATGACCCATAACATCACTATTTTGTAAAGGACGTGGTGTTCTTGTACAAAATTAACTATGTGACAAAGGAAATTGCTCTTTTATCATTTTGTAATTGGATTACTTGGATATATAAATGATAAAAGTCCATATGATTAGTACCGGATTAATAAGATATGAGACAGTATTAATCCACGAAAGGTTTAATCATTAAATATCCCTAGTCGTAGTATTATCGAGACTGGACATCGATAATGCGGAATAAACTAGTATTGCACTTGTGCACGTTATGGAAGCTTAACGACATAGTTCTCATAAATTTAAGTATTGGATACTTATGCAAGTGTGATAGGAGGTTTTGTTATCCATTGGAACGGAAATAGCTTCGCTCTGGATAGACCCATCGGAATCCCATTGGTAGTATGACTATGTGTCTATGGGAATCCGAATCAGGGTAGGTGTATTTGGTCTTAACCTGAGACTTGCATCGCTAATACTTGCGACAATCAGTATACTTTGGTTTTGGTCGTCCGGGGCTTTAACAGGTTCTGTGTACGCCTCTTCTAGGTTTACTGAGAATCGTAATTTATTGGGTGTGATGTCAAGATGGAAGTATCACTTCAGTCATATGGAGATGATGATCACGCAGGGATACAAAATTAGTACTCTTAAATGCTGCAGCTATCGGGATAGTATGACAAGGTCATGATTATCCGATTACAGAGACTAGTTGCTAGTGATCCGATATATGCTTCGTACGGGGCAGACACAATTCCAGCCTCAGGCCTAGCATGTGACATCCGATACTGGATCGTAATGTGCAATACTTAGTATACTACGCTTGATAAAGATTATGTATTCCTTAAAAGAATATTTCTGGAGAATTGGGTAGGCACAGTGGTTTGCTAGAAGCCAACCATATCTTGTAAATCGGTAAAAACGTGGTAAAAACTAATTCATTTCCCAATCTATAAACTTTCAATGATCGGATTTGATGGATGTATGAAGTTCAAAACTTTTGATCCTTTGTGGAAGCTCCAAGCTTTATCTTTGTGTTCCAAACTCAAGGAATTAGTTTCCCTATCACCTTTGGCCAAGCCTTGGCTTATGCCGTTAAAGGCATTAAGGGACATAATCCTGGGTGAAAATGTCTTTAACGGCGTAAATTTTCCAGATTGAGAAATGAATCTCATGATAGTCTTGGGAGCTGAGAAGTTACTCTACTGGATAAAGAAACCTCTCGGGGGCCTGTGCCCGGAGTTGAGCAAATAGTAGAGCATGAGGTTAGGAAGACTCATTGTGATGATAAATTTAGTGCTCAATCTGTTATGCTTGCCGTAATTACTCCTTAATTTCGTCGTTAGAACTAAGGATTAGATCCTTATACCATGATTTTGAAATTAAAGGATCTTCATAGATCTAACCTTAGATCTTAGAAGTACAAATTGCAAAAAGAAGCTCATTCGCTCACGTATGTCAGAGGGTACATCTGTCGAGCACTAGGTGTCACAGATGATTGATGACATCGAACAGCTAGGTTAGCTGGCCATTGCCTACGAGGTCGAGACTTCTATAGATTTGATCTTACAGTCTCTGCCCAAATGCTGGGGCGGGTTCATCATGAACCAAGAGAAAACTCTTGGAGAGTTAATGGCAATGCTGAAAGAACCAGAGCCAGAGCTTCTGAAGGGCAAGAAGCGCGAGACACATCTTACTTCGACATCACAAAAAGCCAAGGCTTGGCCAAATGTTTCTGGTGATGTGAAGAAAAGGAAGAAAAAGGGCAAGGCTAAATCATCAAAGTCTTCTGGGAAGACTAAGGACATATCCCAAGACGTCTGCCTATATTGTAGCAAACGGGGTCACTGGAAGCGTGACTACCGTGAGTACAAGGCAGAGTTTAAGAAAGTGAAGACGGACAAGGCTCCGGCTTCATATATGTTTGTTATAAACGTGTCCACTATTGGTTTTAAAATTGGATTTTTGATACTGGATGTGGTATATACATATGTACTGATGTGCGGGATATGCTGATTAGTAGGAGACTGGCTTCAGATGAGATCTACCTGCGAGTCAGAAACGGGATGAGAGTCGTTGTTTTGGCTGCGGGAACCTAAGTTTTGGAACTGCCTTTTAGACATGTACTTAAATTAGGAAACTGTTATAATGTATCTAGTTTGAGTAGAAATATTATCTCTATATCTAGTTTAACTCGTTGCGGGTATAACTTTATGTTCCAAAACACCGGGTTTTTTGTTTATAAAGATGATATTGAGATATACACATTAGATGTGAATAACAGTATTTATATTTTGAATATAAATTAATCTCAAACATATAATATGACAAACAAAAAGCTCAAACTGAGTAAATCAGATGAGACTTATTTGTGGCATTGTCGTCTGGGACGCATTAACAAGACTCGTATATCCACTCTTTTGAAGAATGGATACATGGACATATTTGATCCTAAATCATATGACGTCTACGAATCTTGTTTATTAGGCAAAGTGCCTAAAACGCCTTTTAGCGGTAAAGGTGTACGTGCCACCGAGCTGTTAGCCCTCGTTCATGTTGACGTATGTGGGCCTATGTCTAGCTAAGCTAGAGGTTGTTATGAATACTTCGTAACCCTTACGGATGTTGCATCGCGGTATGGTTATGTGTATCTTATGAAACACAAATCGGAAACTTTTGATAAATTCAAAGTGTTTCGACACGAAGTAGAAAAACAGACCGGCAAAAGTACTAAAAAATTATTGTCGGACCGTGGTGGAGAAACTTTAGCAATGAGTTTCTAGATTACATGAAAGAATATGGTATTCTTTTATAGTGGACTCCTCCCGGAACACCTCAATTGAGTTGTGTGTCCGAATGGAGAAACCAAACTTTGTTGGACATTGTAAGGTCAAGGATGAGTCGCTCTGAGCTACCAATTTCCTTCTAGGGATACGCATTGAACAGTGTAATACTTATTTTGAATAAGGTTTCGTCAAAGTCTGTTGGACAGACTCCATATGAAATATAGACAGGAAAGAAACTGGGTTTCTCATTCCTGAAGATTTGGGGATGCTTGGCATACGTTAAACATTTGGATGGTACCAAACTAGAACCCAAATCAGACAAGTGCCTATTTGTAGGTTATCCTAGGGAAACCAAAGGATATTGCTTCTAAAACCCACAAGAGAACAAGGTATTTGTTGCTCTCCATGCGGTTTTCCTCGAAAAAGAATTCCTATTTGCAGTGGTAAGTGGGAGGAAAGTAGAACTCGATGAAAATCGGAGTGATGCTGTTCCTGGCACTGATCCCCTCACGGAACACGAACAGTTCATCAGGGATGAGACTGTTCCACAACCTACTAATATAAAAGAACCGCGTAGATCGGATAGAGTCAGAAATCAACCTAAGAGGTATGGGTTTTTGATCTCACCTCATGTAGATATCAATCTTATTAAGGAAGACGAACCAGCTACGTATGAGGAAGTGATACAAGGTATCGACTCCGCTTTTTGGCAATGTGCCATGATATTCCGAAATGGATTCCATGTATACAACCAAGTTTGGACACTGGTTGATGTACCAGAAGGCATTGTGCCTATTGGTAGAAAATGAGTCTTCATGGTGAAGACAGACATGGATGGAAACATACAAATGTACAAAGCTAGGCTTGTAGCGTAAGGGTATCGTCATCAACATGGTGTCGATTACGACGAAACCTTTTACCAGTTGCTATGATTAAATCCATTCAGATAATGCTTGCTAATGCTGCATATTTTAACCATGAAATATGACAGATGGACGTCAAAACCGCTTTCCTTAACGGAAACCTTTTGGAGGATGTTTTATATAACAGCCTGACTGTTTTGTCACGCCAAAAGCATGTAAACTAGGTTTCCAAGTTAGGATCGATCCATTCATAGATTGAAGCAAGCATCGCGTTATTGGAACCAACGTTTTGATGAGATCATAAAAGAATATGATTTCACTCAAAATGAAGATGATCCTTGTGTATATAAGAAGGTTAGTGGGAGCGCACTGACATTGGATGTCCTATACATTGATGATGTATTATTTCTTGGAAATAACATTCACATGTTAACAATTGGTGAAAACTTAGCTTTCATTAAAATTCTCCATGGAATACTTGGGAGATGCAATATTTATTCTAGGAATAAGGATCTACTGGGATAGATTTAAAAGTTGTTGGCACTCTTTGAGAACTCGTACATTGAAAGACATGTACGCGACCTGGTGTCTCAAATGCTTGAGCATGTGGAGTCACAATCAGGCCGATCCAGGTGATGGTCACTGGATTGATGTTAAGAACATCCTTAAGTATCTTAGAGGAACTAAGGATGCTTTCTTAAATTATAGAGATTGAGAACTTGAGGTGACTGGGATCACCGATGCAAGTTTCCAAACCGATAAAGATGACTATAAGTCGTAATAAGGGTACATATTTTTGTTTGAACAACGGAACAGTGAGCTGGAAATCTTCCAAGCAAGATATTGTTGCCGATTCAACAACAAAGCAGAATATATTGCTGCGGCTGAGGCAGCAAAAGAAGTATTTTGGATCTAAAATTCCTAATTGGATTAAGAGTAGTTCTGTTAGGGCTGAGCTAGGCTACATCGCAGGCGAAGGAATTACGGTCTAATCAATGATCCAAGTATGTACTTCGACGATTTCATCTGATCCGTGAGATCATACATCGTGGGGATGTTAAGATCAAAAGATCGTTTTAGATGATAACCTTGCATATCCGTTGATGAAAGGGATATCTCAGCATAAGCATGAGTGACCCGTACATAGTTCAAGTGTTGGATACTTGAGTGATTGGCTATAGGCCAAGTGGGAGATTGCTGGACAATTATGACCCATAACATTACTAGTTTGTAAATGACATGGTGTTCTTGTACAAAATTAACTATGTGACAAAGGAAATTTCTATTTTATCATTTTGTAATTGGATTACTTGGATATATAAATGATAAAAGTCAATATGATTAGTACCGGATTAATAAGATATGAGACAGTATTAATCCACGAAAGGTTTAATCATTAAATATTCCTAGTCGTAGTATTATCGAGACTGGACATCGATAATGCGGAATAAACTAGTATTGTACTTGTGCGCGTTATGGAAGCTTAACGACATATTTCTCATATATTTAAGTATTGGATACTTATGCAAGTGTGATAAGAGGTTTTGTTATCCGTTGGAACGAAAAACAGCTTCGCTCTGGATAGACCCCTCAAAATCCCATTGGTAGTATGACTATGTGTCTATGGGAATCCGAATCAGGGTAGGTGTATTTGGTCTTAACCTGAGACTTGCATCGCTAATACTTGCGACAATCAGTATACTTTGGTTTTGGTCGTCCGGGGCTTTAACAGGTTCTGTGTACGCCTCTTCTGGGTTTACTGAGAATCGTAGTGTATTGGGTGTGATGTCAAGATGGAAGTATCACTTCAGTCATATGGAGATGATGATCACGCAGGGATACAGAACTGGTACTCTTAAATACTGCAGCTATCGGGATAGTATGACAAGGTCATGATTATCCGATTACAGAGACTAGTTGCTAGTGATTCGATAGATGCTTCGTACGGGGCAGACACAATTCCAGCCTCAGGCCTAGCATGTGATATCTGATACTGGATCGTAATGTGCAATACTTAGTTTACTAAGCTTGATAAAGATTATGTATTCCTTAAAAGAATATTTCTGGAGAATTGGGTAGGCACGGTGCTTTGGTAGAAGCCAACCATGTATTATAAATCGGTAAGAACGTGGTACTAGGTACGCACGTATTCGGATAGTCCAATGACCGTATTTACTGCCAACATATCCAGGGATCTCATGGGTCGCTTCCCAAAGATTCACCGATGACATTTGATCGAACAGAATTAATCTAAGATTAATTATGAGAGAGAGATAATTAATCTAGGATTAATTGCGGCAAGAATTTATCTGGGATAAAATTCGATTAGAAGAGAGAACGCGATTAATTTGGAATTAATTGATTAAATAATATATTAGATATATTAATTGAAATTAGATTTCAAAGCGGATTTAAAATTGGATTTTAATTCGGGCGAATAAATTAATTTGGAATTAATTCGTAAGCGACTTTCGTAATAATATTGCGAGGCATTATTATTTAATTAAATTGGATTTAATTATGTCGCAACGGCAAGTTCATTTAATTCAGAATTAAACAAACCCGGGCCCGAGCGAAGTTGCGTGTTGAGTTGTTCGACTTAAATTTGGAATTTAAAAGTGGTGAGACCCACTTGACTTACATCAACAAGTTTGACTAGTGATGGAAGTTGTTAATGGTTGAGTAAAACTTAGATTGCTTTTAAAACACTCAAACCAAGTCCAACACACAAACTCAATATTTAAAGGCAAGTCAACTTTGGAAGTGGCACTAGTTACTATTCACATCACACTTTATTTCTTCTCCAAGCTCATTGTCGTGAGCTTCTCCTCTCCCCATTGAAGTTTTGTTGCATAATTTCTTCAAGCTAGCACTTTCAAGGAGTCCAAAAAGGTGATAGGGAAACTAATTCCTTGAGTTTGGAACACAAAGATAAAGTTTGGAGCTTCCACAAAGGATCAAAAGTTTTGAACTTCATACATCCATCAAATCCGATCATTTTAAGTTTATTCCGCAACTTCTTAGAATATTCACACACAAAATCATCTTAGAGATCATTGGCATGTTCTAGGAACACTAACAGGTGAAACTCTTAATATGAGAATATAAATTAATCTTACTTATATTATAATATATGAATTGTAATATGAAAACTAATATTTAATATATTCTTATATTTATGGGTGTCTTGATTCGCTGTAAACAATCTCATATTGGTTGGCACAACCTCATATAATATGAGAGAGTAATTTAAATCTGGACTAATTATCGACAAACTTTGTTACGCCTTTATGACTAGTTTTATATATTTGGCATAATTGAGTACCTAACTGGACTTGTTATAGACAAATGTTATCACCCATTTTAAGGCTGGTTTTATATATTTTGGCATAATTAATTTATGAAGTAAATTAACTAGGTAATAATGACAATTTATATATTATAAAAAGTAAGATTTCTCTAAGTTTGAAATATCAAGAGTGGATCTCATAGCCATAATATTTTATTTTATTATTGCAGTCCAATTTAAAATTGTCCATCACTTCAATCAATTCACTTTTTTTTACTCAAATTATTATTTTATTTTACTAAATTTGTTCCTTGTGGATCGACCCCAGACTTACCGGCTTATTTTATTATTTCGACACTCTTATATTTGGGAGTAAAGAACCATTTTATGAGTGTGTCAACATGATCCGCACAGGTCAGAATTTTCAAGATCCGTGTCCAAATTTTATTAATTTTATACAAATATAAAAAAAAATCAGATTTTTAGATCTAGTCTCGGTATACCGGATCTGAAATTTCAAGGCCCGAATTCATAATTTTATATAAATATAATTGAAAAATATAAAAAATCGAATTTCGATTCCATATTCACGTGGGTCTGAAATTTCGAGACCCATGTTTATAATTTTATTAATTTTATTCAAATATATTTAAAAAAAGATTTTAAAAATTCAGATTTCTGAATCCTATCTTAATATACACGGATCGATTTCACAAGGCCCAGAATTCCAGGTTTCGGGTCCATAATTTGATACAAATATAATTAAAAAGGAAAGAAGATATCTTGATGTTCAGATTCGGGTATACGCGGATCGATATCCGCGCATATTCAGAATTTCGGGACTCGAATCCATATTGTTTTTACAAATATAATTGTAAAAGATTAAAATTCTAGATTTTCGGATCCATTCCAAGTATACCCGGATCTGGACTGAGTATACCCACATCGGAATCCAGATATTGTTTTTCCGGATTTAGATATAGACTCGGATCCACCAAAACACATCACGACCTGAATCCATCTAGATCCGAGTTCAAGTCCGAATATTGCCATTCATTAAAGCGAGTTATGGAAATTTTGGACAAAAGAAAAAAATTCTATAAAATACTTACGGATTTGTATTCCGTAAGCAATTTTCCGAAAAATTACTTAATATATCAAATTTTCCGTACGTATCTTTGACGCCGTAAAATAAGAAAAATATTTTTTCAGAAATCATTTTACTGTCAAACATGCAGACCCTAAGTGGAATTTAATAATAATAAATAAATACATTTAAATTATTATCCAACTACCAGTCACAATTTATTAAAAACCCAACACGAACTTAGCTGAATAATACATCCACAATCATAGTTATAAAAGGGGGAATAGCAAAAGTCCAAAGGGACATTCAACTCAACTTTCCGTAGTTGACACACTTATTTCCTTAAAAAAAAATCAATTAAATTGATGGTATAGTACCCTAAAATGTGATTTTTCTTGTAATATTATATCTTTAATTCTCTCATGCTTTTTTTTTTGTTCTTCGTTCCTCTCTTATAAAGTATCCTTCAAGACTAAGGGGAAAAAAACCTTTCAAGGGCATTATGCTTTTGGAGATTGCATTAAAAAAAAAAAAAAAAAAAAAAAAAATAATAATAATAATAATAATATACTTTGTTAAATATATATATGGATGTTGCATTTGGTTGGGAATTAGTCAAGTGCTTTTCACTTTATATTTTTTTCTTTAAAAAAAAAAAAAAAAAATTAAAGTTCATATAGATCATATTAGTTAGAATTAGGCAAGAAAATAAACACCAAAACTCATCAAACTTCCCTTGCATATCAGCATATACATGATCTTCATCTTTCTTAAAAGCAGCAACCATTCAATACCCAAAATGATATATAATAACCCAATTAAACAAACTTGTCACTCTCCAAATATTGCCTTCATTCTTATTGTTGTGAGAAAAAAATTAATATTCCAAGCCTCAAAGAAATTTTTTTTCCAACATGGGTTCAACCTTGAAACTATATTTCTTTGTTCTATCACAAACAATACTTCTTTCACAAATTTCCATGGCTTCATCGTCAGATTACAATAATTTAGTATACAAGAATTGCTCAAGTCAAACATTCACAGACGCAACTGATCAATCTTACACAAAATCCCTTCACTCGCTTTTTCAAGAACTGGTGCCTCAATCCTCCAAATCCAAGTTCTTTAAAGCAACTACTGCAGATGAGGATCATCACAGTGCCGCGGTCACCGGTTTCTTTCAATGCAGAGCGGATTTGAGCAACAAAGATTGCTATGATTGTGTAAATACCGTTCCTGAATTATTATCAAACAGCTTGTGCAGCAAAGCTGTAGCCGGTAGGATTCAGCTTCGCGGGTGCTACTTCCATTATGAGACTGATGAGTATGTTTGTAGTGTTGATGATGAGACTTTGAAACATGATTTGGTTCACAAGGTTTGTGGCCAGAAGGCAAATGGTTCAGGGCTCGAAGAGCAGAGGGATAAGGCCTTTGCAGCAATGGAGATTGGTGTGACTGAAGAAGGTAAAGGATTTTATTCAATGGAATATGAGTCAGTACATGCCGTGGCACAATGTGAAGGAGAAATAGAAGCTTGTGAATGTGGTGAATGTGTAAGCAAAGCTGTGCAGATTGCGCAAGAAGAATGCATTGGCTCAATTTCAGGCCAAATTTATCTAGATATGTGCTTCATTAGCTATAGTAACTTTCCACATGGCAACAAAGGTAAACTCAAGAAAATTATTTAAAATTGCATCACATAATAAGTTAGTTTTATGAAACGAACTTTAATATAATATTTTTTTTTTTTTTTGTCTTTTAATGTATTGATTCCTGTGTGTGTTTTTATACCGATGTTCAAATATTAATATCAAATTTTAATATGCATATACGTACGTAGACAAGAAAAGTGGAAGCAATACTGGGAAAACAGTGGCAATTGTTTTGGGAGTGGCAGCAGCTTTAGGATTTGTGTTCATCTTTCTATCGTTTATCAAATCTTGTGGAAAGAAAGATGATATATGGTAAGTTATTTAACTTTTAAATTTCTTTTTCTTTTTCTTACTCAACTTTTTTATAATCACGAAAGCAATGAATGATTAAGATTCAATATAATTATAAATTCTTTCGAAATGTATAAGTTGATATTTTCTTGGCTGTTTATTTTGGAGCAGATTGTTCTGGATAATTTAATATCCCAGAGATGGGTTTGGTGATCGTCTGCTACATTTTTAAACAAAGAAATAATGTGCAAGCTAGCTGGTTGGTTGGTTGAATTTAGGTGGAGTGAATGTTTGAAAGATTAATCTAATCTTACATTTATCTAATGTGTACACATTTATTATTACTCTATACATAAATATAAGTGGCTCATATCTTTTAACATGTGTACACTTACCGTTAATAATAGATGAGATATCATTCATTTTCATAAATGATGTTTATATTATTTTTATTTATGGCTGTTTTTCATTTTAAGGGTAATATAGGAAATTAATTCCTCGAATAAATTTCCCTGCCCAGTGAATTTGCTTGGTTAGTAGGGCACCAAAGCAAACTTAGTAAGCAGACAGATAATCACAGAGACAAGAATTTATGTGGTTCGGCGAAGAGTGGCTTCAACCTACATCCACGGGGTAAAAATGATGGGGTATTATATTACTGTTCGGGGTCAAGACCGACCCGAGCTACATTCGGGTAGTGATCTTACAAAGGATGTACAACCCCACGGATCTTACACTAGCCCGATACAATTTACTCACTTACTTAATCAAGTAACCGACCATTTTTTCTCTCTTTATCACGAATTTTTAAGCCTTCAGCTTTTTTATAAGTTGTTAGAGGCGAAGATTGTTAACCCTTAAATCTGTGTTTTCAACTCCTTTTTATAAGCTTCTAAATTCACTATTCTGCCGTCTATGAGGTCTGCCCATGTCGATGCCATCATTGTCATCGCAACTCTCATCAACTACCCATGATTCAGCCAATCGGATTAGCCATTTTTCCTGTCACTACACAGGCCTATGGCGTCCTCTGGCGGCTCTGATCTGCCACTTCGTGTCACTGCATCGGCCAGTGGCAATTGGTAGGGGCTACTTCCAATGATAACTGTTGTTTTTCCCAATATCATCAATAGCCTTCTAGAAGTTTATCATTTCAACAGGGCATACATTACATGACTTTAAGCAAAGACTGATATGTGATCAATTCATCGGGTTGTCATTGTACGGGCCAAATTTGGTCCGTGGGAAATTTCGTCATTTTGCTTCAGGTCCAACACTGAACGCACCCCAGACTCTCCAACAAAAGACCCAGGTCCAAGCTTCTACCTCAAAAGGAAGTCCCAATGATTGAAGTATATAGAGGCCCAAAGATTCACAAGCCCATGCCCAGTGAAATACCACGTGCCTAAACCATAATCAGGGCTCACCCCACACCAGTCCACATAATGCTCAGGCTCATAAACATCATTCATAACCCATCCGTTCCAGCCTACAACGGGCAAAACGCAGTAATTACACCTCATGAAGTCGACCATTATCATGATCCAACGGACGAGCAATCAAAATGCAATAAAGGCACACGTTACTGGAACATGTATATATAGGAAACATGGCTCCATGAGGAAGGGGAAAAACATTCAAGCTCTCATACTCATAGCCTAAGAATACTCTCACTCCATAGCACTCAGCACCTCCCACCTACCGCCCTCACGGCAACCCTCGGATATCAAGGTAACATCCGACCTTTGTCTCTTCTCCTACAACTGTTGCACCTCATTACCATCACTGACTTGGGCGTCGGAATGCCTACGGCATCCACCACACCGGTGGTAGACCCTCATCGCTCATCCTACCTTCTTTGTTTTACAGGATCGCCAGCCCCCTCACGAAATCTCGATTGTAGACCTCGGGTGAAAATCAGCGTCTACAATTTGGCGCCCACCGTGGGGCCCTAGTGATTCATAGCATGCAAAAATCTCTCCATCTATGATCCTTTCAAACGTTCATACTTATGTGGCGTCACGCAACGAGCAGACTCCAGATCTTATGATCACCAAATTAGTCATCCTCCAAAGATAATCACAAACATTAGAACACATTTCTTCAACATCCCCAAAGGCCTGAGGCTACGGGTCACCCCAATAAGAGAGGCTTTCAACAAGAGAAAATTCACGTCAGACGACCATCCACTAAATCACCAATGAAGAAGCCATATCTCTCCAGTATACCGATCACAATAAGTCACCTCCTTCATGCGAAAGGAAATGCACAAGTTCAAAAGAGCAATTCTCTCCAATCTACCTGGAATCAGACTACCAATAAGGAAAAGCCGAGCCGAGATAGCATCAGACACTTCTTTCCTATAAATCATCAGCCCCCAGTGACATGGAAAATTGATTGTCTTCTCTAGACTACGTAGAAGGATCATCATCAATATCTCACTACATATGAAGATTTTCAAATTCTCCATACGACATGAGTGGGCAGCCATCGACTCTAGACTTTCATTCGACTATTGTCCAGTTGACCTTCATTAAGAACAAAACATGTCCATTCAGTAGAACCATTTTCCTGCCTTTCGCCTCCTACGATGAAGCGAGGTGGACGATATGAGGAAGATTTCCCAATCGATATCGCACCGATGAAGACTCGAAAAGGGCATCCCACTCGACACTATTTATACAAAGACGTGATGTGAAGACATTCCAGTCGACGTTCATGAATGGAGCTCTGGTGTTGGGGCAACCCACTCGACATTATCAGGTATGGCTTGGAACTTTTTAAGAATATATCAGTCGACATCTACAGTGTGTAGCTTAGGATTTGTCAAGGATGTCCCAATCAACATGCAATATGTGGTTTAGCACTTATTTAAGGATCACATTTGACTACATATATGTTGATTGTCGAATGAGATCCTTTGTTTAGTTCCGGACAATTTTTAACCGAAGTATCTTATCATACGGACCCCACTCTATTGTTATGGGATAAATCCCCATACGACACCCTTAGTCCTTTGACCAGTGGTATGAAGATGATCCTGGTTCCCATCAGGTATGGTGAAGTGTAGACTCCCATGTTCCTTCCACATGCCTGGTGAAGCAGAAGAATATCATAACTTCATGAGCAGGTCTGGTTGACTTGGGACATTTTGAGAGGAAAAATCTGGACCTTCATCTAGTCAAGTCAATTGTAGCCTATTGGACACTTATCAGGCCCAATCTACTATGGTTCTGTTGACCTTCACAGAGCCTAAGAAATGGCCCTTTAAAAAAAATTTACCATTGGCGCAAAATTCAAAAAAAAAAAGCCCCAAGGGGATTTGCAATGCTTCACGAAGAGAAAGCCATTGCAATGTGGGGGCCAACTACCCCATGCTGAAGAAGTTGTGTTAAATAAAAGGTCAAGTGCAAGCAAAGCTACGATGCATACAAAGAATAAATGGCCCCAACGAGCCTACTGCCAAATTAACCAGTCTACTCGATGAAGCTACACATAATTCTCAATTGCATGGGATCCAATAGAAGCTTACAAAGATATTGAATGTTACATACACGAAGAGAATAAGCCAATGCACGCGAGACCAGAACTATTCACATATATGACTAGACAATATGGATATCTATCACAAATGGTACCTCCACAAAATAACAATATTATTGAAATCTAGCCCAGTCAACACTGTGAGCATGTGATATAGAAGTACAGTCTCAACTCGTCGTGTGGTAAAAGAGATTTACTCAGCCGTCCAAAATCATTTGAATTTTTCGAGTACTCACAATTATTTTTGTACCTAAAAAGTTCAGAGGTTGTTCTGGTTTGCCCATTTCGTTAGGCTACGGGACTATAAGTGTTGCTCTCTTAGTGACTTTTTCGAATAGCTGGGGGGCATATCTCAAAAATTTTGACTTTGTTTCTTTGTTCGTAGTCTGGCCTGACTTGTTTCACAATCGTGGAAAATCTCACGATACTCAATTCTGGGACAGCCTTCTCCTCAGATTCCAGGCCGACAGTCTATAACGATGACGACGACAGCAAAACAAAGCCTCGTTGATTTTCACTATCGTCGCTAACGCTCTTGTCGTCATTATCGGCTCATTCAATCCCCAAAAGGCTTATCCACCCCATTCCTCTCATCGCCCTCATTTGCTTCGTCGTCATTTACATATCTCTCTCTCCCCTTCGTTTTTTCTCTAACAAAAGAGATAGAACCAATTGACACCCACCAACTACCATAATTCAGCACGCACTTCCATCATCCTATGGCAACCACCATAGTCACCGGAAATATGAGTTCCTCGGCACCCAATGGCATGGTGAAAAATTACTCAACTTCAGAGGAGGAATGGAGTACCCGTACTCGGTGGCGTCGTCCGTTGTGCTGTAGTAGATGAAGAGAAAGTGTGGCAGGCCCATAAATTACGGGACGCCTGAGCAAGCCTTGGCCACTAAGAAAACGACAGCGTATTCGAAAGGAAAATAAAAGGAAGCGAGAGCGACAGCATCTGGGTTCTGGCAGGTCGGGCTCGCCGTATTCTATGGATTCGAAGAAGTCTCCTCAACTTGGTTGTTTTGGCAATTTAGGGCAAGGTTTTATTCCTCATATTATTAGAGTAGTTGTCGGTGAGGGCATGGGCTAGCCTTGGCCTGCCGTTTGGCCCATCTGCGTGGGCTTTGGACTACTCCTAAATTTTTTAGTAGATCCCTTGGTGTACTTGTCTGTGCTCGGATCCGCCGCGTCACCCCCTCGAACTTTAGTGTCCTATATTTGACTGAATTGAAATTGTACGAGAGATAAAAGAGAACAACATGTCGTCTCAACATACAGACCGACCCATAAACCCATTCCATGATAATGCCCTTCACCAAAACCACAACCCATGTTGTTGTCATTAGTGGTTGGAAAAATCTCTTTGACGTGCTTTTGCTTGGATGGGCCCCATGTGATAGGCCTATATGCTTCATTCTGCTCGGTAGGACCATCGGCATTGGAAATAGGATTGGTACTTTGCTCCATGTTACAAAGTGTGTAGGCATGCGCTGAGGTAAAGTCCATGTGATTTGGTAATATGCTCAGCTCATCTAAATTTGTCTTCTTCTATATGGTTGAATTACCACTTTGTGCTGCATTCATTCGACACTAGCAAGGTAGTCACATGCCAGTCTACATACAAGGCTTATAGTGACAGAATGGTGTCGAGTCCGGTTATTAAGAACTAGTTTGTCTGGATGATAAGTGAACAATTGGTTTATGAAGGGTCCGACACAAAGAATTCTGCGGCCTATCCAACTTTTGGGCCAATCTAACATCTGGGCTGAGGATCCATGCATACAAATTATATTCTCTTTCTCGAATATTTTGTATTCAGAAATACCAGTTATAATCATCTTTTTTTCCAGAATTGATACCATTGATTGAGAGAAATTCTTTCGACGCAACCAAGATATTATCGAATGGAGTTATTCCTTAATTTCTTGACCCTACAACAGCATGTAGGCTGGCTTTATAAAGCTTGGCAATGAATGAATATGCCACTCGACAAGACTAATATGCAAGCTAGGCATTTGACAAATGTTCCACACAGTAGGACACAAATAAAGGCTAGGCATAAAGGTGGATGACCATCGACCCATGGTGCATGGAACAATTACCATCTCTTCCTCATACAACATGAAAGGTTAGTTGTCATTTCCATGCAATATTGATTTAATACCTCCAACTCCAGACTACATAGGGAATCTTTTATCATGCCTAGTAGTATGAAAAATCCATTGGACCTCCACCAGGTCCAATCGACCAACCTTCAAAACTAGTATGATGATGACTCTCGTGGACCTTCATCAGGTTCACTCGACCGTAGTCTCATGGTCTCCAGACTACAAGTCTTGTAGAATGAGGAATGAGAACCCTCATAGATCTTCATTCAGGTCTGGTAGAGTGAGGAATGATGACCTTCTTAGACCTTTATCAGGTCCATTCGACAAAACCATTTGACAGTAGCATCGTAGAAGAGTGAAGAAGTGATGACCTTCACCAAGCTCATCCCATTGTAGTATCCTAGGCCTTCTTTAGGTCTAGTGTAGTAAGAAATGAATTTGATAGACATTCATCAAATTCCATACGATAGGTCCATTCAACCGTAGTCTCATGGACCTTCATCAGGCCTAGGAGAGTGAGTGACGACCTCCTCGGACCTTCATCAGGCCTAGGAAAGTGAGTGACGACCTCATTGGACCTTCATCAAGTCCATTTGACGATTCCATTCTATAGTGGTCTCATAGAATATAATAGTGACCTTGGTGGTTTTCATCATGTTCATTCCATTATATAGACCTTCTTCAGGTCTAATATAGTGAGTGATGACCCTCTTGGACCATCATCAGGTCCATTTGATAGCCCATTCGACAGTAGTCTCATGGACCATCATCAGGTCTTGTAGTATGAGAAAGAAAGACCCTCATAGACCTTCATCAGGTCTAGTAGAGTAAAGACCCTCATTGACCAATGTTTAGATCCTGTAGGATGAGGAATGAAGACCCTCATGAATCTTCATCATGACTAGAGTGTGTAGACTCTTCCATGTACCTTTATCAGGTATAATGAAGTGTTTAGATTCTCATGTACTTTCTTCAGGAGTGTGTGGTGTAGACTTTCTTGGACCTTCATCGTGAGTGGTAGAATGAAAACTTGCTTAGACCCCCATCACATTTGGTAACCAGTAGTATGGAGATTGTCTTGTTCTCATCAAGTCCAGTTGACAGGGGACATCCCCCATAGACTCATGTCGAGTCAAATGAAGACATGGACTTCCTACAGTCCATACAACACATGTCGTGTGAAATAACTCATGAACCTTCATCAAGTCCAGACGACCGATGACATCCCCCATAAACTCATGTCGAGTCAAATGAAGACATAGACTTCCTACAGTCCATACGACAATATCGTGTGAAATATATCATGAACCTTCATTTGGTTCAGTCGACCGGGGACATCCCTCATGGACTCGTATCGACTCAAGTTATAGACATGGATTACACATGTCGTATGACTTATATCTTCTTGGCCTCATCAAGTCCAGACGACCGGGGACATCCCCCATAAACTCATGTCGAGTCAAGTTGTAGACAAAGAATACACATGTCGTATGACTTTTATCCTGACCTTCATCTGGTTTAATCGATTGGGTACTTCCCCAATGGCTCTGGTAGAGTCAAGTTCATATTCCCTACCATCATCTAGTTCGGTCGACTGGGTACTTCCCCAATGGATCTTGTAGAGTCAAGTTTATAACTTGACATTCGTTTGGCAGCATCAACGCTCGAGTACACCTACATACTATGGCCTCGTCCCAGACGACACACGCGTCAAGTACTCTCCAAGCCAATGACTCCTTGACTTAGAGAGTAGGGGACAAACTGTACGGACCAAATTTGGTCCGGGGGTAATTTCATCATTTTGCTTCAGGTCCAACACTGAACGCACCCCAGACTCTCCAACATAAGACCCAGGCCCAAACTTCTACCTCAAAAGGAAATCCCAATGATTGAAGAATATAAAGGCCCAAAGATTCACAAGCCCATGCCCAGTGAAATACCACCTGCCTAAACCATAATCAGGGCTCACCCCACCCCAGTCCATATAACACTCAGGCTCATAAACACCATTCATAACCCATCTGTTCCAGCCTACAACGGGAAAAACGCAGTAATTGCACCTCATGAAGTCGACCGTTATCATGATCCAATGGACAAGCAATCAAAAGGCAATAAAGGCACACGTTACTGGAACATGTATATATAGGAAACAGGGCTCCATGAGGAAGGGGAAAAACATTCAAGTTCTCATACTCATAGCCTAAGAATACTCTCTCTCCATAGCATTCAGCACCTCCCACCTACCGCCCTCACGGCAACCCTCGGGGATCAAGGTAACATCCGACCTTTGTCTCTTCTCCTACAACTTTTGCACCTCATTACCATCACTGACTTGGGCGTCGGAGTGCCTACGGCATCCACCATACCGATGGTAGACCCTCCTCGCTCATCCTACCTTCTTTGTTTTGCAGGATCGCCAGCCCCCCTTCACGAAATCTCGATTGTAGACCTCGGGTGAAAATCAGCGTCTACAGTCATACTGAGCTGGATGATATTTGTTAAAACTCACTCCGACTTCTTCAATCAGGTCGGGTTTAAAACATTAGCCACCTTGAGTCGGTTTCATCAAATATTCAAACGAAACAAATCTGAATACTTCTTCCTTAGTTTGGGTCGGTATCCCAAATTGCTTTGTCATCAACAACATCTGATCTCGCGAGTGTTGGGATGTATGCCCTAGAGCTTCATGTATTGTAAACTTAATTGTTTATTGAAATAAAAGATGCATTATTCATTTATCAGAAAAATTTTTATTTAAATAGCATACTGTAAATTGTCTTGTTTACCCTTGATTACTTATGTGCTTTCAGACTTAGTGTATAAGTATCATATACAAGCGGATTTAAGTCTGAAGTTAGTAATCTGAAATATTCATAGAGAGCAAACAAAGCTGGTACATTGTTTGTGGTTTATCTATAGTTGCGGTCCATTCTATACTTGTATGACGACCTTGATCCGGGATTGTTAATGTGGTGACATGAGAATAGAGGAACCTTGTATGATGTGATCAAATAGGACTGGACCCAGATAGAAATGAATATCTTATCATGTCTGTTAAATAAAGAAATTCATTTCAATATACTAGATGGTCATATATGGATTGATCTTAATCTTGAGTGTACTACGAACTCATGCATGACAAGCTATGTCCTTCGATTTACTAAGGTGAGGTTGGTAAAGTAGTCCCAACCAAAAGCTACGTATTTTGAGGAAATGGTTTGATATATAGCTGGGAACATTTTACACACATATGGAATTCACTCATTCTTGCAAAGAAGTAGAAGAGTATCTTTCTTAAGGGTTGATTCGGTACTTGAATGATTAGAGCGCTCAAGTCTTTCTATTGCGAATAGAAATATTAATATTCATAATAGTTACGAATAAATTGTTCATTAGAGGATCAATGGTACTTGAGGTATAAAATAATTAGAGGAGCATAACAGACTTTATGACCCGGCTCTAATTATGAGATACTCGTGAATGGTCAATCCGTATGCAATGACTATATCATTGGACACTGAAGTTGTTCGGCTAATATTTTCCATCTACGACAACGAGAGTAAAACTTCAGAATTTTAGTAGAATAAAGCAAAGTTAATAATTATGAATATTTAATTAAATAGTTTAATTAATATTTCGGGATTATTGGAGCTCGGAACTATAGGTCCATTTGGTCACTGTGCTAGCTCGATTTACTGTAGCAAATCTAATATAATTGGATTGTATAATTATATACTCATATAAATAATTATATATTATTATTGTGATTAATAATATAATTTGTCACAAATGAAAAATATATTAAATAAGTTTAATATAATATTTTATAGAATTTTTTGATTATGAGATAATCAAGTTAATATAATTATGAGATAATCATATCATCATTAAGATAATTATATCATTATTATAATAATGGTATTTGCATTATGAAAGAGATAAACCCATATGACTTGCCATACTCTCCAATATTTTATGTCTATTAGGTCATACCTAATTACCTAATTGCTTTGTCATTTGTGGTCCACTTAATATATTTTGGTATGGCATTCCACTTGATTATGTTTGCCATTACAATTGAATGACATTAGTGGCTTAGTTACAAGAGTAGTTGGTTTGGTAAAGGAATACAATCATAGTATTTTTCTCAAGTGTTGAGAGAGGGCAAGACAATAAAATCCTGAATTTTTGCTCTAGGAGTCTGAGAGTTGTATCTAGAATTTTTCTAAAGTAATAAGAAGAAAGTAAGAGAATCAAACTTCAGAATTTTTCTCAAGTGTTGAGAAGAGAGAAAAATAGAGTGAGTAAGAACTTCATCTTCTTCATTCATTCTTTCAAAAGCCAAAATCAATAGTGGGAGAGTTTCTTTTATTTCTCTCAAATGTTGAAAGAATAAAAAGAAACATTTGTGACAACGATCTCCTCTAAAGAATTTAGAGAATAAACTTTTTGAATGAAGCCCACACTTCGATTTGTTGGTAACGAGATATAGTACGGAAGATCAGGTGGTTGATCCAAGCAACGGATCTCAAGGAAACACATTCAAAACATGAGCAAATCAAGTGACCAAGGGTTGGTAACTTTCGGATTTAACATGGGAGAAGGAAGAAAATTTTTCAAGGTCGATCCCGGAGCCTAAGGCATTTCCGCTGCGCATAAGGAAAGCATTTCCTACAATTGGCATCAAGAGCGAGGTTGAAAAATGTTCTTAACCATTCTCTTTCAATTAAAAGTTTCTATTTTAATGGTTTATATGAGATATAAATTGTTTGTATGTATGTTGTTATGAGTAGGCACAATTTAATGTTTATGTGATGAATGATTGTTTTTAATGTTCATGTGATGGATGTTTTAGATTATGTGATGAATGCATTGCATTGATCATTAATTTTTCCCAGCTCTTATTTTTAGTATTGGGGATTTAAGGCCATAAGGTCATATTCTTTCAAGTGTTGTAAGTTCATTTCCTATGTAATAAGTTCATGTTGTAATTCTATGTAACTTGGAGAGCTGATATCACGAAGGACTCAAAACGAGCTGATTCCGCAAAGAACTCAACACCACACCATGGAATAATATTTGAAGACCAATGGATACCTTGGATTATATTTGTACTAATTAGATTAGTATAGAAAAATAAAAGTCTGGTCAATACAATTTTGATGTTTTAATTTTTCCTTATAGACCTGGAAAATAGGCGGCGTCGTGATGCCGAGATGAATTAAGCTACTACCTCGGTTTTACACTACAGAACGACGCGACGCGCATATGGACGTCGCGACGCTCAGATGGTTATATGTGAATATTTTTTAAAATGTTTAATAATATGTCATATAGCCTAGGGTGCTTACTCTTGCATTTTCACATGCCATAATATGTTTAGATGCATGATATTCTAGTCATAAAGTGTGATTTTATGTTATTCAAGAGTTAAATTGGAATATGATATGCATGGAAATAAATTAATAATATTAATTGATTTAATGGTTTAAAAATTATAAATTCAAAGTTTAAAACTTATGGCCTAATAAATGGATTATTTTTTCCCTTGATATATCAGATGGAAACTCGGACGTAAATTCCATAGTCGATTCAGAATAGACGGTAATGTGGTCTGCACTCGGGATACAATTCCACGTGCCATTGGAATTTATAATGTGCTTAAATAGTTTAATTGAAATTGGTCCATTCATTGAATTCTAAATTTTAAATCTATTAGTGAATTAATATTTTAAGAGTTAAAATAATTTAGGTCACTAAAGCAAACTTAATTAAATTAGTTTAATTTAGTAAAATTTTAATTGAGACTAATAAAATTAGTGAATAAAAATTTAAGAGTTAAAATTGGTTAGATCACCAATAACCCACTAGTATTAATTAGGTTATGTTTTAGCCGTGCATAATCTAAATATATTGGATACTAGTGTAATAGAAACTTTAAACTCAAAATAGTTAGTGGGAGAGGGATATACCATAATATATCTTGCGGTTGTTAGTTTAAAAATGTGAGATTCAAAAGGCACCTCGAGACGGTTTTGTTTTCATCCCCCAACGATGGTGTCTATTTTGGGCCAATATCAGGTTTGGATTTCGATAGGATAGGAACTTTGGATGTATTTGGTGATTTGACCTACCCTACGGTGGTACTTCACTAGTTAAGTCCAATGGTTCCTAAACAATGGGTTACACTCACAAAGGAATGATTATAAGTTAATCAAAATTCCTTGATCAAATCAAACGGTAGTTGGTTAATATAGGAATAAGAGTTATTTCCATAGATATTAATTAATTGAGATTGTCTCGATCTATAATGCTAAGACTTGACATATCCTACGGTGGAATTTATTTGTGGAATAATAGATTTCTATGGCATAGTAATTCTTTTAAGTTTCTAATTCATTATACATGGTCCATGCATCATGTTTAATTTTATGCCTAAATATTTGATGATTTTAATATGCGATGAATGAATATTAAATGCATGTTTATTTATTTTATTTCAGCCATGGTTTCTCCAATTATTGCAATTCTCTCAAACGATAAATTAACCGGAGAAAATTATATAAAATGGAAAAGTAACATGAAAGCCGTATTGGTCTGCGAAGACCTTAAGTTTATCCTGACGGAGGAATGTCATCCTGAGCCAGCCATAAATGCTGGAAAAGCTATACGCGATGCCTATTAAAAATAGGTCACGGCCGATTAGAAAGCCCGCTACTACTTGCTAGCAGGAATGTCTGAGGTTGTTGCTGCAAAGCATGAGCCAATGGCTACAACATCTTTAATGATGCAGTCATGACAAGACATGTTTGGGAAACCTTCAGAGCGGCAACGTCATGAGGCCATGGTCTCATTGATGACCACTAGGATGAAAGAAGAGACATCGGTCTGAAAGCATGTCTTAAGGATGATGACTTTTTTCAATACGGTCAAAACTCGTGGAGCTCGTACTGACGAGCATAGCTAGGTGACCATGATCATGGAAACTCTTCCGAAGAGTTTTCTGTAATTTAAAAGCAACTATGTTATGAACAAAGTTGTCTTTTACTTTGACCCAACTGTTAAATGAGCTCACCTATTACGAGTCCATGATTGTGGATCCTCGCAAACCCAGTACAGAGGCAAATATTACCGAATCTTCTAGATCTACAAAGAACAAGAAAAAAGGCACTAGGAAGGCTAAGGAAAAGCCTATGAAAAATAAGAACAAGAAAGGCTCTAAAGGTGCCAAATCCAAAAGGGAAATATTTCCATTGCAAAAAGGACGTGGGAATTGGAAAAGGAATTATCCTAAATACATTGTTGAGCTACAAGAGAAAAAGGCTACAGGTAAATACGATTTAATTGTTATCGAATCTCTATTAGTGGAGGATGATAAATCTGCATGGATTGTTGATTCTGGAGCCACTAACCATGTTTGTTCTTCTTTGCAGCTACTTGATTCATGGAAGGGACATGTTGAAGGTGACTATATGGTACATGTGATGCCGTTTCAACAAGAGTAGTGAGAGTTTCCAATTTAATCTTTAATAATTGTTATTTATGTTTAAACAATGTGTTATTTATTCCTTGTTTTCGTAGGAATTTGATTTCTGTTTCTAAACTTATGGAAAGTGGTTTTTCTATTTCTTTTGATAATAAATTGGTTATTATTAGTAGAAATGGATTAATAATATGCACGAGAAACTCCGAAAATAATTTATATGTGTTAAGGCCGTTAACACATAATTCACTGCTCAATACTGAAATGTTTAAGGTTGAAAAATCTAAAACAAAACGGCAAAAGATTTCTCACGATGACACATATCTATGACATCTTAGACTTGGACATATTGACCTTGACTAGATAGATAGATTGATAAAGAATGAAGTTTTAAACCAGTTAAAAATTGGAACTTTACTAGTCTGCGAATCCTGTCTAGAAGACAAAATGACCAAGAGACCTTTTACTGGAAAATATATAAGAGCCAATCAACTACTTGAGCTAATACATTCGGACATTTACGGACCGATTAATGTAAAAGCTCGAGGTGATTATGAATACTTCGTCTCATTTATTGATGATTATTCCAGATATGAATATGTTGACCTAATACGGCATAAGTTAGATACTTTTGAAAAGTTCAAAGAGTATCGTGCTAAGGTTGAGAACCAATTAGGTAAAACCATCAAAACTCTACGATCGGATCGTGGAGGAGAGTACCTCGACAGAGATTTCGAGGAATTCTTAATTGAGCATGGAATAGTATCCCAGCTCACAGAACCTGGAACACCACAATAAAATGGTGTTGTAGAGAGGAGAAATCGGATCCTACTAGACATGATGAGATCAATGTTTAGTTATAGTATACCACCTAGTTCAATCTGGGGGTATGCATTGTAGATAGCAATGTATATCCTTAATATAGTTTCATATAAGTTTGTTCTTAATACTCCCTTAGAGTTGTGGAATGGTCGTAAAGCTATTTTGTGATATTTCCGTATATGAGGGTGTCCAACACATGTGTTGAAGAACAATACTACAAAGTTGGAGCCACGTTCTCAAGTGTGTCTATTTGTGGGTTATCCTAAGGAGACTAGGGTGAGTTCTTTTATAGTCCAGAAGATAACAAAGTCTTTGTGTCAAAAAACGCTACGTTTCTTGAGGAGGACTATATGAGAGAGTTCAAACCTCGAAGTATAGTGTTACTTAAGGAGTTACTTGCTGGTTCGACCAACACACCATCATCAACAACTGTTGATAGAAACATAACACCTTCAACATCTGAGTGTCAGATGCAAGTTTATCAGATTAATCTACCTCCTAGACGTAGTGGGAGGGTTGTACGACAACTTGATCTTTATCTAGGATATGAAGAGGCACAAGTTGTTACATCCAATGATGGTATACATGATCCATTGACATATCATAGTGCAATAGATGATTATGATAAATAAGATGGCTCAAAGCCATAAACCTTGAGATGAAGTCTATGTACTCAAACTCAGTTTGGAAACTTGTAGACCAACCTGATGGAGTAAAACCCATAGGTTGCAAGTGAATCTACAAGAGAAGAAGAGGAATAGATGGGAAGGTACATACATTCAAGGCTAGGCTAGTGGCCAAGGGTTATACCCAGAAAGAAGGAGTCGACTATTGATGAGCGGAAAATATATCAATATTTATCGCCCATTTTACTTAATATTTTGTTTAGTTTCTTGGGTTTGATGAACGTTTTGATGTGTTTTAGTTTATTTTGCAGATAAAATAATGTTGGGACTCAATGGAATCATTTAGGACGAAATGTGGGTAAAATAAGGGTAAAACTTGGACTTGATATATTAATTTTGGAGATTGGAAACTTGAAAGGGCGTTCTAACGAAGTGTAGTTTCGGAAATTCCAGTTTTGCACAATTGTCATATTTTGGGCATAACCTTTTACTCTGATATCGGATTGAGCTGATTCAAGTTCAAGATTAAAGAAGACTCAAGGATATACAACGTTGAAGAACAAAATAATTTCTAATTCTGAAGATTTCATGACCGAAATTGATGAAACATCGAGAAGTGTGTTATGCGTAATTATTAAAGTCATTTTCAAAGCAAAAGAATAAATAAATAAATAATAAAAATTGTCAAGCTCCCACCAAACATGATAGAAATTAATAATGGATTTGGTGGAGCAATTAGTGGAGCAATTAATAATGGATTGGTGGATGATTTGATGGAGGCAAAATTTTGCCTATAAATACCAAGCCATTTCATTTGTAAATTCATACTTTCTTCTTTGAAATTCCTTAAGAATAACTAAAAGATTGTATCTTGTTTGTTTATTTACAGCTTTCAGTAATTAATTTCCGCTTTCGCACTTTCTTTTCTTTACTTTTCAGTCTTTACTTTCCGTAATTTACTTTTACGCACAATACTTTCCTTTCTTTACTTTTCAGGTTTTTTTTTTTTACTTTTTACGCAATGAGGAGGTAACTCCCCTTTGCTGGGGTAAAAGGTAAAGTTTTTATTATTGCTATTTAGATTAATCTCCCTTAATTATAATATAATAACTATTTAAAACCTGACTTAACGAGGATACCGCCATATTGGTCGGTTGGTAATTAATTATAAATTGGTTTCAACCTGACTAAGCATGGATACCGCCTGGTTGGCCGGTTGGTAATTAATTATTAATTTGACTTAATCAGGATACCGTCTATATGGATGGTTGGTAATTATCACGCAAAGTTAATATATTATATTAAGGGAGATATCTAAAATAGTAGTAATAAAAGTGGATCTTCTAACCCCAGCATTTTCTTTTATTATGCTTTAACTTAATTTACTTTTCAGCAATTTACTTTCAGCAATTTACTTTTCAGCAATTTACCTTTCAGTAATTTACTTTTCAGCAATTTACTTTTCCGCAATTTACTTTTCAGCATTTACTTTTCAGCATTTTACTTTTCAGCATTTAATTTTCAGTCATTTACTTTTCAGTATTTAATTTCCAACAATTTATTTTATGTCTTTTCTTTTATTTAAGTTTTTACTACCCGTAAATATGTGTCGTAACTAAGTCAGTTATCTGGGGTTGTGATGAAGTCCAATATCACCGATTTATAAGGGGTTAAATTATAGTTTGGGTAATATAAAGGTTTATTTATTGAGCCTTAGTCTTAATGTGTCTTGTTAACTGGCCATTAATAAGATTGATTCGGTAAACTTAAAATGAACTTGGAAAAGGGATTTTAGGTTAAAGACCTTAGACTCAATAGCCCACGATCTTCCTTGAGGATAGATAACCCTTTAATAGATTTCCTTACAGGATAGGAATATACCTGTCGGGCGGGGGTATCCATAATTGGAACTTAATCTTAATGAATTCAGATAACTTAATTGACATAGGAATATGATTAATCGGGTTACACTGGGTATTTGTATCTGACCATCGGAAGAGGCTTTTACATAATTTCGTGTTCCAGGTTAATAAATCGATATATTACCCAACTATAAGATAACCACTTCATCTTTAAAAATGATATTGGAACGATTCACAACCCTGGATAGTTGTATAAAATTTAATTTTCCTAAATATACTTTCAAGCAATTTCATTTACTTATTTTAATTTTAAAGTTACCATCCAATCAAATAACCAATCCATTAGATACTTGTAAAAATTTGACTTCATAAATTAATAATAAAAGGTTTTAAGTCCTCGTGGGATCGATACTTTTTATACTACTTGAACGATACGTGCGCTTGCGTTATACGCATGTGAATACGCCGATCAACTATGATGAGACTTTCTCGTCAGTATTCATACTAAAATCCATTTGTATTCTTCTATCCATTGTCGTATATTATGACTATAAGATTTGGCAGATGGACGTCAAAACTGCATTCTTGAATGACAATCTCGATGAGAGTATCTATATGATACAACCAGAGGGGTTCATAACCCAAGGTCAATAGCAAAAGGTTTGTAAGATGCAAAGGTCCATTTATGAACTTATGCAAACATCTCGATCTTGGAACATAAGATTTGATACCACAGTCAAGTCTTATAATTTTGAGTAGAATGTCGATGAGTCTTGTGTTTACAAGCGCATCATTGATGGTAAGATGGTTTTTCTCATTTTATACATCGATGATAATTTACTCATTGGGAATGATATAAAAATATTATCAGACGTGAAAATTTGGCTAGCTAATCAATTTCAAATGAAAGATTTGGGAGATGCCAGTTATGTACTTGGGATCCAGATTATTCAGTATCGCAAGAGATGGCTATTAGCAATGTCTCAGGCATATTATATCGATAAGATTCTTGTGTATTTGGAATGCAGAATTCCAAGAAAGGTAATTTACCTTACCGACATGGAATTCATTTTTCAAAGGAACAGTCTCATAAGACACCTCAAAAAGTTGAGGAAATTAGACATATCTCATATGCCTCAGCAGTTGGTAGTCTCATATATGTTATGTTATGCACGAGACCAGACATCTACTTTGCAGTTGGAGTAGTCAGTAGGTTTCAGTCTAACCCATGATTGAATCATTGGGTGCTGTGAAACATATTCTCAAGTATCTTAAGAGAACGAGAAATTATATGCTTGTATATTCTGGTGAGGACACGATCCTCAGGGATATACTAACTCTGATTTTCAAACAGAAGTTGATTCTAGGAAATCAACATTTGGATCAGTGTTCACCCTAGGTGGTGGGGACATTATATGGTGGAGCATAAAGCAATCTTGTATTCTTGACTCCACCATGGAGGCTGAGCATGTAGTAGCTTGCGAAGCAGTTAAGGAAACAATATGGCTTCGGAAGTTCTTGGGAGATCTCGACGTTTTTCCATATATGGATAAACCACTTACACTTTATTGTGATAATAGTGGTGCACTGGTGAATTCCAAGGAACCAATAAGCGACAAGTGAGGAGAGCATATAGAGAGAAAATATCATCTCATCAGGGAGATAGTGCAGAGATGAGACGTTTCTATCATGAAGATTGCATCCAGTGAAAGTCTGGCTGATCCATTTACAAAGACCTTGTCGGCTAAAGTTTTTGAAGGTCATCTAAAGGGTTTAGGATTACATGACATGTCCCATTTGCTCTAGTCCATGTAGGAGATTGTTGGGATGTATGTCCTAAAGCTTCATGTATTGTAAACGGAATTTTTTATTGAAATAAAGGATGCATTATTCATTTATAAAAAAATATTTGATTTAAATCGCATATTGTAAATTGTTTTGTTTACCCTTAATTACTCATATGCTTTCAGACTTAGTGTATGAGTATCATACACAAGAGGATTTAAGTTTGAAGTTAATAATCTAAAATATTCCCTTAAGAGCAAACAAAGCGGGTACTTTGTTTGTGATTTATCTATAGCTGAGGTCCATTCTATACTTGTATGACGACCTTGATCCGGGATCATTCTTGTGGTGACATGATGATAAGTGCGGTTTATACCAACTTATTCATGCATTCTTACCTTACTATTTTGTTAGATTCTGTGTCATTTAATATATTTTGTTATTGTTTTATGTTTGATTGATATGAAGCATTGGAACATGGATCTTGGAGCAAATGTACGTGTTTTAAGACCTTACGGACATAAAGGAAAAACGCGGGATAGGGCTAGAAACGTAGAAATCACATTCTGAAAAATTGGTCTGGAGTCGCAATGCCCATTGTAGCTTCGGATGCCTAGACAGACTCCATACATTATTCCCGAGGATTTTTCATTGCAACGCCAATTTCGGAGTCACGACGGTGTGACATACTTCTAGAAATTTTAGAAATTAGTATTCTACAAGTACAAGGACTCCAAGACTTCCCTATAAATACCTAAGCTCGTCCAAAACCATAAGAGGAGAAAAAATACACAACAAAGGGTTTTAAACATATATTTTAGAAAGATCCAAATAGGAAGATTGAAGAGCGCAAGAGGAGATGAAGGCGGTGATGTCCGAAGACGAAGGGATTCAATTCAGGTTTTATCTTCTAGTTTATTTCTTTAAAATCTAATAATTTCCATTATAGTCTGACATTATTTTCATTGTTTTTATCTTTAGCCATGAACTAACTCTATTACTCTAGAGGATGATGTAGCCTATGCTTGAACCTATGTTTTGTTTGCCAATATGATTTTTATAAAGTTTTAATTCAGTTTATTTATAGCCTCTTGTGTTTAATGCTTCTAGTTTGTTGGCCACAAATTGAGATGATGCATGTTTAGAATCTATCACTCGGGAGAGGAGATTCTGAATAGGATCTAGAGAATATAACCTAAGAGATTTGTAGAGTTTGGGAGAACCTATAATCCCTTTGAAGTCGTTAATAGAGAATCACAGAGCGTAATGAGTTATTGAATTCTAGATTTTTATAAGGATATCGAAGTCAATAATTGATAATATTTTCACTCGTTACTCGGGAGATGGAGTTAGAATAATTTTGGATTCTTGACTTATAAACTAATAAACTGAATAATAATTGATTGTCATAACAAATACATAGGGGATAGTTAGGTGAAATCGGACTCTAAAATCTCTCTCATCTTGGTCTTTTCTAAATTTAACGTTTTGATATTTTACTTATTTAGTTTTTAGTTTTAATTTAGATTATTTTAAATTGCTTTCTAAATAAAGTTAGGTTTATCAATTATAGTACTTAGTGACAATTTGATTAGAACCCTTGTAGTTTTGACACTCTTTACTTATCTTTTACTAAAACTTGACATCGTATACTTGCGGTATAAAAATCTTGCAAAACGTTTTTTGCGCCGTTGCCGGGGATTGTTAATCTAATTCACATTAATACTATTACCAAGTAACCTTAGCTTTAATTATATTTTTTTATTATTTTTTTTTTATTATTTTTTTTTAGTACTTTTTCTTGTCTTTATGTGCTTCAGTGAATGCGAAGATCCATAAGTCTTGACTCGCTTCTGTTTGATCCTGAAATAGAAAGAACTGCGATGAGACTAAGGAAAGAAAGGAAAATTGAGAAAGAAGCAATGACGGCTGGAAATATAGAGAACAGCCTACGCTAGGTGGCAACCCGAGATCACTTTAAGTCGGTCGTAGACGATAATTATTCTAGGATTGCACACCCACCAATCAATGCCAATAATTTTGTGCTGAAACCTGCATTGATCAACATAGTGCAAAAGAACCAGTTTAGGGGTTTAACTATAGAGGATCTCAATGTTCACTTAAGGATGTTCTTGAAGATGGAAGATACCATATAGATGAATGACGTGACTAAAGAGACCATCAGGCTACGCCTGTTCCCATTCTCTTTATGAGATAAGGCGAGGGGTTGACTACAATCTATACCAATATGAAGCATCATGACATGGGAGGACATGGCCACTAAAGTTCTTAAAAGGTTCTTTCCACCAGCTAAATCAGCCCAACTGAGAATAAAAATTAGCATATTTAAGCAGTTGGAGACCAAGAACCTGTATGAGGCATGTGAGCGCTTTAAAGATCTACTCAGGAGATGCCTACAATATAATTTCGAAGACTGAGTTCAGATTCAGTTATTATACAATGGGTTGAATGGTTATAATAGAACCATGGTCAATGTAGCTGCTGGATGAATCCTGTTAAAGAAATCTGCTGAAGATGCTTATGCTCTACTGTAGGAAATGACCATTAATAATTTCCAATGGCCAAGTGAAAGCTCGACCTTTTCTAAGGTGGCTGGTATATATGAGGTGGATTTTATTATTGCACTTACAGCTCAAGTGTCATCCCTCACAACTCATCTAGCAGCATTGACAAATCAAATGGGACAACCATCTATTGGAACTGTTGCTGCTAATAGAATGATCTTAGCAGACAAAAGAGCAAGTTATGAGAAAGTTCAGTATGTCGACAATCAGAACTTCAAAAACTATAGAGACAATCTTATGCCTAACTATTATCATTCGAATTTTTCATATGCGAACACAGAAAATACCTTGCAACATCTTCATGGTTTCAACAACCAAAGAGCTAAGCAGAAACCTTCCTTAGAATACTTCATAAGCACGTTTGTTGCTAAAAATTCATATAGGTTTGAGAAGAATAAGTCGAGGCTGAACAATATTGAAACACACATGGGCAGTATAGGGGCAACAATGAAGTCCTTAGAAGTACAAATAGGTCAACTTGCTTCTTCCATGGCTAATCAACAGAAAGAGGTATTTCCCAGTAATACCGAGGCAAATCCTAAGGAGTAGTGTCAAGCTATAATCCTTAGGAGTGGAAAAGAGATTAAAGATACCTCTCAGGACCAAGGTAGTTAAGACAAAGAATCAACAATTCAAGAGGAAGTAATAAGGAATGAAGAGAATAATGCAACAGCTTCTCTATGTAAGCCACCTCTCATCATGAATACTCATTTTCCATATCCTCGGCGCTTTCAAAAGAAGAAATTGGATGATCAGTTCGCCAAGTTTCTCGATATCTTTAAGCATATCCATATCAACATCTCATTCGCAGACGCTTTAGAACAAATGCCTAACTATATGAAGTTTATGAAGGATGTGATATCCAAGAAAAGAAAGCTGGCAGATTTTGAAACAGTAGCACTCACAGAGGAGTAGGAGTATAGTGCCATTATACAGAAGAAGCTTCCTCTAAAATTGAAGGATCCTAGCAACTTTACCATTATGTGCACTATTGAAAATCGATATTTTGGTAAAACGTTATGTGATTTAGGTGCAAGTTTAAATCTAATGCCCTTATCCATCTACAAATTGTTGGACATAGGTGAGGCGAAGCCAACGACCATCAAATTGCTGCTACTTGATAGATCTTTCACCTACCCACGAGGAATAGTAGATGATATATTGGTTAAAGTGGATAAGTTTTACTTTCATGCTGACTTCTTTATTCTTAATATGGAAGATGATCATGACGTCCCAATCATCATTGGGAAATCTTTCTTGGAAATCGACAGAGCGATCATTGATATGCAGAAAGGTGAACTGAAAATGAGAGTTCAAGATGAAGAAGTCACCTTTAGTGTATTCAAGGTCATGCCAAGTCCTCAAGGTGATAAAGAATGTTGCATGATAGACATTTTAGGGAAGGGAGTTGCAATAGATAGTGACCATATGTTAGATTCATCTCTATATATTCAAGCCAACCCGTAGGGTGAACCAGCAACCAAGCAACCAATAAGCATAGTGAAGCCATGCAAAGAAGATCCTCCACAGCCAGACCTGAAACCACTCCTAAAGTGCCGTAAAATGAGGAAATAATGAGTCAATACTCACCTAAAGATGATCAATGGGAAGCTCAAAAAGTGATCGATCCAATTTTACCGCATGTGCAGTTCATAATTTCAAACTAACGGAAAATTCAAAGATCATGTCCCAATGGTGGAGCCAATAGCTGAACAATTAAAAGACCCTGAGGGACCTTTTATAATTACTCTGCCACTACAAACCAAGCAGTCTTTTTCATATCATAACAACCGGTGGATACCAAAGAAGAAGGCATATGAGACGACCCGGTCCGCTACATTGAAGCCACTATGACCACTTGGGTGGTTACGTCTGGCTGAAGATATTAAACTTAGAGCTAGCAATGAGACAACCCTTGCATTTGTTTTTTTTTCTTTACTTTATTTTATTTTATTGTGTGCTATTTGCTTGTTTATTAGTTTGCATGTGTATTTATACAGGTAATAGCGCAACCCACATAGCCCGCGCAACCAAAGTCTGACCCGCATGAGCCTGATCAACTCCATGAACGGTAGTGTTGTTCCTCACTATTGTTTATTTGAGTTTATCTTACATTGATGACAATGCAAGTTTTAAGTTTGGGGGTGTGTGCATATAGTGATATTACCTATTATTAAGAAAACATATGTCCAAATGATGAGTTTTATTTGCTTTAGAATGAAATCTTAGAAACGATAAGTGCCCTATTTAATTTTATCTGATACCTTGAATAGGTGATCTAGGTTAGACTCATAAGCACTTAACAATATGTTTTTAGCAATAAGAACTTAGGTAGTTGGCAAAGTGACTATTTGAAGAAATTGATTACCAATGAATGACCGTTTGCTTAGACATTTATCTCAATATGCTAGTGTTATGATGTATGGTATGGTTAAAAATAAAAGAAAAAAAAAACAAAATTTGAAAGGAAAAAAAGAAAAAACGAAAAAGAAAAAGTTAAACCACTTATAACCGATAAGCATAAAGCTACTCATAGAGGAGTGTTAGGACCACCATGAGGAGAAATGCTATCTTAAAGGGTAGGTGTGTTGAAAAAAATGAAAAATAGAAAAAAAGGAAGAAACAAAATTATACCATACTGAGCACATAATAGACCAATACATAGTACTTTTGACGTATCTAAATTGGTTTGACCCATCGGGATCTCAATTTTTGAGACGAAATCATTGAGTTGGCTTACTTAGGAGTCGAGCTGTGACTGAACCTTTACAAACACACACAGAGAGTCTGGCTTATAGGATTTATTCAAGAACTTGGATTTTAGTGGCATTGAGTACTTTGAAGGTTCTCTAATTTCATTGGTGGGCATTCTTTGAGGACAATATTATTTATAACTATCGGGACTATTTTATTTTATTTTTTAAAATTTTTGCATGATTGCATGTGTGTGAATAACGTTTATGGGTATCATCTCTGTAAGCCCTCACGAGACTATAACTCGTCCACTTGGGCTGCCTAAGGGTTTAAAGGCTTATTGTATACGCTAAATGCAAACGCGATCCCCACGAAAGTGGCTTAGTCAATTTTGTTACCTTTGTTTGTTTATTTTTATTTAGTTTTTATTTAGTCTTTTTCTAGAGACTAGCAAAATCTTAAGTTTAGGGGTGTTTGATAAGTGCGGTTTATACTTTATACCCACTTATTCCTGCAATTTTAGCTTGTTATTTTTTTAGATTTCGTGTCATTTAAAATATTTTGTAATTGTTTTATGTTTGATTGATAGGAAGCATTGAAACATGGATCTTAGAGAAAATATACGTGTTTTGGGACCTTACGGATGCAAAGGAAACACGCGGGAAAAAGCTGGAAATGCAGAAATCACATTCTGAAAAATTGGCCTAGCGTCGCGACTCCCAGACAGACTCCATACATTATACCCGAGTATTTGGCGTCGCGACGCTGCGGTAGACTTCCAAAACTTCAGAAATTAGTATTCTATAAGCACAAGGACTCCGAGACTTCCCTATAAATACCTAAGCTCGTCCAAAACCATAAAGAGGAGAAAAAAATACACAACAAAGAGTTTTAAACACATATTTTAGAAAGATCCAAAGAGGAAGATTGAAGAGCGATAAAAGGAGACGAATGCGGTGACGTACGAAGATGAAGGGATTCGATTCGAGTTTTATCTTCTAGTTTTTTTCTTTAAACTCTAATTATGTTCATTAGGGTCTTGACATTATTTTGATTATTTTTATCTTTAGTCATGAACTAACTCTATTATTCTAGAGGATGATGTAGCCTATGCTTGAACCTATGTATTGTTTGCCAATTTGATTTTTATGAAGTCTTAATTCAGTTTATTTATATTCTCTTGTGTTTAATGCTTCTAGTTTGTTGGCCACAAATTAAGATGATGCATGTTTAGAATCTATCACTTGCGATAATGGATTTTGAATAGGATCTAGAGAATATAACCTAAGAGATTTGAAGAGTTTGTGATCGGTGAAATCACACACGTAACGCAAGAGGGCACGTATCGCTCAAGTAGTATAAAATGTATCGATCCCACGAGGACATAATACCTTAGCTATTAATTTATGACGTTAAATGTTTACGAGTATCTAATAGATTGATTATTGTTTGGATGGTGATTTTTGTCTGAAAAAAAAGTAAATAAAACAGTGCGAATGTAAATTAAATGAAACTTCAATATTATGAAACTATCTAGGATTGTGAATCTTTCCAATATATTTTAAAGATGAAATGATTATCTCATGTTTGTGTAATATATCGATTTATTAACCTGGAACACGAAAATATGCAAACGCCTCTTCCGATGGTCAGATGCAAACACCCAGTGTAACCTAATTAACTATATTCCTATGTTAACCAAGTTATCTAAATTCATTAAGATTAAGTTCTAATTATGGCTACCCCCGTCCGACAAGTATATTCCTATCATGTAAGGAAATCTACCTAAGAGTCTTTTGCCCAAGGTGAGATCGTGAGCTATTGAGTCTAAGGCTGAAACCTAAAATCCTTTTTCCAAGTTCATTTTAAGTTTACCAAATCAATCTTATTAATGGCCAGTTAACAAGAAGCATTAAGCTTAAGGCTCAATAAATAAACTTTTATATTACTCAAAACATAAAATTACCACTTATAGACCAGTGATATTGGAATTCATCACAACCCTAGATAAGGGGTTTAGTTACCACACATATCTAGGTATAATAAAGACATAAATAAAATAAATGACATAAAGTAAAGCTGAAAATTAAAAATATAAATTAACAATAAAGAAAATGTTGAGGTTAGAGGATCCACTTTTATTACTTCTAATTTAGATATCTCTCTTATTATAATATATAAACTTTGCATGACATTAGCAACCGACCATATAGGCGGTATCATGATTAAGTCAGATTTACGATTAATTCCAACCGATCATAAATACGGTATCGAATTTAGTCAGGTTAAAATCAATTTAATTAAGTCCAACCGACTATAAAGGTGGTATCCTATTAAGTTAGGTTTTAAAATATTTTATATATTATAATTAAGGGAGGTTAATCTAAATATTAGTAATAAAAGATTTACCTTTCACCCCAGCAGAGGGGAGTTACATCCTCATACTGAAAAGTAAAATAAATAAAGAACTATTGCATAAAATAAAAATTAAATACAAGAAAGCAGTAAATAAACAAACAAGATACAATTTTCTTAGTATTCTTAAGGAAATCCTCAGAAGAAGGTATGAATTGGAATTCTGATTTCGACCTCAATTTATAGGTAAAATTTGGTGCCACGCGTCGCGATGCACCGTTGATTTGCTGAGATGATGACACGTGTACGTGGTTTCATCGGCAGCTGTATTATTGGCTCGGCGTCATGACGCGTGAAGATGTGCGCCTCGCGACGCTGATGTAAGCAATGACGTGTAGTGTCGGCAGCAATGGGATGATGACATATGTCCGGTGTATGATAGCAGGTTTACTGTGATATTGACATGTGGCCGATGCATTTTAGCAAGGGCGTATGATAGCAATCTTCGCTGATGTTGACACGTGGTCAGATCATATTAGCGTCGCGATGCAGAAGTGTTGCGCGTCGCAACAGAGAATTCCAATTTTGCCATTTTTGTCCGTTTTTTCGCTCTTTTAGCCCCGATTTGATTCCAATGATTCCTGAAACCTTATTTATCTACAAAATACATAAAACAAATCAAAATATTCACAAAACTCAAGAAACTATACAAAATATTAAGTCAAATGGACAGTAAATACTGATATATTTACCGCTTATCAGTTTGGGAGAACCTATAATCCTTTTGAAGTCGTTAATAGGGAATCACAAAGCGTAATGAGTTATTGATTACTATATTTTTATAGGGATATCGAAGTCATTAATTGATAATATTTTCACTCGGCACTCGGGAGAGGTGACCAGCGTAAACACACACGTATAACGCAAGCGTACGTATTGTTCAAGTAGTATAAAAAGTATCGATCCCACGAGGACTTAATACCTAATCTATTAATTTTATGAGGTCAAATGATTACTAGTATCTAACAGGTTGATTGATTGATTTGAAATAGTGATGATTATAAATTTAAAAAACAAGTAAATAAAATTGCACAAAAGTAGATTTAAGAAAATTCAATATTAAAAACTATCTAATATCTTTTAAACGATGAAGTGGTTATTTCATGGTTGTGTAATAAATCGGTTTACTAACCTGGAACACTAAATTATGCAAAAGCCTATATCGATGGTCAGACGCAAATACCCAGTTTAACCCAATTGAACCATATGTCTATGTTACCCAAATTATCTGGATTCATTAAGTTTAAGTTCCAATTATGGCTACCCCCGCCCGACAGGTATATGTCTATCCTGTAAGGAAATCTATTAAAGGGTTATATATCCTCAAGGAAGATCGTGGGCTATTAAGTCTAAGGCTGAAACCTAAAATTCCTTTGTCAAGTTTATTTTAGATTTACCACATCAATCTTATTGGTGATCAGACAACAAGAAGCATTAAGCTTAAGACTTAATAAGTAAACCTTTAAATTACCCAAACTATAAAATAACCCCTTATAAATCGGTGATATTAGAATTCATCACAACCCCAGATAACTAACTTAGTTACGACACATAAGTAGGGCTAGTAAAAACTTAAATAAAATAAAAGACATAAAGTAAAATGCTGAAAAGTAAATTGCTGAAAAGTAAATGACGGAAAGTAAATGCTGAAATTAAATACTGAAAAATAAATGCTGAAAAGTAAATGCTGAAAGTAAATTACTGAAAGTAAATTGCTGAAAGTAAATTGCTGAAAAGTAAATAAAGTAAAGTATAATAAAAGAAAATGCTGAGGTAAAATGATCCACTTTTACTACTTCTATTTTAGATATCTCACTTAATATAATATATTAACTTTGCATGATAATTACCAACCAGCCATATAGGCGGTATCCAGATTAAGTCAAATTAATAATTAATTACCAACCGACCAATCAGGCGGTATCCAGTTTAGTCAGGTTAAAACCAATTTAAATAATTACCAACCGACCAATATGGCGGTATCCTCGTTAAGTCAGGTTGTAACTAGTTTATATATTATAATTAAGGGAGATTAATCTAAATATTAGTAATAAAAGTTTTACCTTTTACCCCAGCAAAGGGGAGTTACCTCCTCATTACTGAAAAGTAAAAACTGAAAATTAAAGAAAGAAAAGTACTGTGCGTAAAACTAAATTACGGAAAGTAAAAACTGAAAAGTAAAGAAAAGAAAGTGCGAAAGCGGAAATTAATTACTGAAAGCTGTAAATAAATAAACAAGATACAATCTTCTTAGTATTCTTAAGGAATTCCTTAGAAGAAAGTATGAATTTACAAATGAAATGGCTTGGTATTTATAGGCAAAATTTTGCCTCCATCAAATCATCCACCAAATCCATTATTAAGTGCTCCACCAAATCAATTATTAATTACTCCACTAATTGCTTATCATGTTTGGTGGTGATTTGATAATTTTTATTATTTATTTATTAATTTATTTTTTGCTTTGAAAATGATTGAAAAGGACTTTAATAATTATACACAACACGCTTCTGGATAGTTCATCAATTTCGGGCATGAAATATTCAGAATTCAAAATTCTTTTGTCTTTAACAGTTGTAGATCTTTGCGTCTTCTTTAATCTGGAACTTGAATAAGCTCAATCCAATATCGGAGTAAAAAGTTATGCCCAAAATACGACAGATGCGCAAAATTAGAATTTCCAAAACTGCACTTCGTTAAAACGCCCTTTCAAGTTTCCAATCTCCAAAATTAATATGTCAAGTCTAATTTTTGCCCTTATTTGACCCACATTTCGTCCTAAATGATTTCATTGTGTCCCAATATTATTTTATCTGTAAAATAAACTAAAACACATCAAAACGTTCATCAAACCCGAGAAACTAAACAAAATATTAAGTAAAAGGGGCGGTAAATATTGATATATTTTCCGCTCATCACACCCCCAAACCTAACATTTTGCTAGTCCTCAAGAAAAAAAAAATAAAATACAAGAAACAATTAAAATTAAACTAAGCCACTTTCGTAGGGATCACGGTTGCATTTAGCATATGCAACAAGCCTTTAAACCCCTAGGTGTCCCAGTGGACGAGTTATAGTCTCGTGAGGGCTTACAGCAACGATACCCACAAACATTTTATAAAAGTAAAAAAATAATAAAACTAATGCACACAAAAGCAAAAAGACAATAGAAAATAGAATAAAGAAGTTAGTGACTAATCAGGTGAAACTTCTACTCCAAGTTACTAGTTATTTTCTTTCTTTCTAAATTACCGAATCGGTAAATTCTCCGATTATATTTACCATTCTCCATATGGACAGCCGACAAAATATTAATCAACTCATTTTTGCCCACAACAGTCACAAGTGCAGTTGATAAGAGAGTAATATTTTTGTCCTAAAGTTTTATCAGAATTCACACCTTTTTGCAGCAATTGAATAATTTTTCTGATTTTTCTGATTTTTTTCTTTGATTTTTGATTTTTTTTTATTTATATACAATATTTTCCATCTATGTAGCGAGTGTTAGGTCGGTGACTCCCAAATCAGTTAGCTTTAGGGCACCAGGTGTTAAGACACCCCTACGGACTTAATTACTCAGACTTCAGATATATATATTTTTGCAGCATCTTTGATCCATGTAGCGAGCTTTGGGCCAGTGACTCCCAAACCAGTTGGCTTTAGGGCACTAGGTGTTAAAACACCCTTACAGACTTAATAACTCGGATCTCAGATGTTTTTTTTTTTACTCCATCACTTTTTGAGATGCTTCCTCCAATTAAATTAGAGCACTGAATATTACAAACTTTTCAATTTTAGCTCATGTCCGTATGTTACAATGCATGTTGATAATATCTGCTAACTGAGCATATGAAGATCCATTTTAGTCAGTTTTATGGAGAATTTACAAATTAAATAGTTTAAAATGAAATAAACAAAAACTAACTTGTTTCAAAAATGGTTTGAGATACGTCTCAGGAGTGGAAATTCCTTACACAACTATCTCTTACCAATTTCACCTTTTTAGTCAAAATAAAAACACAAAAACACAAAATATTTTTGTAATTTTTGAAAAAATTTCAATTTTTTTTTGTATTTTTCGAAAAATTTAGGACTAAAAATAAAAACAACACACAAACTAAAAAAAAGGTACTGATCAACTAATTCCCTCCCCCAAACCTAAATGAGACATCGTCCCCAATGTCTTAAACAGTAGAAGAAGAGTTTAGAAGATAATACCTGGATAACTGAAATTCTACATGGAATTAAAGGTTAAGATCCAGATTAATCTGACGCCTCTTACCACGATCGTCCTCAGACCAATTTATCTTTGAAAGGATGGGGTCAATTTGTGGTTCATAGGCTAAAATTTGGTCAATTAGATCTGGAGCAGTTCTGGCAGTAAGGAGGAGTTCTTTTAAAGGTTTTGACACAAACCCATTTCTCCGGGCATCATCAAGAAACACACAAAGAAAATCATAAAATTCATCAACGTTGTACAGTCCAAGCGGTTTCTGGTGTATGTTCAGGTTCGCCCAAGACAACACTGTAAAAATTTCCTCCAATGTACCCAAGCCACCTAGCAAAGCAATAAAAGCATCAGCACGGTTAATCATTTCTACCAATCGTTCAGACATACCTGGCACGATCAGTTCATCTCCGTTTGATGGTCCAATAAGATTTGCATCCGCCAAGGGTTTTGGAATGATTCCCAAAACGTGACTGCCTCCTTCCTGTACGGCTTTTGAAACGATCCCCATAAGTCCAAGATTGCCTCCGCCATATACTAAGTGCATATTCCTTGCAGCTAAGACTCGACCCAATTCATGTGCTGCTTCTACGTATTGTGACTTAGTACCAACATTAGTACCGCAAAACACACAGACGTTTTCAACTCGTCTTCTTGTAGTGGCTTCCATGTTTTACTCTGGATGTCTTCATAAGTGCAATGATGAGTTGAATTTATAATACCTGAAAAAGGGTGAGTAAAATAATAGCACTAGTACCTACCAAATGACAATTATTAGTTAACAATAAAATAAATCGTGATAGTCAAAAAGGTCTGGATCCTGTCGGAGAAAATAAAAGAAAACAACAAAACAAATTACAATTATTAGGAAAAGACAAAGAGATGTAATATTTACAAGAAAAGTAGCGGCTTGATTGACGTCTATGCGTCAGGGACAAGCTTCCCATCCAATTTTCTTATAAATTGGCAAACATGGTCTTTTTGAGTCAGATTCCCGAGACTTAATTGTTGTCTTTCTTTTTGAAATTATGTATGTAATTTGCAAATGGCTATATGAACATATCCACTGGGATGCGTCTCAAGAGTCAAAGATATATTATCTACAGACTCCTTACTCAAGCCTTCCCTAATGAATTTAATTTTATCTTTGCGATTATCAGACACCATTCCTAAGGAACGACAACGAGTATTGCAATTCCAGCGTGCACATTTATAACAAACACTCATTTGCTTAGCTCTACGTTTCTTTGCATATGTGCTTTTTCCAAAACCAGACAGATGTGAAATAAAAGATTCAATAGACTCACCTGCCAATCGGACCCGCGCTTCAATTACCCAACGAATATCAGTAGGAATACCTTTGATAATCAATAGTCTCATCTGTTCCAAATATATCAATATTTACCGCCCCTTTTACTTAATATTTTGTTTAGTTTCTCGGGTTTAATGAACATTTTGATGTGTTTTAGTTTATTTTACAGATAAAATAATATTGGGACACAATGAAATCATTTAGGACGAAATGTGGGTCAAATAAGGGAAAAAATTGGACTTGACATATTAATTTTGGAGATTGGAAACTTGAAAGGGCGTTCTAACGAAGTGTAGTTTCAGAAATTCCAATTTTGCACAACTGTCATATTTTGGGCATAACGTTTTACTCCAATATCGGATTTAGCTAATTCAAGTACCCAATTAAAGAAGACTCAAAGATCTACAACTTTTAAGAACCAAATAATTTCGAATTCTGAAGATTTCATGACCGAAATGGATGAAATATCCGTAAGTGTGTTATGTGTAATTATTAAAGTCATTTTCAAAGCAAAAAAATAATAATAAAAATAATAAAAATAGTCAAGCTCCCACCAAACATGATAGCAATTAATAATGGATTTGGTGGAGCAATTAGTGGAGCAATTAATAATGGATTTGGTGGAACAATTAATACTGGATTTGGTGGATGATTTGATGGAGGCAAAATTTTGCCTATAAATACCAAGTCATTTCATTTGTAAACAAGATACTTTCTTCTTTGAAATTCCTTAAGAATAACTAAGAAGATTGTATCTTTTTGTTTATTTACAGCTTTCAGTAATTAATTTCCACTTTCGCACTTTCTTTTCTTTACTATTCAGTTTTTACTTTCTGCAATTTACTTTTACGCACAATACTTTTCTTTCTTTACATTTCAGTAATGAGGAGGTAACTCCCCCTTGCTGGGGTAAAAGGTAAAACTTTTATTATTGCTATTTAGATTAATCTCCTCTAATTATAATATAATAACTATTTAAAATCTGACTTAACGAGGATACCGCCATATTGGTCGGTTGATAATTAATTATAAATTGGTTTTAACCTGACTAAGCATGTATACCGTCTGGTTGGTCGGTTGATAATTAATTATTAATTTTACTTAATCAGGATACCACCTAAATGGCTGGTTGGTAATTATCACGCACAGTTAATATATATTATATTAAGGGAGATATCTAAAATAGTAGTAATAAAAATGGATCCTCTAACCCCCAACATTTTCTTTTATTGTACTTTTCCTTTATTTACATTTCAGCAATTTACTTTTCAGCAATTTATTTTTCAGCAATTTACTTTCCAGTAATTTAATTTCCAGAATTTACTTTATGTCTTTTCTTTTATTTAAGTTTTTACTACCTGTAAATATGTGTCGTAATTAAGCCAGTTATCTGGGGTTGTGATGGAATCCAATATCACCGGTTTATAAGGGGTAAAATTGAAGTTTGGGTAATATAAAGTTGTTGGTTTCTATTAAGGTCCCAAGATCAATAATAAGCATGAATCAAGTGCGAATACACATCGAAGAAGTTACAGAATTCTTACATCGATCGGTTGAGCGACGCAAAAGCAACAAAACTTCAAAAATTGTTCACTGGTATGGCGTGAACTGTAGTTTGTGCTCACTGGTTTTTGCTTCGATTTGGGTCCTTCGTCAAGCTCCGAGCTTCGTCGAATGATTCCCGGCTCATGGGTGGGCTTCCATATCACCTTCGCATGTCTCGTAAGTGTGCTAGCACTTATGATTTTGCCACAAAATCACACTCCAAGCTCCCCACTGTCACGGTTTTTTGTCAAAACCAGTGAGTTATTTTCACCCCTTTGGGTGTGAGTTTGAGAGAGATGAGAGGAAGATAGAATGTTGTGTTTGGTTTCCAAATTTTTGTATTATATACACACATTTGAATTTCAAATGAATTTCATTTGAATTTGGCTTTTAAAGTCAAACCATTAAAGCCCAACCACTCACATCACTCTATCACTCAATCACATCAATCACAACTTGTCAAGTCACATCACTCAAAGTGACAAGTGATTTGACGCTTGATGCGACTAGCGATTTGACGCTTGATTTGACTTGGGTGCCGCACTCGAATTCGAAATACGAATGCGCTCGCAAATAATCTCGGGCTCAGGTTCGCTAATTCCAAATTAACGAATTTTCCGTTGCGTCGTAATTAAATGATTACGCCTAGCAAAATCACTATTCACATCGCTAACGAATTAATTCTAAATTAATTCGTTCGCCCGAATTAAAATCTAATTTTAATTCTGCGTCGAAATCTAATTTCGTTTAATATATCAAATATATTAATTTCTCGATTAATTCCAAATTAACCGTTATCTCTCTTTTATGATATTTTATCCCAAATAAAATATCTCCGCTATTAATCCCAGATTTATTTTCTCTCTCAACTTATTAATCCCAGATTAATATAGAGTTCGAGTTATACGTCATCGGTGAATCTTTGGGAAGCGACCCATGAGATCCCCGGATATGTTGGCAGTAAATTCGGTCGTCGGACTATCCGAACACGTAAGTACCTCGTACTATGTTTATACCGATTTACAAGACAAGGTCGGCCTCTAGCAAAGCGTCATGCCTACCCAATTCTCCAGAAACATCCTTACAGGAATAAAGGATCTGTATCTGGTGTTGTATACTTAGTATTGCGTATTTCTGTCCAGTATCGGATGATCAAGTGCTGGGCCTGGGGCTGGAATTGTGTCTGCCCCGTACGAAGCACATGTCGGATGTCTGGTGACTAGTCTCTATAATCGGATAAACCTGACCTTGTCATTTTATCCTGATAGTTGCAGTATTTAAGAGAACCAGTCCCGTATCCTACGTGACCATCATCTCCATATGACTGGAGTGACACTTCCGTCTTGACATCACACCCAACACACTACGATTCTCAATATACCCAGCATTGGCGTACACAGAACCTGTTAAAGCCCTGCACGACCTCAACCAAAGTATATTGATTGTCGCAAGTATTAGCGGTGCAAGTCTCAAGTTAAGACCAAATACACCTACCCTGATTTCGGACTTCCATAGACACATAGTCATACTACCAATGGAATTCCAAAGGGGTCTTATCCAGAGCGAAGCTGTTTCCCGTACCATCGGTGAAACACAACCTCCTATTACACTTGCATGAGTATCATATACCCAAATATATGAGAACTATGTCGTTGTGCCCTCACAACGCGCACAAGCGTAATACTAGTCTTTTACGTATTTATCGATGTCCAATCTCGATAATACTGTGACTATGGATATTTAATGATTTATCCTTCGTGGACTGATACTGTCTCATATCATTCTCCGTCCAGGAACAAATCATAGGGACCTCTCATCATTTATACATCTAGGTGATCTAATCACAAATGATAAGAGTGCAATCTCCTTTGTCACATAGTTAATTTGTACAACAACACCATGATCTGTACAAATAGTGACGCTATGGGTCATAATTGTCCAACAATCTCCCACTTGGCCTATAGCCAGTCACTCGAGTGCTTGACACCCGAACTATGTACGGTTGGCTCAAATTGCTGAGAAATGCTTTCGTCAGCGGATTTGCATGATTATCATCCGATGAGATTTATACGATCATCACATCGCTATGATGTATGATTCGAACGAATCAGATGAATAGTCGAAGTATGTATCTGGATCGTTGATGAGACCATTAATTCTTTAGCATGTGCTCAAGCCTAGATTAGCTGCTAACAAAATTACATCTAATCTAATTAGATTTATTTGTCGACCCAGAAGGCTTCTATTGCCACCTCAGTTGCAGCAATTAACCCGCATTTCCAGCTCACTGTTCCGTTATTCAAACTGTGTAGTACCGTTTGAGACTTAAAGTCGTTTAATCGGTTTAGGAAACTTGCTACAGTGATCCCAGTCACTTCAAGTTCTCCTTCTCCATAGACTAAGACAGCATCCTTAGTTCTCTAAGATACTAACGGATGTTCTTAACATCAATCCAGTGACTATCACTCGGATTGGCCTGTTTGTGATTTCATATGCTCAAAGCGTATGAGACACCAGGTCACGTACATTTTTCAATGTACAATTCCACGGAGAATTTTCGAAAGCCAAGCTTTCGCCGATAGTTATTATGGGAATATCATTTCCAAGAAATGACGTATTATTATCATTATTTTATAGGACAGCCACTGTCAGTGCGCTCCCACTAACCCTCTTATATACACAAGAATCATTTCGTTTTGAATTGAATCATACTCCATTATGATTACATCAAAACAATAATTCCAAGAACCTAATGTTTGCTTCAATCCAAACATAGATCGAATAACCTGCAAACCTTGTTGCTAGTTTTGGTACGACAAAACCGTCAGGATGTTGTAAACATCCTCCAAAAGGTTTCCTTTTCAGGAAAGCGATTTTCCCGTTAAGCTGCCATATTTCACAAATGAAACATGCAGCGTTAGCAAGCATTATCCAAATAGATTTTACCGTGGCAACAGGTAAAAGGTTGAATCGTAATCAACACAATGTTGATAACGATACATTTCCGTTAAAAGCCTAGCTTTCTACGTTGGTATGTTGCCATCCATGTATGTCTTCCTTGAAGACTTATAAAGTACTAGTAGGCACAATGCCTTGCGGTACATCAACTAGTATCCAAACTTGTTGATATACATGGAATCCAATTCGGACTCATGACACTTTGTCATAATAAGGAGTCGATACCTTGTATCACTTCCTCATACGTAGTCAGTTGGTATACCTCAATAAGAATGACATCTTTATGAGGTGAGATCAGAAACCCATACCCCATGTTATTTTCTGACTCTCTCCGACCTACGCGGTTCTTGTGTATTCGAAGATTAATGGTGATAGTTTCATCTTTGATGAACTATTTATGTTCCATTTAAGATTCGGTGCCTGGAACAGTATTACTCCGATTTTCATCGAGTTTTACTATCCTCCCACTTACCACTGCATATCGGTATTTCTCTCAAGAAAAACACATGGTGAGCAACAATCTAATTGTTCTCAAGTGAGTTGTATAAGTACAATACTTTGGTATCCCTAGGATTACCTACACTTGGCACTTATCCAATTTGGGTTCTAGTTTGGTATCATCCAAACATATGCCCAGCATACCCAAATTATCAGGAATGTAAAACCCGGTTTCTTTCCCGTTCATATCTAATATGAAATCTGTCAAACAGATTTTTATGGAACCTTATTCTAAATAAGTTATTGCACTGTTAATGTTTATCCGTTGAAGGAAATGGTAGCTTAGAGCGACTCATGATTAACCTTATCATGTCCAACAAAATCCGGTTACTCTTTTCGGACACACCGTCAAACTGACGTGTTCCGTGAGGAGTCCTCATTTGAAAGAATACTATACTCTATCAAGTATAATAGAAACTTATTTCTTAAGTATTTTCCATTACGGTCTTACCGTGATAGTATAATACTATAGCCGATCTGTTTGTCTATTTCGTGTCGAAACTTAAAAGTTTCTGATTTGTGTTCTTCAAAAGAAACACATAACCATCACGCGATGCCACATCCGTATAGGTCATAAAATATTCATATCCACCTCTAGCCTAGCTAGATATGGGCCCACTTGCTTCACTATGAACTAGGGCTAACAGATAGGTGGCTTTTACACTTTTACCAAGTAAATAGTGTTTTAGGCACTTTGCCTAATAAACTAGATTCATAGACTTTATTTGAATGGAATCAAATTAGTCCTGGTACCCACTCTTCAAAAGTGTGGATATACGATTCTTGTTTAATTGTGTCCCCGACAACAATGCCACAATTAGTTTCTTCTGATCAAATCAGTTTGAGCTATTTATTTGTCATTTTATATATTTGAGATTTCTTTATATTCAAAATATAAATGTTGTCATTCACATCTAATGTTTTTATCTCAATATCATCTTTATATAATAAAACACTTTAGTGTTCTAGAATATAAAGGTTCACCCGCAGCGGGTCAAACACTGATATAAAGATAATGTTTCTAGTCAAACTAGTTACATTATAACAGTTTCCTAACTTAGGTACACACCCGAGGGTAGTTCCTAAACTTAGGTATCTACGGTTAAAATAGCGACTTTCGTCCCGTTTATAATTCACAGATTAAATCTCATTTGAGGTCAGTATCTTGCTCACAGCAGATTCTGAACATCAATATATATTTATGTACCACACTAAGTATTCAAAATCCAATTTTAATACTAGTAGTGAACATAATGTTGACAAACATATTTGAAGTCAGAGCCTTGCTCGTTCTTCAAATCCTTTATGTCTGCTTTGTTCAAACGGCAGTCACGCTTCCGCGATCCCGTTTGCCACAATTCAGGCAGACATTTTGGGATATGTCCTTTATCTTCCTAGAAGATTATAATGATTTTACCTTTGCCCTTTTCAACACTCCAGAAGCCTTTGGCCAAGCCTTGGCCTTCTTAGAATATCGAAGTAAGGTGCGCCTTGCGCTACCTGCTAATTGCAAACTTTGACTTTATCTCCTTGAGAATAGTCATTAACTCTCCAAGAGTTATTATTGCAATTTTAGTACTTCTAAAATATAAGCATAGATTTATGAAGATCCTTCAATTTGAGTATCATACTTTAAGGATCTAATCCTTAGTTCTGATTCAGAAATTAAGGAGTCTACTACGACAAGCTTAATGGATTAAGCACTAAAGTTATCATCACATAATCTTCCAAAGATTATGCTCTACTATTTGCTTAACTTCGGGCTTAGGCTTAATACGTTATTTTATCAAATAAAGTAACTTATTTATACTTCCAGGACCATCCGGAAATTTATTCTCAATTTTGAAAATTAAGCCATTTAAACACATTTTTCCCAGGATTATGTTTTAAATGTCAATCTTTCAATTATATTTTGATTCTAATAGTCCAACTATTTAATCAACGATTTAGGTACTATTTATTATAATGATTACAATAGTCCAACTATTTAATCAAGTATAATTTAATAGATTAAAATCAATTATATCGATTACTATAATCCAATTATAAAATCAACTATAAATGAATAGTTTGAATATATAGTCCAACTATTTATTAAAACAACATTTAAATATTAGTCCAACTAACATTTAATTTATAACGACGAATGGATATTTGAATGAGCATGTATGGCGAGTAATCGAACGAGTATTGCAAATTCAATTCTTGCCTCCCACTAATTTTCGGCGAGCCTCTAACCCTCTGTTGAGTACTCAGGAAACCGCGTTTCCTAGTGGGGTAGGATCCCGTTAAATATCATACAATCTTGACTTTGGCCAACAAATTGTATGATAATTAACTAGGTAGATCTCTAAGATCAATTGGATCTAATCCAATTCCTAGATCCGGTAGGGGGACATCCAAGTCCGAAACATATATCTTATATATGCCAATACATCCAATGTATTACCTAACCTTTTTCCTCTGAATCAACTAAGCCTTGGCTTTGACGCAACAAACTTAGTGATCCCAGTCAAGCGCGACCCATTGACCATGGAAAGCTTCATAATCAATGTCGATGGACAAGAAGTGGTCTTGACTTTGGCCAACAAACCACAACTTGGACAAGACACTGATATGGAACAAAGCCTTCGTGATTCAAACACATCCTCGACAGACAAAGGCCTTGACTTTGGCCAACAAACCAATGTCGTCTTAGATCTAGAGTAAGAATCACTCAATGGAAGGAAAAACGCTTAATATTATGCGAGGGTTTTTCGAGTGCAAATTGGCAACCAATTTATTATCTTTCTTAAGGTCTCATCATCATACACCCTTAAACATGCATTCTAAACACATAATAAAGCACATATGTAAAATAATAATGATATGCAGATGGATACTTTACACATTGATTCTAGATCAAATCTCTCACTTTCTCTCTCCCGCTAGCACAAGTATTTACTTCTACCCGTTACACTACACTTCTAAAGAAACCTCATTTACATTGAGGGGAATATGTGAGAAGAGAATACAAAGAATATGAGGTGATAAGGCTGGACACGCAGGTCCAATTAATAAATCAAATTTATTACAATAATTTCTAAAATTGTCTTACCCATCTAATATCCATCTGATATACATTATTCATGCATCGCAACCATGTATTCAAACAAGCATGTTATCAATCAATCTAATCAAATTAATTAATCTGATAATTAGTGATCATCCAATGTTCAAACAACGATTTGATTTTGTTCGAGTCAAACTCGTTTTGCGAACAAGTACTCAAAGTACATATTCTCGAATTAAATTAAACTACACAATTAAATCCAATTCAATTTGTATTTAATTCTAATTCACTATTTAATTCCAAATTAAATATTACACTTTATTTAATAAACCTTTACGATTTAAATTCCAAATTTAATTGTCACGGGTCTCAAAGCCCGATTAACGTCCAACGTCAATTTAATTAAAGTCCAATGGGCTTTTAATTAATTTCTTAAGGCGTGGACTTTTGGTCAACTCGGGTCAAACCGAATAACCAAAATCCAATCCGGGAGTTACCCCATAAGCCCATAAATTAATTTTGGCCCATTAGGCCCAATTAAACTTTAAAGGTTCACTAAGTCGCATTTGGGCTTTATGGATACAGTTTTGGGCCCAATTGGATCCAATCCAATTTGTCTTAACCAAACTTTGTACAACAAAGCCCAACAAGCCCAATTACAACACTTAAGCCCAACTTCACAAAATAGGCCCAAATAATTAAATTCCAAAAATCCAATTTTCCAATTTAATTACCAAAGTGTATAACATGATTAATTACCCAAATTAACATTTCTAAAACATCAATATACACAATTAATCATGCACATTTTCATCATGACTTGTCCAACACATTTTGATCAAAATCAAACCCAAACATGCTACAAAAGCTCTCGGCAATGGGGACTACTTTTATGTCTGATTCGTTTTCAATCCAATTAAATTCACAATCGACATTAAATCAACATCCCAAATCGTTTCAAGTCATCCAATGATCAACGAAACAAAATTACCAAGAATTAGGGCATAAGGTACATTCGGCCAAGCCATGTAATTTGGGGAAAAATTGTCCAATTCAAAATTCATCAAATTGACAATGCAAAACACCATGTTATCATCAATTAAGCATACTCAAACATCCAATTTCATCCAAATATGCTCAAATCATTTTTACCCAAATTTTACCCTAAATTGATTTCATGCTCAAACCTTGCTCTAGATGCCATTGTTGGTTTCTATTAAGGTCCCAAGATCAATAATAAGCATGAATCAAGTGCGAATACACATCGAAGAAGTTGTGGAATACTTACATCGATCGGTTGAGCGACGCGAAAGCAACAAAACTTCAAAAATTGTTCACTGGTATGGCGTGAACTGTAGTTTGTGCTCACTGGTTTTGGCTTCGATTTGGGTCCTTCGTCAAGCTCCGAGCTTCGTCGAATGATTCCCGGCTCATGGGTGGGCTTCCCTATCACCTTCGCATGTCTCGTAAATGTGCTAGCACTTATGATTTTGCCACAAAATCACACTCCAAGCTCCCCACTGTCACGGTTTTTTATCAAAACCAGTGAGTTATTTTCACCCTTTTGGGTGTGAGTTTGAGAGAGATGAGAGGAAGATAGAATGTTGTGTTTGGTTTCCAAATTTTTGTATTATATACACACATTTGAATTTCAAATGAATTTCATTTGAATTTGGCTTTTAAAGTCAAACCATTAAAGCCCAACCACTCACATCACTTTATCACTCAATCACATCAATCACAACTTGTCAAGTCACATCACTCAAAGTGATAAGTGATTTGACGCTTGATGCGACTAGCGATTTGACGCTTGATTTGACTTGGGTGCCGCACTCGAATTCGAAATACGAATGCGCTCGCAAATAATCTCGGGCTCAGGTTCGCTAATTCCAAATTAACGAATTTTCCGTTGCGTCGTAATTAAATGATTACGCCTAGCGAATTCACTATTCACATCACTAACGAATTAATTCTAAATTAATTCGTTCGCCCGAATTAAAATCTAATTTTAATTCCGCGTCGAAATCTAATTTCGTTTAATATATCAAATATATTAATTTCTCGATTAATTCCAAATTAACCGTTATCTCTCTTTTATGATATTTTATCCCAGATAAAATATCTCCGCTATTAATCCCAGATTTATTTTCTCTCTCAACTTATTAATCCCAGATTAATATAGAGTTCGAGTTATACGTCATCAGTGAATCTTTGGGAAGCGACCCATGAGATCCCCGGATATGTTGGCAGTAAATTCGGTCGTCGGACTATCCGAACACGTAAGTACCTCGTACTATGTTTATACCGATTTACAAGACAAGGTCGGCCTCTAGCAAAGCGTCATGCCTACCCAATTCTCCAGAAACATCCTTACAGGAATAAAGGATCTGTATCTGGTGTTGTATACTTAGTATTGCGTATTTCTGTCCAGTATCGGATGATCAAGTGCTAGGCCTGGGGCTGGAATTGTGTCTGCCCCGTACGAAGCACATGTCAGATGTCTGGTGACTAGTCTCTATAATCGAATAAACCTGACCTTGTCATTTTATCCTGATAGCTGCAGTATTTAAGAGAACCAGTCCCGTATCCTACGTGACCATCATCTCCATATGACTGGAGTGACACTTCCGTCTTGAAATCACACCCAACACACTACGATTCTCAATATACCCAGCATTGGCGTACACAGAACCTGTTAAAGCCCTGGACGACCTCAACCAAAGTATATTGATTGTCGCATGTATTAGCGGTGCAAGTCTCAAGTTAAGACCAAATACACCTACCCTGATTTCATACTTCCGCGCACAAGCGTAATACTAGTCTTTTACGTATTTATCGATGTCCAATCTCGATAATACTCTGACTAGGGATATTTAATGTTTTATCCTTCGTGGTCTGATAATGTCTCATATCATTCTCTGTCCAGGAACAAATCATAGGGACCTGTCATCATTTATACATCTAGGTGATCTAATCACAAATGGTAAGTGTGCAATCTCCTTTGTCACATAGTTAATTTGTACAACAACACCATGATCTGTACAAATAGTGACGCTATGGGTCATAATTGTCCAACAAAAGTTTTATTTATTGAGCCTTAATCCTAATGTTTTTTTATTAACTGGCCATAAATACAATTGAACTGGTAAACTTAAAATGAAATTGGAAAAGGGAGTTTAGGTTTAAGACCTTAGACTCAATAGCCCATGATCTTCCTTGAGGATAGATAACCCTTTAATAGATTTCTTTACAGGATTAGAATATACCTGTCGGACGGGGGTAGCCATAATTGAAACTTAATCTTAATGAATTCAGATAACTTGATTAACATAGGAATATGATTAATTGGGTTATACTGGGTATTTGTATTTGACCATCGGAAGAGGCTTTTACATAATTTTGTGTTCCAGGTTAATAAACCAATATATTACACAAACGTAAAATAACCACTTCATCTTTTAAAAATATATTGGAAGGATTCACAACCCTGGATAGTTTTATAAATTTGAATTTTCTTCAATCTACTTTCAAGCAATTTTATTTACTTGTTTTAAGTTTTAAAGTCACCACCCAATCAAACAATCAATCCATTAGATACTTATAAACATTTAACTTCATAAATTGATAACAAAAGGTTTTAAGTCCTCGTGGGATCGATACTGTTTATACTACTTGAATGATACGTGCGATTGCGTTATATGCGTGTGATTACGCCGGTCAAGTTTTTGGCGCCGTTGACAGGGACTTATTTATCTTTCACTATTAGTTTTGAGGTTAGATACATTTACTTGTATCTAATTTCTTTTTATTTATTTTTTTTGTTTTCTTGTGTTTCAGGTTCTCAGATCCTTCATGAGACGAACCAGAAGCTTTGAACTCCGACCGCTTGACCCAGAAATTGAAATAACCATCAGACAGTTGAGATGGGAAAGGCGAGAAGGCCAAGAAGCTTTAGTCAACATAGAACCTGAACCTTTGGAGGTTGCACCACCAATTCCCATTCGAGACAGAACCATTCCGGTGGTTGATAGACTCATTTCATGTATTGTACTTCCTCTCTTACCAGCAAATGCCGGTGACATCAAAACATGCATTCAGATGATTCAGCAGTCAGTTCAGTTTGGGGGGAATGCAACTGAAGATCCTAATGCCCACATCAGCAACTTCCTGGAAGTTTGCGGCACTTTCAATTACAACCGAGAAGCTGAAGAAGCAATGAGACTGTGTATTTTCCCATACTCCTTGAAAGACAGAGCAAAAGCTTGGCTACATTCACTACCAGCAGGTTCCATCACAACTTGGAACACTCTAGCCACCAAATTCCTTGCAAAATATTTTCCACCAGCCAGAATAGCAAAACTGAGAAATGAGATCACATCATTTGTACAACTTGACTCTGAAACTCTCTACGAAGCTTGGGAAAGGTATAAAGATTTACTCTGAAAATGTCCTCACCATGAAATTGCAAAGTGGCTACAAGTCCAAACTTTCTATAATGGACTTTCTGGACTGATGAGAACCACAATTGATGCTGCTGCTGGAGGAGCGTTAATGGAAAAAAGAGAAGATCAAGTCTGGGATCTAATTGAAGAAATGGCCAACAACAATTCATTATGGCCAACAGAAATGAGCATGATTCAACGAATCACTGGAATTTATGAAGCTGGAGCCAACACAGCAGTGAATGCCAAGCTGGATCAAATATGTAAATTCATGGAAAATCTCAGCACGCAAGGCAATATTGGACCCCCCAAGTTCACCATATGGAGGAGCACCAGAGATAAACCAACATAAAGAAACGGTGAATTACGTCAACAATTTCAACAGACAGAGGAATAATCTATATTCCAACACCTACAACCCAGGGTGGAGGAATCATCCAAATTTCGCATGGAGCAACAATTCAGGGCAAATGAACAACCACCACTCGGATTCCAACAGCAAAACAATGGCCAGGAGCAGGCAAATGAATCAGGAATAACATTAGTGTTGACCCACTTGAAAAAGATAGAAGCAAAACACGACTCTCAAGCAGCTAGATATGATGCTATGTTTCAATCCCAAGCAGCATTAATTCAAAGTCAATCTGCTTCTATTAAAGCACTAGAAAATCAAATTGGAAAACTGGCCAATGCTCAGAGTAACATACCGCCAGGTAACCTTCCTAGCAACACAGAACCAAATACAAGGAACCGATGGAAGGAGCAATGCCAAGCCATTACTTTGAAAAACGGTACTGAAATCAACAAAGATGTTGGAATCAAGGCAACAATTGAAGAGGTTCCTAAAGATGTAGTTCCACAGATGGAGGAAAAAGATCAAGAAAAATTCACTCCACCTCCATCTTTTCCACAGCGTCTCCAGAAAAACAAACTAGACAAGCAGTTTTCTCGATTCCTGGAGATCTTCAAAAAGCTGCATATCAACATTCCATTTGCAAAAGCGTTGGAACAAATGCCCAGCTATGTGAAATTCATGAAAGACAGTCTTTCACGAAAGTGGAGATTGGGAGATTACGAGACAATAGCATTATTTGAAGAATGCAACGCTATCATTCAGAGGAAACTTCCTCCAAAATTGAAAGATCCTAGCAGTTTCACTGTTCCTTGCACCATAGGAGAACATGACTTTGGTAAGGCTTTGTGTGATTTAGGTGCGATTGTTAATTTGATGTTTTTTTTTCTATTTTCAGGAAATTACAGATTGAAGAAACAATGCCCACCTCAGTCTCTCTACAACTTGCTGATAGAACGCTTGTATTTCCGAGAGGTGTAGTTGAAGATGTGCTGGTCAAAGTTGACAAATTCATTTTCCCAGCAGATTTTATTATCCTTGATATGGAGGAAGACGAAGACGTGCCGATCATCCTTGGAAGACCATTCTTGGCTACAGTAGGAACCATTATTGATGTACAAAAATAAGAACTAACCATGAGGGTACAAGACCAAGAAGTAACATTCAACATTTTCAAAGCCATGAATTTCCCGAATGATGAGAAGGAGGAATGTTTCAGACTTTATGTGATAAATAGTACCATCCAGATTTGCGATGCAATGCAAAGTTCTACTGACAAACTTAAAGCATGTCAATTGCCTGTGGAGCCTAAAGATAAAGCGTACTACGCACTGAAGAAGCCAATTCATGCACTACAAGCAACAGAAGAGAAACATTTCTACCAGCTCAACGAATTTGAGGAATTTCACATTCAGCAGTTTGAAAATTCCAAACTGTACAAAGAAAAGTCCAGGAAAAGACATGATGAGAAGTTAATGCGTATACAACTGGAACTAGGACAGAAGGTACTGTTAAACAAATCAAGGGTAAAACTCTTCCCATGGAAGCCAAAATCGCGGTGGTCAGGTCCATTCCTAATCACCAAGGTTTTACCAGATAGAGTCGTTGAGATGCATGATCTTGTCTCCAATAAAACATTCAAGGTTAAGAACAAGCGTGTCAAGCACTACTGAGGAGAATCATTTTAGCTACAAAAAGAAAGTGTCACACTTTCAGATCCAGCCTAACGTTCGGGCTATCATGTCTAGATGGCAACGTTGAATTTAGCGCTAGCTGGGAGACAACCCATGCAAATTTGTGTATATATTCAGATTTTTGGTGTTTTATTTTTGTGTATTTAATTTTGCAGGTTAAGTCATTTCAGGATGGAAGAAGTTCTCGCAAATCTTCACAAGCAATTTTCTTCTTTCCCTCAAAATTCTCTGATGAAAGTCTACAAAGCTCACATGGAACGAATGAGGTTACTGATGATCAAAGGTATTCCTACTGACATTCGTTGGATTATTGAAGCACGGGTCCGATTGGCAGGTGAGTCTTCTGACGCTTTTATTCACATCTGCCTGGTTTAGGTAGAAGCACCTATACTAAAAAGAGAAGAGCTAAAAGAATGGGTGTATGCTATAAATTTGCTCGCATGACATGTAATACCCGTTGTCGTTCTTTAAGAATGGTGTCTGATAACCGCGAAGATAAGATTAAATTCATTTGGGATGGTTTGAGTAAGGAGTCTTTGGATGACATATCGAAGACTCTTGAGATGCATCCCAGTGGATATATGCATCATGCAATTCACATGTTATATACACAATTTTGAAAAGAAAGACAGCGATACAGTCTCGGGAATCTGACTTTAAAAGACCCTGTTTGCCAATTTATAAGAAAATTAGATGGGAAGCTTGTCCCTGACGTATATACATCATCCAAGCTGTTACATTATTATAAATATTATATCTCTTTATCTTTTCCTAATAATTGTGATTTTTTGTTTTGTTATTTTCCCCGACAGGATCCATGCTACTTTTTGACCTTTCACTATTTACTGTTTTGCTACTAATCGTCATTTGGAAGATACTAGTGCTATTGTTACTCACCTTTTTTCAGGTTCTATAAATTCAACTCATCATTGCACTTTTGAAAGCATCCACAGCTGAGAAAGAAATACATAAAAATTGAAGCCACTTCAAGAAGACGAGTTGTAAACATTTGTATCTTTTGTGGTACTAGTGTTGGTACTAAGCCACAATACGTAGCGGCAGCACAAGAATTGGGTCGAGTCATTGCCGAAAGGAATATGAACCTAGTATATGGCAGTGGAAATCTTAGACTAATGGGGATTATTTCAAAGGCGATACAGGAAAGAGGCAGTCAAGTCTTGAGAATCATCCCAAAACCCTTGGCTGAGGCGAATCTGATAGGTCCATCAAACGGATAGGAACTGATCGTGCCAGGTATGTCTGAGCGATTGGTGGAAATTATTAACTGTGCTGATGCATTTATTATTTTTCCAGGTGGCTTAGGCACAATGGAGGAAATTTTTACAGTACTATCTTGGGCGAACCTGAACATACACCAGAAACCACTTGGACTGTTTAACACTGACGGATTTTATGATTTTCTTTGTGTGTTTCTTGATGATTCTCGGAGAAATGGGTTCGTGTCAAAGCCATTAAAAGAACTCATATTCACTACCAGAACTGCCTCAGATTTAATTGACCAAATCTTAGCCTTTGAACCACAAATCGACCATATTCTTTCCAAGATAAACTGGTCCGATAATGATCGTGGTAAGAGACGTCAGATAAATCTGGATCTTAACATTTAACTTTTCATTTAGATGTAGAATTTTAGCTAACCAAATACGAGTTTCTAAACTCTCCTTCTACTATTTAAGACATTGGAGACAATGTCTCATTTAGGTTTGGCGGAGGAGAAAAAAAATTTGTATCTTGTTTTTATTATTTTATTTTTAGTCAAAATATTTTCAAAAAAGCCAAAAAAATTAAAAATTTTACAAAAACCAAAAAAATATTTTATATTTTTGTGTTTTTATTTGATTAATCAAGTGAAATTTGTGAGAGATAGCTGAGTAAGGAATTTCCATTCCTGAGACGTATCTCAACTATTTCGGAATAAGTTAATTTTTGTTTATTTCCTTTTAAATTATTTAATTTATGAATTCTCCATAATACTGACTAAAATGAATCTTCATATGTTCAGTTGACAGGTATTATCAACATACATGGTAACATATAGACATGAGATGTAATTGAAAAGTTTGTAATATTAAGTGCTCTAGTTTAATTCGAGGAAACATCTATAAAAAGTGATGGAGTAAAAAAAAAAAAAAAAAAAACGTCTAAGATCTGAGTTATTAAGTCTGTAAGGGTGTTTTAACACCTAGTGCCCTAAAACCAACTGGTTTGGGAGTCACTGACCCAAAGCTCGCTACATGGATCAAAGATGTTGCAAAATATATATATATATATATATATATATATATCTATATATATATATATATATATATATATATATATATATATATATACATGCATACATACATTTATATCAGAAATCTGAGTAATTAAATCCGTAAGGGTGTCTTAACATCTAGTGCCCTAAAGCCAACTGGTTTGGGAGTCACTGACCCAAAGCTTGCTACATAGATGGAAGATATTGTATATAAAAAAAACAAAAAAAAATCATAAAAATCAAAAAAAAATTCCATTGCTTAAAAAATGTGTAAATTCTGATAAAACTTTAGGACAAAAATATTACTCTCTTCTCAACTACACTCGTGACTATTGTGGGCAAAATGAGTTGATTAATATTTTGTTGACAGTGTATATGGAGAATGGTAAAAATAATCGGAGAATTTACTTATTCGGTAATTTAAAAAGAAACAAAACAACTATTGACTTGGATTAGAAGTTTCATCCGTTTAGTCACTAACTTCTTTATTTTCTTTTCTCTTGTCTTTTTGCTTTTGTGTGCATTAGTTTTATTATATTTTTACTTTTGTAAAACGTTTGTGGGTATCGTTGCTGTAAGCCCTCCCGAGACTACAACTCGTCCACTATGGACACCTAGGGATTTAAAGGCTTGTTGCATACGCTAAATGCAATTGTGATCCCTACGAAAGTGGCTTAGTTTAATTTTAATTGTTTCTTGTTTTTTATTTTATTTTTTTGCTCGAGGACTAGCAAAATTTTAGGTTTGGGGGTGTGATGAGCGAAAAATATATCAATATTTACCGCCCCTTTTACTTAATATTTTATTTAGTTTCTCGGGTTTGATGAACGTTTTGATATGTTTTAGTTTATTTTGCAGATAAAATAATATTGGGACTCAATGAAATCATTTAGGACGAAATCTTGGTTAAATAAGGGCAAAAATTGTACTTGACATATTAATTTTGGAGATTGGAAACTTGAAAGGGCGTTCTAACGAAGTGCAGTTTCGGAAATTTCAGTTTTGCACAACTGTCGTATTTTGGGCACAACGTTTTACTCCGATATTGGATTTAGCTGATTCAAGTTCTAAATTACAGAAGACTCAAAGTTCTACAACTTTGAAGAACAAAATAATTTCGAATTCTGAAGATTTCATGACCGAAATGGATGAAACATCCAAAAGTGTGTTATGTGTAATTATTAAAGTCATTTTCAAAGCAAATAAATAAATAAATAATAAAAATAGTCAAGCTCCCACCAAACATGATAGCAATTAATAATGGATTTGGTGGAGCAATTAGTGAGACAATTAGTGGAGCAATTTATAATGGATTTGGTGGAACAATTAATAATGGATTTGGTGGATGATTTGATGAAGGCAAAATTTTGCCTATAAATACCAAGCCATTTCATTTGTAAACAATATACTTTCTTCTTTGAAATTCCTTAAGAATAACTTTGAAGATTGTATCTTGTTTGTTTATTTAAGCTTTCAGTAATTAATTTCTGCTTTCGAACTTTCTTTTCTTTACTTTTCAGTTTTTACTTTCCGCAATTTACTTTTACGCACAATACTTTTCTTTCTTTACTTTTTCAGTTTTTACTTTTCAATAATGAGGAGGTAACTCCCTCTTGCTGGGGTAAAAGGTAAAGCTTTTATTATTGCTATTTGGATTAATCTCCCCTAATTATAATATAATAACTATTTAAAATCTAACTTAACGAGGATACCGCCATATTGGTCGGTTGGTAATTATTTATAAATTGGGTTTAACCTGACTAAGCACGGATACCGCCTGGTTGGTCGGTTGGTAATTAATTATTAATTTGACTTAATCAAGATACCGCCTATATGGCTGGTTGGTAATTATCACGCAAAGTTAATATATTATATTAAGGGAGATATCTAAAATATTAGTAATAAAAGTGGATCCTCTAACCCCATCATTTTCTTTTATTGTACTTTTACTTTATTTACATTTCAGCAATTTACTTTTCAGCAATATATTTTTCAGCAATTTATTTTCCAGTAATTTACTTTCTAGTAATTTAATTTCCAGCATTTACTTTATGTCTTTTCTTTTATTTAAGTTTTTACTACCCGTAAATATATGTCGTAATTAAGCCAATTATCTGGGGTTGTGATGAAATCCAATATCACCGGTTTATAAGGGGTTAAATTACAGTTTGGGTAATATAAAGTTTTATTTATTGAGCCTTAATCCTAATGTTTTTTATTAACTGGCCATTAATAAAATTGAACTGGTAAACTTAAAATGAACTTGGAAAAAGGATTTTAGGTTTAAGATCTTAGACTCAATAGCCCACGATCTTCCTTGAAGATAGATAACTCTTTAATAGATTTTCTTACAGGATAGGAATATACCTGTTGGGCGGGGTAGCCATAATTGGAACTTAATCTTAATGAATTCAGATAACTTGATTAACATAAGAATATGATTAATTGGGTTATACTAGGTATTTGTATTTGACCATCGGAAGAGGCTTTTACTTAATTTCGTGTTCCAGGTTAATAAACCAATATATTACACAAATGAAAAATAACCACTTCATCTTTTAAAAAGATATTGGAAGGATTCACAATCCTGGATAGTTTTATAAATTTGAATTTTCTTCAATCTACTTTCAAACAATTTTATTTACTTGTTTTAAGTTTTAAAGTCACCACCCAATCAAACAATCAATCAATTAGATACTTGTAAACATTTAACTTCATAAATTGATAACAAAAGGTTTTAAGTCCTCGTGGGATTGATACTTTTTATACTACTTGAACGATACGTGCGCTTGCGTTATACGCGTGTGATTACGACAGTCAAGGATTCTTCACTTATAAACTAATAAACTGAAAAATAATTTATTGCATAACAAATACATAGGGGATAGTTAGGTGAAATTAGACTCTAGAATCTCTCTTATCTTGGTATTTTCTAAATTTAACGTTTTGATATTTTGTTTATTTAGTTTTTAATTTTAATTTAGATTATTTTAAATTGTTTTCTAAATAAGGTTAGGTTTATCAATTATAGTATTTAGTAGACCCGGCCACGGTTCCGGTTCGGAACCGGAACCGAACCGAACCGAACCGGTTGGAACCGGAAGGTTCCGGTTCCAACCGGTTCCGGTTCCGGTTCCGGAACCGAACCGGAATGGGACCGGTTCGGTTGGGGTTCCACCCCAACTCGAACCGGTCCGAACCGGTGGAACCGTACTGGTTCCACCGGTTCGGACGGTTCCAACCGGAACCGTTCGGTTCCGGTTGGAACCGTCGGGTTCCTGTTGGAACCGTAGGGTTCCAACAGGAACCCTAAGGCCCCCAACGGCTAGTAGCCGTTGGGGGCCTTATTAGTTATTCCCCCAACGGCTACTGCCGTTGGGGGATGCAGGGAGCCGTTTGGCTCCCTCCAAACGGCTCCCTGCCACCAAAAAAATAAAAATAAATAAAATTATAAATTTTTTTTTATTATATAAAATAAAAATTACTAATGTACCCCTAATAACGGTAATAAAACGGTTATATTTAGGGGCATTTTTGGTATCAAAAAAATTCTAAAATTCTATAAATAGGATTCATTTTTCATAATTTCATCACACCAATTCTCAACTCTCTCATTTTCTATAAATCTCTTATTCTCAATCTTACTTCAATACAATTCTCTTATTTAGTTGTTAATTAATTTGTTATCACATTCGGCATTCGCATCGCAATTATTCAAATGGCAAGCTCATCCGAGAACATAATGTCAAATATGCCAACCCAAGAGAGCGGCCCTAGTGTCAGTGCACAATCACGGAGAAGAGAAGTTAAGGCTCGGTCCTCGGATATTTTCAAAATTCATTTTAATTTGGAACGCCTAGAAGATGATTCACAACGAGCAGTTGCAACTATTGTGGGGTTATCTACAAATTTTCAGGTGGATATGGCAATATGATCAAGCACATGGAAAAAATCATCCGGTTGAATTTGGCATTGATACGACGCAAACTCAAATGGCCAGGTACGCATCATCAAGTAGAGGTACGAGTGCTTTAGATTTATTTAAATATTCTGATGCAAAAAATAGAGAGGAATTTGCGAAATTAACTTGTATGGCACATCTTTCTTTAAGCTTTGGTGAAAAACTTCATTTTACTAATTACGTGCATAATGCTTTAAACCCTTCTGCATGTAGAATGACTCGAAACACAACAAAACGTCATATTTTTAAATTATACAAAGATGGTAAAATTATTTTAAATGAAATATTTAAAGAGATGAAAGGTCGTATTTCTGTATGTTCTGATATTTGGAGTGATCATTGGCAAACACATTCATACATGGGTGTGACTTGTCATTGGATTGATGCATCATTTACCATGCAAAAACGACTAATTGCATTTAGAGTTTTTGATGACCAACATACTGCACATAATATTTATAGAATGATGAAGGTAATTTTTGATGAATATGGTTTAGGAGAAAAAATTTTAACAATTGGATTTGATAATGCATCTGCAAATACTGCATCCATCAATGATTTAAAAGAAATATGTCAACCAAATTTAGGGGGTCGGTTTTTTCATATTCGTTGTACATGTCATGTCCTCAACTTATGTGTGCAAGACGGTCTAAAATTTTTTTTTTTTAAATTTAATCTCATTTTTTTTTATTTAAATTAATCAAAAAAAAAAAATATTTAACCGAACCGAACCGGAACCAAAAGGTTCGGTTCCGGTTCGGTTTTCGGTTCCGGTTCCACTTAAGTGTGGAACCGGAACCGAACCGGATTTAACCGGTTCGGTTCCGGTTCCACACTTGTGGAACCGGTAACCGGCCGGTTCGGTTCGGTTCCGAACCGGAACCGAACCGCCGGCCGGGTCTAGTATTTAGTGAGAATTTGATTACAATCCTTATGGGTTTGACACTCTTTACTTATCTTTTACTAAAAATTGACATTGTATACTTGTCGTACGATAATCTCACAACACATGAGAATGAAGGCAGCTTGTATGATGTGATCATATAGGACTGGACCCATATAAAAATGAATATCTTATAATATCCGTTAAATAAAGAAATTAATTTCAAGCTACTAAATGGTCATATATGGATTGATCTTAATCTTGAGTGTACTATGAACTCATGCATGACAGACTATGTCCTTTGATTTACTAAGGTGAGGTTGGTTAAGTAATCCCGGCCAATATCTACGTATTTTGGGGACATGGTTTGATGTGTAACTGGGAACGTTTTACATAGATATGTAATTCATTCATTCTTGCAAAGAAGTAGAAGAGTATCTTTCTTAAGGGTTGATTCAATGCTTGAACGAATAGAGCGCTCAAGTCGCGATGTTGACACGTGGTCGGCGCATGTTAGCAAATGCGTATGATATAAATCTTCTCTAATATTGACAAGTGGTCAGCGCATATTAGCAGTCGCGACGCAGAATTCCAATTTTGCCTTTTTTTGTCCGTTTTTTCGTTGTTTTAGCCCCGATTTGATTCCAATGAGTCTTGAAACCTTATTTATCTACAAAATACACAAAACACGTCAAAATATTCACAAAACACAAGAAACTATATAAAATATTAAGTCAAATGGATGGTAAATACTGTTATATTTACCGCTTATCAAACCCATAAACCAAACATTTTGCTAGTCCTCAAGCAAAATAACCAAATAAAATACAATAAATAACTTTAAAATAAAATTAAACTAAGCCACTTTCGTAGGGACCACTGTTGCATTTAGCGTATGCAACAAGCCTTTAAACCCCTAGGAGTCCCTAGTGGACGAGTTGTAGTCTCGTGGGGGCTTACAGCGACGATACCCACAAACGTCAAATGCACACAAAAAAGAAAAAAGATTAAATAAGTTAGTGACTAAACAAGTGAAACTGTTATCCAAGTTAATAGCTATTTTCTTTCTTTCTAAATTACCAAATAAGTAAATTCTCCGATTATTTTTAACATTCTTCATATACACAACCAATAAGGTATTAATCAAATCATTGTGCCCACAATATTCATAAGTGCAGTTGAAAAGTGAGTAATATTTTGTCATAAAGTTATATCAAAATTCACACTTTTTTTAGCAATGGATTTTTTTTATAATATCTTTAATCCATGTAACAAGTTTTGGGCCAGTGACTCCCAAACCAGTTGGTTTTAGGAAACTAGGTGTTAAATTACCCATACGGACTTAATTACTCGGATCTCAGATGTAATTTTTTTTTATTCCATCACTTTTTAGATGCTTCCTCCAATTAAACTAGAGCACTGAATATTACAAACTTTTCACTTATAACTCATGGTTGTATGTTACTATGGATGTTGATAACACCTGTCAACTGAGCATATAAAGATACAATTTAGTCAGTATCATGGAGAATTCACAAATTAAATAATTCAAAAGGAAATAAACAAAAATTAACTTGTTACGAAAAAGGTTGAGATACGTCTCAGGAGTGGAAATTCCTTACTCAACTATCTCACCCCAGTTTCACCTGATTAGTCAAGTTAAAAACACAAAAACAAAATATTTTTTTATATTTTTAAATTTTTTTGAATTTTTGAAATTTTTTTGACTAAAAACCAAGCAAAAACAACACAATTAAAAAAATAAAAATAAAATACTAATCAACTATTCATCTCCCCCAAACCTAATTGAGACATTTTCCCCAATGTCTAAAAAGTAGAAGAAGAGTTTAGAAGACAGTACCTGGTTAGCCGAAATTCTACATCTAAAAAGAAAATTAAAGGTTAAGATCTAGATTTATCCGACGCTTTTTACCACGATCATTATTAGACCAGTTTATATTGGAAATGATATGGTCAATTAAATCATGGAACATCCTGTCAGTGAAGATGATATCTTTTACAGGTTTTGACACGAACCCATTTCTCCGGGCATCATCAAGAAACACACAAAGAAAGTCATAAAATCCATCAGCATTAAACAGTCCAATTGGTTTCTGGTGTATGTTCAAGTTCGACCAAGATAGCACTGTAAAAATTTCCTCCATTATGCCCAAGCCCCATGGCAAAGCAATAAAAGCATCAGCACGGTTAATCATTTCAACAAGTCATTCAGACATACCTGGCACGATGCATTCATCTCTATTTGTAGGTCCTATAAGATTCTCCTCTGCCAAAGGTTTTGGGATGATTCCCAAAACTTGACTTCTTTCTTCCTGTACGGCCCTTGAAACGTATCCCATTAGTTCAAGATTGCCACCGCTATATACTAGGTGCATATTCCTTTTAGCTATGACTCGACCCAATTCTTGTGATGCCTCAAAGAACTCTGACTTAGAACCAACACTAGTACCGCAAAACACACAAATGCTTACAACTCGTCTTCTTGAAGTTGCTTCCATTTTTTTTATGTATTTCTTTCTCAAATTTGGATGTTTTCAAGAGTGCAATGACGGGCTGAATTTATAGAACCTGAAAAATGGTGTAAGTAATAATAACACTAGTACTTTCTAGATGACAATTATTAGCTAAAAAGTAAAATAAATCATAAAAGTCAAAAATTATGGATCATGTTGGAGAAAATTAAAGAAAATAACAAATCAAATCACAATTATTAGTTAAAGACAAAGAGATAATAATATTTACAAGAAGTAACGACTTGATTGACATCTATGCGTCAGGGACAAGCTTCCCATCTAATTTTCTTATAAATTGACAAACAGGGTCTTTTAACGTCAGATTCCCGAGACTTGATTATTGTCTTTCTTTTTGAGACTGTATATGTAACATGTGAATTGTGTGATACACATATCCACTGGGATGCGTCTCAAGAGTCAATGATATGTTGTCTAAAGACTCCTTACTCATGTCATCCCTAATAAATTTAATTTTATCTTCGTGGTTATCAGACATCATTCCTAAAGAACGACAACGAGTATTACATGTCATGCGTTCACATTTATAGCAAACACCTAATCTTTTAGCTCTTCTTTTCTTAGCATAGGTGTTTTTTCCTAAACCGGATAAATATAAAATAAAAGAGTTAGAAGACTCACCTGCCAATCGGACTCGTGCTTCAATAATCCAATTAATGTCATTAAGAATACCTTTGATCATTAGAAGTCTCAATCGTTCCATGCGAGCTTTGTAGACTTTCATCAGAGAGTTTTGAGGAATAGAGGGAAATTGCCTGTGAAGATTTGAGAGAACGTCTTCCATCTTGAAATGTGACTTTACCTACAAAAATTAAACACACAAAAATAAAACACACTAAATCTTAATATATACACAAATTGCATGGGTTGCCTCCCTCCTAGCGCTAAGTTTAACGTCGTCAGTTAGACATGATTGCCCGAACGTTAGGCTGGATCTGAAAGTGTGACACTTTCTTTTTGCCGCTCAAATGATTCTCCCCAGTAGTGCTTGACACGCTGGCTATTAACTTTGAATGTGTTGTTGAACTTGGGGTTGTATATCTCAACTACTCCGTAGGGTAACACCTGAGTAATCACAAATGGACCTGACCATCTTGATTTCAGCTTTCCAGGAAAAAGTACCAACCTTGAATTATATAACAACATCTGCTGCCCTGGTTCCAGTTGTCTGCGTATTATTTTCTTTATCATGCCATTTCTTTGTATTTTCTTTGTATAGTTTGGCATTTTTATAAGCATATAGGCGAAATTCCTCCAATTCATTGAGTTGGTGGAGCCGTGTCTCTCCTGCTGCTTGTAGATCAAGATTTAACTTCTTTAGTGCCCAATACGTTTTATGTTCACGCTACACTGGCAGATGGCATGCTTTCCCAAACACCATTCGATATGGTGACATATTGATCGGTGTCTTGTAAGCTGTCTGGTAGGCCCATAGTGCATCATCTAGTTTGTAGACCAGTTTCTCCTTGTTGATCCAACGGTTCTCTCCAATATTTTTTTGATATCTCTATTTGAAACTAAAACTTGTCCATTTGACTGCGGATGGTAAGCAGTGGCAACTTTATGAGTAACTTTATATTCAGATATGAGTGCATCGAGGTATTTGTTGCAGAAATGTGTGCCACCATCATTGATAATTTCCCGAGGTGTTCCGAAGCGAGTGAAAATATTCTTTTTAAGGAATTTTATCACCACTTTTGAATCATTTGATGGTAGTGTTGTTGCTTCAACCCATTTGGAGACGTAGTCTACTGCAACCAGAATGTACATGTTCCCAAATGATAGAACAAAGGGTCTCATAAAATCAATCATCTATACATCAAATATCTCCACTTCGAGAATGTTTTGAAGAGGTCCTTCATTTCTCCTTGAAATATTTCATGTTATTTGGCACTTGTCACATTGAAGAACAAATAAGTAAGCATCTTTAAACAGAGTGGGCCAGAACAAACCTAATTGTAGGACTTTGGCTGCAGTTTTATCTCCGCTGATGTGTCTGTCGTATGGTGATGAATAAGAATGCTGCAGGACACTATTGACCTCCTCCTGTGGAACACAACGTCTCAGTAATTGATCAGCACAACATTTGAATATGTACGGCTCATCTCAGGCATAGTGCTTTACTTCATTGAAGAATTTCTTCCGTTGCTGATGTGTCCATTCCAATGGCCATTTTCCCGATATTATGTAGTTTACATAGTTAACATACGAAGGGACATCCTGATGTTTGTGTTGGGGTTTTGGCGCGGGCACAGCGGAAGCTCACGGTTCGGGTGAAATCATAATTTTAAAACTTTTTAAATTACTGAATAAATTATTCAATATCCAATATGAATAATTCATTCATATTTCACCTAAACACATTTATTCGACATCAAATAACGACATAAATAGTTAAGAAACATCGCGAAACTTTTACGAAAATATTTTTCCGCAAAATGGCATAAAACACGTTTTTGACCGAACCGACTACCCAATGCACATGAGGGCTGCCCAGGTCAGCCCCAATAGTGCTAGGGAAAATAATGGGCTGCCTGAATAGTGAATAATTCACTGTTTGGGTATCCGTCACCCAGTTAGATCAAAAGTCACATGGTAACACCGTTTTTCACCGTTTTCACTTATATCAACTCTGAAATAATTTCCGGCAATTGTTCCAACACCCAAAATACATCCAATACATTTATATGATATTATTTTCATCACCATATGAATAGTATTTCCAGATCCGATCCATAAGCAAAAATATAAATTTTTCATGCTTAAGATCCAATTTTCCAACATTAATCTAATTAGTATTAACACCAACCAAAATCACCACAAATGAACCACCCAAGAACAATTCTAGGCATTACAAGAGTGGTCATAACACTCTAGAATGGCAACATATCATCAAATGATCAAATTGAATAAATATTACAATAATATTATCCAAAACAACTTCACACATGCACAAAGCCTTCCAATTCATCCTCCAAACCAAAAAGCCCAAAATTTATAGAAAAGAAGAAACCCTAGAATCAATCTAGATAATCAAGAAACAAGAAACATGCTTTCTATGCTTGAGGACATTGAGGATTACCTTTTAATCTCATAATTTCCTAAGCTTTTTTCTTGATTTTTCTTCATTTTCTCCTTGAATCATCAAGCAAACTTTGAGAGCATTTTTGGAGGACAAGTTTTGGCCAAGCTTCCATTAGAAGCAAAAAAAAATATTTCCTTTTTAAATCCACCTAAAGTTTAATTAAAACATGCCACATATACCAATAATAATAAAACATATTGCATAACATTTATGTAATATGAATATTATTTAATTATTCAAATATTTAACATTTAAATATCTAAATAATTAATTATTATAATTATTATTATATATGTATTTTTATTTATATTAAATAACAATTACATATATTAATGGCATGTGTTAAAGTCTCATTTGACAATTAATTAATGTGTATCTAATCAAATTATGTATCAAATACAAATACACAATAATTACGATTGACCAAAATCCCTTAAAGCATGTGTTTTCATTTAACCAATTAAACGATTCAAATTAACTCATTTAATCTGATGAAGTATTATGAATAATCTGTATTATTCATAATGTGTTGCCCAAGTGCTCAACGAGTACACTTCATATTGTGGGACTCTATAAGTTTAGGTTTATCCGTCACAAAATCCAATTTCGTGTCCATAATTCACCCACTCATGAATTATGACGACCACAGATAATCTCACTAAACTATGCAAGTCGAGGTCACTGCATACATATAATCCCTCTGTCACAGGTTATCAATATTATACCGGGGATATAGATAAGAACGTCAAATCCCTAAGGTATAATATAGTCGACTTTTAAATTTATGATCTCTAAATAACACTTGGAACTCGCTTCCGAAGTTATACCACGGCCATAGATTTACTAGATCGTAAACGCGTGTAGGATACCTATGCCCTGTACAAAATAGATCAGTGACGTGACCGCCATCAAAGTGTAGAGGATAACTCATATATCCACAGTGGTATCTCAAGTCGAATGACCAATATGCTCACTCAACTCGAGAAGATTCCGATTGACGTTTGTGTACCATCTATTAGGAAATCTTCAGTGAGTCGTTCAGTGTTTATCAAATAAACACCTACATGTCTATACGAGTCTCCCGAGACTCATGGTTCATTGGGATAAACCATCAGACCAAGTCACGATATACAACATGTACTGGTCTCAGCGGATTTCACTAACCGACCCATGTTAGTAAATCTTGACCAGGAACTTTATTTAAGGATATACAACTTATAGTGACACTTCCCAATGTTGATTACAAACTATGTTGTAACTGCGCACTACATTGTAAATCTGAGGGTCTTTGTCTAATATACACGTATCACTAAATCAGATTTAGTTTCAATCTAATCATAATTAGATCGAATATGTATATAAAAGACAAGAGGTGCTACCATTAAATAAGTAATATTATGAAAAAAAAAACATTGATCGTATTCATAAATCGGACATAAATACGATCCAGATTGGCACTCTGAGCACCAACTCTAATAGTTTGATGGTAAAAACTATTCATCTAGAAAGATTTCTTTGATTGTCATTTCATTACCAGTTATTTCTCCATTCTCGAGCCTCGATAAGTGATCTGCCACTTGATTTTTTGTCTCTTTCCTGTCTTGGATCTCCACGTTGAATTCTTACAGCAGAAGCACCCAACGGATCAATCTAGGTTTGGAATCTTTCTTCGCGATCAGATATTTGATTGTTGAATGGTCTGTGTAGACCACCACTTTGGGACCCAACAGATAGGAGCGGAATTTATCAAAAGCAAACACAACTATGAGCAACTCATTTTCAGTGGTTGTGTAGTTGAGTTGTGCTTCATTCAGAGTTTTGCTGGAGTAGTAAATGGTGTGAAAAAATTTTCCTTTGCGTTGTCCCAACACTGCACCTACAGTAAAATCACTAGCATCGTACATCACCTCAAATGGAAGGGTCCAATCTGGTGCTACTATGATGGGAGCAAAGACCAGCTTCTATTTTAAGATCTCAAAAGCTTGGTGGCATTCTTTGGTGAATTTGAATGACACGTACTTCTCCAACAGATTGCATAGAGGTTTTAAAATATTTTATATATTATAATTAAGGGAGATTAATCTAAATATTAGTAATAAAAGTTTTACCTATCACCCCAGCAGAGGGGAGTTACCTCATCATATTGAAAAGTTGTAATATCCCGGTCATCCGTAACCTGTCCAGCGAAGCATGTTAATATTCATTTTAGGGTATGAAAATGATTTTCATGATTTAGAAATCCCGACCGAAGACTCGGGATAAATTTTCAAGTTTTGACGCTTTTCCGTTAATTTTTCGTTTTGAACAGCTGTTAGTAAAATAGCCATAACTTTTTCGTTTTAACTCCGATTTTGACGAGTAATATATCGTTTCGAAGGAAAAACATAGACACACAAACTTCGTTTTGAAAATTCTTCCAAAAACTAAACCGAACTAAGCTAAAAATAACAGTTTTCGTAACAGCACATGTGAATTTCGAGAATCACTTAGGATGGAGACATGTGGCACTATCAACACCACTCATTTTACACTCAAAAAATCAGCTCTAAGTATAAATATGTCCACTGTTCATCCTTTCTCTTTCCAGAACCAGAATTTACGAGAACTCCTCCCTTTGTGCACGCCATTTGTAATCTTCCTCCTTGTCTCCCTTAATTTTTCTTCAAACTATGGTAGGATTCAAGCACCAAATGGAGCAAGTAAGTGTTTTAAGTCATTTCTTCCATGGATTTTTCAATTTTGTGTATGAATTTCTCCTCTCAAATTCGAAAGCCATGGAATCTAGAATTGGGGGTTTTTGATTTTTTTTTGAATTAAGTGTAATGGTATGGATTAAATGTTGTTTGGTAATGAAATGATATGGTTAGGAGTGTGGTTTTGGTTGATTGTGTAATGAATGAGATTTAGGGTTCATGACAAAAAAAAAAAAAATTATGGGGATGAAGATGAATAGTGATACTTGTTGATTAATTTAAATATAGATAATGGGTGAATGCTAGGTGATGATATATGTATAATTTTGAACTTGAAATTGATCGAATGAGAATGATGTACTTGGAGGGGGTATATGGCCGGAACTTTATGTATATAAAGGGGGTGTAATTTTATTTCTTTGATATTAATTAATAATGATTCAAGTTTAAAATGATCCTATTGACATGGATTAGTCTTTAATTTGTAGAATTCCTAATATCCCTTTAAAAGAAGCCATGGCCGAATGTTGGTAATAAGTGGTGGGGGATTATTATTTTGTATTGTGATAATGATGAGTTGTGATTATGCAAGAAATGATGTTGTAGCATGAGTTAGGTTGATTTTGATAATGTTAAATGATGATATGGAATTAATTTGCATGTGCTAATGAATTTATTGTGTTAATGCTTAAAGGACCATGGATAAATTTATACTTGTGTGGTGGATTGAATTGTGATGACAAAGATGATTATGGCATGCTTAGGAGTTCCAGGTAAGTACACTATGCTAGGATCTCCTTGGGTTTGTATGCTTTTAAACGATAAGATTTAAAGAATCTGAAAAGATGAAAGTAGAACTTGACAAAGAATATGCTAGGAAACTTTTAGAGATTCCATTAGTAAGAACGTAAAAGAGAAAAGATTTAGTGAATGCGAGATACGGAAAATGTGTGAAACATGGAAAGAATGAAAACCTGGACATTTAACGCTTTAGTGAATGCGAGATACGGAAAATGTGTGAAACATGGAAAGAATGAAAACCTGGACATTTAACGCAAACTCGGTAAATTACGGAAAATTGGATTATGAAAGTAATAAGTGATTGGACTTATAGTTGTGAGTATATCCGTTAAAGCAGGATTACAAGTGTTTGTTCAAATCGGAAACATGTATATATTAAGATGATGACAGAAATGTACGACCACGAGTTATGAGTTATTAATAATATAAGTGAGTGTTTGGTAGCACATGATATGCTTATAAATGCTATTAAGAGTTGCGGATGTCTGAATGTATATAATATATAAATTTTATGTAGATACGCTTGGGAATGCATGGTATGTATGAAACACATGGAAAAATGGTAAATGTGATGGATAAGTTAGAATTTTAATATGTTGAATTTGAGTATGGAAACAAATGTATGTGTTTATATATGAAATTATGCAAGTGTATGCTAGTGTAGTCAAATGTATGTACGGAGTATATGTTATGTTATGTTATGTTATGTTATGTTATGTTTGAATTGATAAGAACATATATACATGAGTGTAAGCATGAATCTATATAAATGGAAGTATGTAACGTGAACAAGAACATTGTTGCATGTTATGGATTTATGTGTATATATGATAGCGGATAAGTATATGTATAAGTATGTGTTATGAATATGTATGTACGCATGCATACATGTGCATATGTGATAACAGTAGCATATAGAGTATCAATAAATATGAAAGCATGTATTGAGTGAATGAAAGCACAATGCATTGAACATGCATATTGGGTAATCTTTTCTGAACTGCATTTGAATTTGATTTTAAAGTTTAAAGTATTTAACAGTTTTAAATATTTTCAAAACAAAAGTTATAATGGATTTTATCGGGATTGGGGTATAAACCCATTCCAGCGAGATTTTATGAACAATTATGGAATTGACGGATATCACATGGATTCGGGATTTGGGATTTGACCCATCCCAGCTGTACACTAATTGGAATTGACGGATTTAGACACATGTACACAAGTGGAGGACTGGGGGGACGCTCCTAGATCCTCAGCGCTCAGATGGTACATTTCTGGGCGGAGATGCGCCTACGGGCAGAGATGCGCCTCCGGGCGGAGATGCGCCTTCGGACGGAGATGCGCCTACGGGCGGAGATGCGCCTTCGGGCGGAGATGCGCCTACGGGCGGAGATTTGGTTTTCAGAAAAAGGATTTCAGATTTCAGTTTTCAGTTTTCAGAAAAGAGTTTCAGAAAAGAACTTAGAAAGACGGTTTTAGAAAGAAGTACAAGAAAAAGAAAGATTTTCAGAAACAAGATTTTAGAAATAGTTTCCAGAAACCAGAGATTCAAAGCATGATTTTAGAAAGATAAGTTTTATTAAGAGATTTTCAAACTGAGTTTCAGAAAGAATTTTCAGAAAGCAGTTTCTCAGAAAAAGTATTTTCTAAAAGCATGACATGTTAGAGTAGAGTATGGTTTATAAATCATGTATATAAATAATGTATTCTAGTAATTCATCTGAGATGCACATAGTTGATGTTAATGCATGATAGCATGATCACATTCATGTAAGTATATAACTGACGTTTATATGTGTCGTATGTCTACATACAATGAGTATTTTAGAAAACATTGATGGATGATAACATGATATGATAACATGATTATATATATATATGAGTACGTGGTTGCTAATAGTATGATAATAGAAATAATATTTTATATTACTGATTTGATGATATTTCAATGAAATAAGAGAAAGATAACTATAATAAGTGTCCAAACCAAACTGACAAAGAATGAATAGGAAAGTTGAAAGATAGCTGAGGAGCGCAGCAAAAGCGTGAAGGGTTTTTGATGAGGCTGTTAATGATATTGAGACTTGACATGTATATTATGGATGTATGAAAATATAACTAGTAAACAGAACCTGAGATATGTGTGAGCAGATAAAAAGGATTAGTAACAAGTAATATGTTTGTAAATGGATAAGACCTAGATAGTTAGCTCATACCTAATACTTAGTTGCGTGTATTATAAGCATAGTAAACATTTAATGAATGATGAATTGATGACATGTTAAATAGAATGGTAAGAAGATAACTTAGATAAGCTACATGAGCTTAAGATAGTAGAGTAAAAAGAAAGATAAGAAGTTAAGAAAATGAAAAGGTGTTATGCTTGTGTGTGAGCAATGTAGTATAATGTACTATGACTGTTATACATATGAGATCTTAAATGTGTTGTGAATTAAAATGGTTCTATTGCGAATTAAAAACAAAAATTAAAATATATAAGAGCTTGTGTATAGGGTTTTAATAACCAATATATGATTAATGGGAAGATGATATATGTCGTACATGTGATGGTATAGATTATATAAGAATGATATATGATTGCAAGATTTGGATATTGTGAAAAGTTCATGATTGATATACATATGATTACAGCGATTGCAAATGAGTAAGCTAGGAAGCATGTCACAAGAAAATAGAAAGAGATATGGGTGTAGATGTTCACATAAGAGGAATATAAGAAATGGAATGTTTGCCAATCGATTAGGAAATAGACAGAACAAACAGTTGGTAATTTAGAGAATGTGTGAATCACTTAGAAATCCCAGGAGTAAGATGTAAACTGGAACTCAAAACTTGCATGTGTATGTTGCTCAAGGTAGGAGCATAGTTACTTACTGAGTCTTATGACTCACTATACTACAGTGTTTGAGTTTTACAGGTTGGCGACCTAACGGTCGACCGTAGATTTCAGAGTTACGGAGCAGTCGGATAGCAGCGTTGCAGTCAACCAGTCACCAGGTCTTGGGGGAAATAAAGAGTCCAATAGTTTATGTTTTAGATTGTATAAGTTGAGACGTGCTGAGCACAGATGCTTATGTTGTAAAAGTTTTTATATATACGTATTGTCGGGCACGGAGCCCTGGTTGTATTATGTCTTTATGTCTGCATCGCGTATTTGTTGGGCCCTTAGATTGCATTGATGTTGTGATTCCGGCCTGAGGCCGAGATTTTATGTTTATGTTGTATATGGATGCTGGCTATAGGCCAGGTTGCATGATGTTACGAATACATCATGCCGAAATTTTTCTAGAATCAGAGGCTTATGGGGATGGGTTTAGCCTGTCTCCTGCCGGTAACATTGCTGCTAAGGTGGGATGTTACAATGATGGTATCAGAGCATAGGTTTATAGAGTGTCGGTGACTGCAGCTGCTGGCTATTGGACTGCCTCGGTAAGTATTTGTTGCATATAGACCACACCGGTTTTCTGTCAGTGATGAGATATGATAAGCATGAGTAAGACTTGATATAGATGGATTTGAGAAAGAGCATGGTATGAATGAGATAGTTGTGTTACAACATGTTTGTGAATGATATGTATCTGTGTGATATAAATGAGTATGAAATGGATGTTATATATGAGAATGACGTGTATAAATGAATATGATATATATGATCGTGACATGAATGTGCATGTTTTTGTTTAGAATAACCCGAGTTGGGATTCGAGGACGAATCATATTTAAGGAGGGGTGAATTGTAATATCCCGGTCATCCGTAACCTGCCCAGCACAGTAAATAACTGTGCGAAGCATGTTAATATTCATTTTAGGGTATGAAAATGATTTTCATGATTTAGAAATCCCGACCGGAGACTCGGGATAAATTTTCAAGTTTTGAAGCTTTTCCGTTAATTTTTCGTTTTGAACAGCTGTCAGTAAAATAGCCATAACTTTTTCTTTTTAACTCTGATTTTGACGAGTAATATATTGTTTCGAAGGAAAAACATAGACACACAAACTTCGTTTTGAATATTCTTCCAAACACTGAACCGAACAAAGCTAAAAATAACAGTTTTCGTAACAGCACATGTGAATTTCGAGAATCACTTAGGATGGAGACATGTGGCACTATCAACACCACTCATTTTACACTCAAAAAATCAGCTCTAAGTATTAATATGTCCACTGTTCATCCTTTCTCTTTCCAGAACCAGAATTTACGAGAACTCCTCCCTTTGTGCACGCCATTTGTAATCTTCCTCATTGTCTCCCTTAATTTTTCTTCAAACTATGGTAGGATTCAAGCACCAAATGGAGCAAGTGTTTTAAGTCATTTCTTCCATGGATTTTTCAATTTTGTGTATGAATTTCTCCTCTCAAATTCGAAAGCCATGGAATCTAGAATTGGGGGTTTTTGATTTTTTTTTGAATTAAGTGTAATGGTATGGATTAAATGTTGTTTGGTGATGAAATGATATGGTTAGGAGTGTGGTTTTGGTTGATTGTGTAATGAATGAGATTTAGGGTTCATGACAAAAAAAAAATTATGGGGATGAAGATGAATAGTGATACTTGTTGATTAATTTAAATATAGATAATGGGTGAATGCTAGGTGATGATATATGTATAATTTTGAACTTGAAATTGATCGAATGAGAATGATGTACTTGGAGGGGGTATATGGCCGAAACTTTATGTATATAAAGGGGGTGTAATTTTATTTCTTTGATATTAATTAATAATGATTCAAGTTTAAAATGATCCTATTGACATGGATTAGTCTTTAATTTGTAGAATTCCTAATATCCCTTTAAAAGAAGCCATTGCCGAATGTTGGTAATAAGTGGTGGGGGATTATTATTTGTATTGTGATAATGATGAGTTGTGATTATGCAAGAAATGATGTTGTAGCATGAGTTATGTTGATTTTGATAATGTTAAATAATGATATGGAATTAATTTGCATGTGCTAATGAATTTATTGTGTTAATGCTTAAAGGACCATGGATAAATTTATACTTGTGTGGTGGATTGAATTGTGATGACAAAGATGATTATGGCATGCTTAGGAATTCCAGGTAAGTACACTATGCTAGGATCTCATTGGGTTTGTATGCTTTTAAACGATAGGATTTAAAGAATCTGAAAAGATGAAAGTAGAACTTGACAAAGAATATGCTAGGAAACCTTTAGAGATTCCATTAGTAAGAACGTAAAAGAGAAAAGATTTAGTGAATGCGAGATACGGAAAATGTGTGAAACATGGAAAGCATGAAAACCTGGACATTTAACGCAAACTCGATAAATTACGGAAAATTGGATTATGAAAGTAATAAGTGATTGGACTTATGGTTGTGAGTATATCCGTTAAAGCAGGATTACAAGTGTTTGTTCAAATCGGAAACATGTATATATTAAGATGATGACAGAAATGTACGAACACGAGTTATGAGGTATTAATAATATAAGTGAGTGTTTGATAGCACATGATATGCTTATAAATGCTATTAAGAGTTGCGGATGTCTGAATGTATATAATATATAAATGTTATGTAGATACGCTTGGGAATGCATGGTATGTATGAAACGCATGGAAAAATGGTAACTGTGATGGATAAGTTAGAATTAATGTTTTTAGTTATTTTACTTAGATTGCATTAATGTTTTGATATTTTACTTATTTAGTTTTTAGTTTTAATTTATATTATTTTAAATACTTTCTAAATAAAGTTAGGTTTATCAATTATAGTACTTAGTGATAATTTGATTACAATCCTTATAGGTTCGACACTCTTTACTTATCTTTTACTAAAATTTGACACTGTATACTTGCCTTACGATAATCTCGCAACACATGAGAATGGAGTCAGCTTGTATGATGTGATCATATAGGACTGGACCCATATAAAAATGAATACCTTATAATATCTGTTAAATAAAGAAATTAATTTCAATCTACTAAATGGTCATATATGGATTGATCTTAATCTTGAGTGTACTACGAACTACTGCGTGACAGACTATGTCCTTTGATTTACTAAGGTGAGGTTAGTGAAATAATCCTGGCCAATATCTACATATTTTGGGGACATGGTTTGATGTGTAACTGGGAACGTTTTACATAAATATGGAATTCATTCATTCTTGCAAAGAAGTAGAAGAGTATTTTTCTTAAGGGTTGATTCAATGCTTGAACGAATAGAGCGCTCAAGTCTTTCTATTGCGAATAGAAATATTAATATTCATAATATATATGAATAAATTATTCATTAGAGAATCAATGGTACTTGAGGTATAAAATAATTAGAGGGGTATAACGGACTTTATGACCCGGCTCTAATTATGAGATACTCGTGAAGGGCCAATCTGTATGCAATGACTATATCATTGGACACCGAAGTTGATTGGCGAATATTTTCCATCTACGACAACGAGAGTGCAACTTCAGGTTTTTAGTTGAATAACATGAAGTTAATAATTTAGAATATTTAATTAAAGAGTTTAATTGATATTTCATGATTATTGTAGCTCGGAACTATAGGTCAATTTGGTTCCCTTGCTAGCTCGATTTACTATAGCAAATCAAATATAATCGGATTGTCTAATTATATACTCATATAAATAATTATATATTGTTAATGTGATTAATAATATAATTTATCACAAATGAAAAATATATTAAATAAGTTTAATATAATATTTTCTAGAATTTTTTTATTATGAGATAATCAAGTTAATATAATTATGAGATAATTATATTATCATTAAGATAATTCTGTCATTATTATGATAATGGTATTTGCATTATCAAAGAGACAAGCCCATATGACTTGTCATACTCTCCAATATTTTATGTCTATTAGGTCATACCTAATTACCTAATTGCTTTGTCATTTGTGGTCCACTTAATATGATTTGGTATGGCACTCCACTTGATTGTGTTTTCCATTACAATTGAATGGCATTCGTGGCTTAGTAAGAAGAGTGGTTGGTTTAAATGAATAAAATCCTAGCATTTTTCTCAAGTGTTGAAAGACATCAAGGCAATAAAATCATGAATTTTTGCTCAATGAGTGAGAGAGTTGTATCTAGCATTTTTCTCAAGTATTGAGAAGAAAGTAAGAGAATCAAAATCCAGAATTTTTCTCAAATGTTGAGAGGAGAGAAAAATAGAGTGAGAAAGAACTTCATTATCTTCATTCATTCTTTCAAAAGCCAAAAGCAATAGCGAGAGAGTTTCTTCTATTTCTCTCAAGTGTTGAAAGAATAAAAAGAAACATTTGTGACAACAATCTTCTCTAAAGAGTTTAGAGAATAAACTTTATGAGTGAATCCCACACTTTGGTTTGTTGGTAACGAGATATAGTATGGACTATCGGGTGGTAGATCCGAGCAACAGATCTTAAGGAAACATATTCAAAATAGGAGCAAATCAAGTGACCAAGGGTTAGTAACTTTCGGATTTAACAAGGGAGAAGGAAGAAAAATTTTAATGGTCGATCTCGGAGCCTAAGGCATTTCTACTGCGTATAGGGAAAGCATTTCCTATAGGGATAACTCTTCTATACAGTGGGGTCGGGTCCCTCTGACCAACTTCCACCTTTCTGAGCCCTTGACCTTTTATCACCCTCTCTTGGCCAAGTACAAACCACATTTGAACCTAATCGGGGTAAAAAATTACCATCAACATATGTCCCATAGTTCTCGATATCAACGAGTTGATGTCGGGAAAATTATAAAAATGGTGGTACAGACCGAGCTAATGTCCTCAGATTGTGGCTTCTTGCAAAAGCTCCCACAGTTATACTCATCGGGTCAAGTTGCTGCGCATATTGCCAAAGATTCCTTTTCATAATGATTGTCTTTTTTTAATCGCCAACTGAAAATTTTTCCTAGGGTTTCTGAATCGTCCATAGGAATATGTGAATGCATAATGGTCTTCCTTAAATGCATGTATCCATCAAATCTTCTTTTTGCTTAATCTCCTTAAGATGTCAAGTGTTGTGTATTTGTGTCTTGCTCGCCTAAACACATGTGGCTGAGATCTTTTGTGTATGTGGTTTTCATCCAGTCCTCTATTTGAATTCAACGAGTGTGATTGAAGCGACACATGTCATCAATATACTATTATTGCTTCAATCTAACGACCAAGATTGATTCGAGCAGCCTATTTAAAGGTTGTTTCTGCTCCTCTTCCAACCTTTACAACTTCATCTTCTCCAAATCACTTTCTCCAAATCTTCGAGCAAACTCTGCAACTTCAAGCCCTTCCCAACAACTTCATCATCATCCTCTCGATCTTCAAATACAAGTAAGTATCTCATGAACCCTCTTTTCACATTCTTATATTGAGCATGTTTGATTCTCACGACTGATGCATGATGAACAAGTATTTCACTTGACAATATGCTCTGGATTTTTTATGGTTTAATGGAAATCTGGGTTATTTATCTTGTGTGTATGTGCTTCTGGTTAGAATGTGGATATGTAGTTATGTTTTTTAGGGTCGTGTTTAGATGTAGAAAGCATGTATTTTAGGTCTTGTAACGTGTTTGCCTTAATAGTGTTTACAAATTTATTTTAGGGCACTTAAAGCTTCTTAGGATTAGTCACTTGGTAGGGATGACTTAGAAATAATCCTAGGCAAAACTAGGCTCAACTAAGAACTAGGCCCACAATTGTAAACATAACACTTATTTTTTTACTAACCTTCATCTTCGGGTTTCTTCTTTAGGAATGTCAGACTCTGAATCTTCCTCTCCAACTCCTCTCAATATATTACCTCCCGAAGTTCCTACCTCGTGCCTGACTGAACTGATTGAAGTGGTCAGTAGTGACTACGACACCACACCAACTCCGTCCGAGGAAGCAAACCAATCTTACAACAAAATATAACCTCGTCCCGAAACCAACTCCTCCTACTATGGACTTTATTAATCCCGAAATTGACAGAGTTCCCACTCAAGGCTGAGCTGGACCAACTTTGGGTGAGTTTCAACATCCCTAAAGAAATCACTTTGAGCATTCCGGAGGATTGGGATAAGGCTAGCCGACATATTGACAACCAGGTCGTCTTTTGCACGATTTTCTTTGATATGAGCGTAAGCTTTCCCATGTAATGGTACTTTACTAGGATGCTGGCGGTGATGAACTTGGCCTCGTGCTAACTTAACTTGAAAGGATGGAGAGTGTTAGCGGGGTTCTACTTGATTTGGAGCCGAGCTGGACTGGAAAAACCATCGGTTATTGAGCTAAAGATGTTATACCGAATAAATACCAACCTCAAAGAATACAAGGGTTGGTATTACCTCTCTACGTACGTCGAGGACCCACACATAATCTCCAACCTCCTGGCTACTAATAAAAATCTTAAGGATAACCAACCTCAAAGAATACAAGGGTTGGTATTACCTCTCTACGTACGTCGAGGACCCACACATAATCTCCAACCTCCCGGCTACTAATAAAAATCTTAAGGATAAATGGTTCTGGGCCGGGGGGCCATAAGGCAAACATTGGCTCATCTTGAATGAGGATATCACAGTGTTAAATGTCTTCAGGATTAGAGGTAATGACCCGTTCTTCTCTCCTCTTTTCCTTTCCCATAGAATTCTCATCTTTTCGCTAACAATCCTGAACTCTTGTAGCTTGTTGAACGATCCTCCCAAAGTCCGTGATGAGATCTAAGCTAGGGTGAAACATACATTTCAGTTTGTCGGTAATTACGGAGATTTCCTCAACAATCTCTCTTGTTGACGCGAGTCTTATCCGAGCACCCCTCCTCTAGCGAGAAAAAACCCGATAATTTCTAACTGACCAACCTCATTCTTCATACTTCTTTATGCTACTTTATTATTTTCATTTTGCATGTTTCTCGACCAAGCTTCATTTGATTGCTCTAAAACTTATGTTTTTTTCTTAATGCATGAATGTATAGAAAAGACCCAGCCCTTTGGAGATATCCTGGGAAGACAAACTTCGAGCCCAGGGAGCTCGAGTTGGACCCGCACTCGACTCACCACACTAATTCCACCATCACAAAAACACAATCCCCGATGCCGACCTCTGCTTCAACGACTCAAACCGCCAATATACCACCCCAAAATACTCACACATCCGCCCAAACACCACAGATTCCAACTACACCCCCTTGACCCTAAAAAAGACGCTTCCACCAGGTTGGAGGGGAGACATCCAACAAGGCTCCTGAGGCGGTCCCTCGGAGGAAACCTACCATCCCCTCGCGGCAAAGGCACGAGGACTCCTGATGTCTGGAAGGCTGTAACTCGCAACCTGGGGTGGAAAACCTGTCGAAGAATGCTCGGGAGAGGAAGACCCACCTTATCTCAACCATAAACTTTATGTCCCAATATGTGAACATTAACTAAGCTATGGCCTATGAAATCATCTCTTCTGATGAGGTTCTTTAAAAAATGGGCCGCCTCCAAACGAAGGTAATCTCTCTTATATGTCTGTCTTTTGCTTTCACTTCTTGCCCGCAAACTGACCCGTTCTTTTACTTATGCATATGACATATTTGCTGGCCACTAACATAGATATGCTTTCCAGCACCATGGCCAAGGGCGGCCAGGCCCAGAGGCCACAGAGCAGGTTGTCTGAGATGGTGCAAGAGCTCCTTAAGAAGGTAGACGAGGCCAAAGCTGAATATGAAGCCTCCCGCATAGCCTTCCAAGCAATAAGAAAAGAGCGGGACGAGACCCGTGCTGAAGCAGCCTCCAAATCCTTTGAGCTTATGTTGCAGATAGCGAAAACAGCAGCTGCTGAGATGGATCGGGACTACAACAGAGCCGAAATGAACAGAGTAAAAAATGAGCTAATCGAATCCCGAGAAGAGCTGACCAAGTCCTGGGCTGAGCTTAGTGATCTTAAAGCCAACCTGGAGAAAAAGATAGAGGACGCCAAGGCCGATACCCGGGTTGAGGGCTTGGAGGAATCCCTAGAGTTGATCAGGGAAACATATTATAACCTGGACCTGAGCGAGCTTCAAAAGGTCCTCCACGATGCAAAAGGGGAAATCTCTCTAGATGAAGATTTTGGGGGATATCATGCAGAAACCGAGCCTGCTTTTAATCCAACTCATTTGTCTTTAGTGCCTATTTCTGCAAATGATACTTCGAGCCCCTCAACTTCTACTACTCCTACGCCGGCCAAAGATATTCCTGGCCACTCTACCTCATTTTACTGACCTTCCCTATTTGAAATTCTCGTTGGGGTTTACAATTGTAAATACAACGATGAATAAAAGTTCTTTCTCGTAATTGTGCACTTTTTTTTAACATCAAAACACACATTGAGCAAAGACCCAATTAAAGGCACTTTTTACTCTTCAATACTAAGTGAAATTTTGAATTTGCATAATCAATCCAAATCACAACTTGGCAATATAACCAAAATACTTTCATTAACTGATCCTCTATGAACCTTACTCCAAGCATGGATATCAATGCACGACCATATTGATGAGCCAATAAGATAGTGCATCACAAATCTCATCTCACGATGCATTTTTTCAATACTTATAAGATTTTGATCACTTCAAAAGAACTTTTCAGCACTTAGTACTTTCAACTCTTGACTATCTTCAACATTTTCCATGCCGACCTGAATCATATGTGATGTTGTCCCTAGGGGATCGTAAAATCCCTTGCTGCAGCTTGGCTTCAGTAAGGTCATGAAGAAGCTCCAACTTCATGCCAACACAACAGGGCCTCGGCAGAACGAATCGAACCCCGAGCCAATAACAAACCCAGTTACTAGGAAATGGTCTATTATGTCATTCAATAAGTCTATGGGGGAGAAACTCCAACCATATGCTAATGAACATAGCAAAGCCTCAATGGGAAATATCTGACCCTGAGCCAATACAAATCTGGCCACAGGGGAATGATCAATCATTGTGTCATTCAAATAAGGCCATGAGAGAGACAATCCGACCCCATGCCAATGAACATAGTAAGACCTCTCTGGGACATACCAGACCCCAAGCCAATTATAAATCTAGCCACAAAGGAATGATCTCTCATTATGCCATTCAAATAAGGCCATGGGACAGAAACTCTGACCCCATGCCAATGAATATAACAAGGCCTCGATGGGACATACCCTATCCCGAGCCAATTATAAATCTGGCCACAAGAGAGTAATCCATCCTTGTGACACTCAAATAAGGCCATGAGGAAGAAACTCTGACCTCATGTGAATGAACATATCAAGGGCCTCATGGGGACATACTCGACCCCAAACCAATACAAATCTTGGCCACAAGGGAATGATCCCTCATGCATTTCAATAATATGGCCTCGATGAAACAAATGTAGCTCCGAGCCATTTATAACCACTTGGACACATGGGAATGCATCCTCATTGTGTCATTCAAATAAGGCCATAAGGAAGAAACTCTGACCCCATGTCAATAAACATATCAAGGCCTCGGTATGACATACTCGACCCCGAGCCAATATAAATATTGGCCACAAGGGAATGATCACGCGTGTCTTTCAAAACACATATGAATAAATAAACAAAGATAAGCGGGAAAAGCGTCAATAAATAAATAGCAAACAAAAGGGGGGGTTAATCACGTATATATGAATATTTCCCGAGTGGTACATGGAGTTGTATCCCAAGTATAGACCGTACTACCGTCCATTCGGATTCAGCTACGGAATTTATGTCTGAGTTTCCATCTGATATGCCGCAAGGGATAATAACACATAAATATTAATGCAATATAAATAAAAAAAATAGACATGAAATAATATAATAATCTATATGCGGATAATCACCAACGTGAACAAATAAAATAAAGGTGAAATAATAAAATAACAATAAATAGATAAAAAGATAAATAACAAACTAAATGTGGAATAATAAAATAATGATGAAAGTGAATAAATAAAAAAAAAGATAAATAACGGAATGTCAAAGAAAGGAAAAATGTGACCAGAAATCTGGTCGTCTTAGATATAGAACTTCGCATACCCGGCTGAACGTATTTCATGTCCAGCTAGGCATGCAGCGTCCAGAACTCGAAAATAAATATGGTAAGGGTGTCATCAGGTCTTACCTTTTAAGTTACTTTCTTGGAAGTGCGTTAGGTCGTCGCCGGAAGGATCAAAGCTTCGCTGTTTTTCTAATTGCTATTTGCTATTTGTTGTTTCTGTTTCGTTGTTTGTTGTTTCTGGTTTGCTATTTTTACTGTTTCACTGGTTGCTATTTTTGCTATTTTCTGGTTGTTTTTGCTGTTTCGCTGGTTGCTGTTTTTGGGCTGCTATTTTTGGTAGTTTTTGCAATTTTGGGCTGCTGTTTTTCTGGTTGTTTTACGGTTTTGGGTTGCTATTTTTTCTAGTTGTTTTTGCAATTTTTGGCTTGCTATTTCAGGGTTTTTGGCTTGCTGTTTCAGAGTTTTTGGGGCTGTTGTTTTACGATTTTGGGGCTGTTGTTTTGGTGATTTTTGGTCTCGGTTTTGGTGGTTGTGTTCTGTTGTTGTTTTCACAATTTTTGGTGATTTTGGCTTAGGGTTTTTTTTGTTGTGTGTTTCGGTGATGGCTTGAAGATGGAGAGGAGAAGAGTTTTTCGGTGGTAGTTCCCCTAGGGTTTTTTGTCGTCCAAGCCCCCCTCTTGTGATGATTTGGTCCCTAATTTATAATGTCTTGAAGGGATCTCCAAATAGGGAAATAAATCACATTGATTTGGGAGATATTTTCTTAAATTATTTTGGGAACACAATCTCACAAATTTGGTGATGAGAATATCCTAAATCTTGTTAAATTGGATAGGATCCCAAAATCTTTGTTAAATTGGAAAGTGTTGATGAGGGAATTTTGACATGTGAATTACATGGGATTTTCTTTTTTGGGAAGGTTTGGGCGTGCATGGGAGGTCTGTATAGGCTTTGGGCCGTGTGGGTTGTATGGGTTGCATGGGCCGAGGCTAAGGTTCGAAGCAGAAACTGACTGAGCGAATCTGAGGCTGGCTAGTGAGTCCGAATTCAGTGAGGTGCTAATTTTGGAGGTTTTCTTTCCTTCCGGAATTCGTTTCCTACAACCTCCGCAACTTTTCAGGTAATGCCTCCATACGAGGCTCATCATCGGGCTTATGTAAAAATGCAGTGTCTACAACATATCAAGACATCAGTGGGATATACCCGACCCCAAGCCAATACAAATCTTGGCCATAATAGAATGATCCATCGTGTCTTTCAATAACATAGCCTCGGTGGAATGAATGCAGCCCCGAGCCATTATAATCACTTGGCCATAAATGACTGCTCTCTCATTGTGCCATTCAAATAAGGCCATGAGGGAGAAACTCTAACCACATGCCAATGAACATATCAAGGCCTCGATGAGACATACCCGACTCTAAGCCAATATAAATCTTAGCCACAAGGGAATGATCCCTCGTGCCTTTCAATAACATAGAACACAACAGAATGAATACAATCCGAGCCATTTATAACCATAATCCAGAAAGACTTAAGGGAATATTTTCAACCTTCGGTCGTCCCCACAAACATTGATGATGGTGCGTAAAATCAAAACAAAAATGATAAGTGTAATGGGCTGATGTATCACACACTATGTACCGACCCAAAAATATCAAGGTAATAGAGACAACATCTTTACCCATATTACCCAAAATAATAATTTTGAACCTTATAGTCCAAATTTTTGGCAAACTAAGCTATGGATCACTTCCCTTCCATTACATCAGCCTATTGCGGCTGGCAGGGCTACTTCCAATGAGAATCGTTGCTTTTCCCATAATCATCATTAGCCTTCTAGAAGCTTATCCTTTCAACTAGACATGTGTCACATGAGTTAAACAAAGACTGATATGCCATCCCAGCTCCGTTCCTTGGCTCGAGTTACAAAGTTGGATGATACTTGTCAAAACGCCCTCGACTTTTTCAATTAGGTCGGGTTTACAAACAATGGCCACCTCAGGTCGATTTCGTGAAACACTCGAACAAGCCTAAATCTGAATACTTTTTCCCTAGGTCAGGTCGGTATTCCAACTTGCTTCATCATCAGTAGGTTTTGCCATTGGGAAAACTATTCTATACAGTGGGGTCGGGCTCTTCTGCCCAACTTTGACCTCTTTTAAGCCCTTGACTTTTATCACCCTCTATTGGCCAAGTACAAATCATATTCTACCTTTTATCGGTATCTGAACCTTCTCGAGGTAAAAAACCACCATCAATAATTTTCAAAAGTTAAGTTGATTAATTAAATCAATGGAGGCTCATTTGTTTTAGTTTTTTGCTTAGCTTTACTATTAAATTTAAGATGCATAACTATTTGAAAAGTTTAATTTTAGTAGCATAACTGATTATTTTTCACAACTGATTATTATAATAATTATATAATACGAGTTCCAGAAATAATCCTTTTACACATGAAGATTGAGTTATGTATGAAAAACCTCGAAAACTTTCAACAAATTCAATTTTATACTTAAATTTTCAGTTAATGTACTTTCTAAGTATAAATTAATACATTTCATATGACTCATGTCGAGTCGAGTTGAAGACCTATACCTTTATCTAGTACAGACGACACAGAAGAGTCCCCTAGACCTTCTTCATGTCCATTCGGTTGGAGATTATCATGGACCTTCACCTGGTCCACTCGACGGGAACACTCCATTTGACTCTTGTCGAGTCGAGTTGAAGACCTGGACCTTCATATGGTCCAGACGACATAAAAGACTCCCTTAAACCTTCTTCAAGTCCAGTCGACTGGAGATTATCCAAGACTTTCATTTGGTCCAGTCGACGGGAACACTCACATTGAATCTTGTCAAGTCAGATTGAAGAAATGGACTTTCATCTGGTCCAGACGACATGGAAGTCTCCCTTGGACCTTCTTCAGGTCCAGTCGGTTGGAGATTATCATGGACCTTCATCTTGTCCAGTCGACATGAACACTCTCTTTGACTCTTGTCGAGTCAAGTTGAAGATCTAGAACTTCATCTGGTCTAGATGATGTAGAAGACTCCCTGGACCTTCTTCAGGTCTAGTCGACTGAGATCATCTGTGATCTTCGTCAGGTCAAATTAATTCATTTTCTTTATCTAGTCCAGCCAACCAAAGACTATTCTGGACCGTCATCAGGTCTGATTGACTGAGGATTATCTCGGATCTGTATTTGACATGATATGATCTTCGTTTGGTCCAAGCCAATGACTCATTGACTTAGAGAACATGAGACAAACTGTACGGCCCAAATTTGTGTCAATGACCTAAATGTCTTTGTACCTCAAACTCACGCATCAGATAGAGCCCAATTAGCGCAAGGTTACCAGCGGCCCACAATCTATGCACGTGATTCTTCCACAGTGCCTAAGATACACCCTAAGGGAAACGGCTCATACGACCTGGGGCTTCTAAGAGCCCATACGACTTATAAAGGTCTCAACAAAATCCTAATCATGTTACTTGATGTCTCATTCAACAAAAACGGGTCAGTCTACGCCCTGGTCCTTCCTTAATAAGGAAACTAGGTCCTTAGATTATGACGAACTACCTACAAACACGGTAGTGTAATCCAAACGTCACAGAGATTACACCTTATCCCGAATATATAGGCACTACTGAGACAATCGCAACTATGTTACCCTCTCATAAAAGGTTTAGAATTCAATCAATCTAAGGAATCTTAATTCAACTTGGAGGCCAATTCACAGCCTATAAAAGGAGAGAGAGTCTAAAGATTTGAGGCATTCAAGCTTTAACACTCACACTCGTCAGAGCGCATATGGCCTGAAAACACTAGCCTACCGCCCCCATAGCAATCACATTGTGAAGGTCAATGTAACCATAAAAGCTTGCTCTCCACTCTCTTTTCGCTCGTCCACTTGACTAACTTGAGCGTTGGAGTGCCTACGGAATCTACCATACCGGTGGGTAAATACTCTGCGCTCATATTACCTTTATTTTCAGGATCGCTCCAAAGGTGAAATTCATCGTCTACAGTTAAATATTAGTGTTGTTGATTCAATTATATTTTCCACACTAACCAGGTGATGTCTTCTAAACTTTACTTCTTCTTATTCAGACAATGGAGATAATGTCTCAATTTGGTTGGGGGAATGAGATAGTTGACTAGATAATTTTCGTTTTCGCGTTTTCCTTTTTGTGAAAAAAATATTTTTGTTTTGTTGTTATTTTGTGTGTAAAAAAATATTTTGTGTTGATTTTCCTTTTGTATTTTTATTCAAAAAAATACACATAAAACAACAATAAATGTTTGAATCAAGTGGAATTGTTGTCCAGAGATGGTAGTGTAAGAAGTTTTCGCTTCTGAGATGCATCTCAATGTAATTCATAACAAATTATTTTTGTTTATTTCTTGTTGAATCATTCACTTTGTGAATTCTCCATAATATTGATTAAAGTTTGATTTCCATATGCTCATTTAACATTATCATCAACATACACGGTAACATATGATCATGAGTTGTAAGTGAAAATTTTGTAATAATCAATTCTCTAGTTTGTTAGAAATAACACTTAAAGGTAGTTGAATTTATGTTTTTATTCCCAAAAAACTAACCAAGCTTTTACTTAATAAACATACATCTTGCCTCAACAACCAATGATTGTTCGCATAAAAACGATAAAGTTTAAGTTTTTTTTTTTAAAAAAATGTGAATAAGTTCGATTTCGTAGCCTTTCTAACTCGAGCAATTAAGTCTGTATGAGTGTTTTAACACTTAGTGCCCTAAGGCCAACTGGTCTGGGAGTCATTAGTCCAAAGTTCGTTACATGAGTTAAAGAGAAAGCTTAGGAAATCATACACTTCTTTTTTTAAAATCTGAGATCCGAGAAATTAAGTCTGTATGGGTGTCTTAACACTTAGTGCCATAAAGTCAACTGGTTTGAGAGTCACTGGCCTAAAACTCATTAAAAGAGTTAAAAATGTATTATAAAAAAACTATTTTTGTATATAAATAAATTGTCATTGCTAAAAGGTGTGAATTCTGATATAACTTTAGGATAAAAATATTACTCTCTTTTCAACAAGAGTTGTGAATATTATGGGCACAATGAATTGATTGATATTTTTCTTATGGGTCTATGGAAGAATGGTAAAAAAAAGTACATGAGAACTGACTTATTTGATAATTTAGAAAGAAATAAAATAATTACTAACTTGGATAAAAATTTATCTTTTTAGTTTTCACTTAAATGACTAGAGACTAGTAATAAGCTGGTTGTGGGTGTGATGGACACTAAAAAATGTGCATTTATTAGTAGGAAAATTAATTATTTTACACTTGTATTTTTATTAATCTCCTTAATTTAGCATATTTTATTGTGATTTTTATTTCTTATGTAGGTAAAATAATATTTTGGATACATAATTAGAAAAATGAATGTGACATTTGGATTTTGGAGACCAGAAACTTGAAAGAGCGTTCTATATAATATTGCTTTATCTGAATGGCCAAAACATAAATTTTGTGTACACTACCTTCTAAATTTTCTTGTTCACATGCGCCATTTAGGATCATTGATGATGTCACACCATGGTTGTATTTGGATTGTGAGTAAGTATAGAGAATTAAAGAGGAAGTGAGTGGCTTTTTCTGAAGCTAATGCATAATTAAGTAAAGCCATCGCATCCAATATGTTCTTTGGCAATAAAAGTCCAATTTGGCTTCTTCAATCATTTAACTCCTTGTTCTTTAGCATCTTAAGTCAAAGTTACAATTGCTTTGTAATAGAATTATTACACCACTTTATTCATGACTTTGATTGATGCCCCCCAATATGTTGAAATTTGTATATAATTTGAATTGGGGAAGCTTTGTAGAAGTGCTGAAGCACCTCTATAAATAGATGGTGCTCGACACTTTAGAATTCATGTTATCTTTCAATTTCTCTGGTAGAATTTGGGAGATTATGTTTTGTGTATTTTATTTTTCAAGCTTTGTTATAATTTTATTTTTCAGTAATAAAATTGTGTGTGTTTTTATTCAAAGCATGAGTAACTAATTCTATCATGTTGGGGTAAATGGTGAAACTCTTAATATGAGAATATAAATTTATATTATTTATATTATGATATATGAATTGCAATCTGAAGACTAATATTTAAATTAAATTAATTATTGACAAATTTTATTATCGTCTTTATGATGTTATAATTATCCATCTTTAATCTGAAGACTAATATTTAAATTAGATTAATTATTGACAAATTTTTATTTGTTTATATATTTATATATATTAATTTAAAAATAATTATATACTAATTATAACATCATTTGTCATTTTAATAATTATTTTTTATTTTATAACTTTTTTGATTATTTGATTTTTGTTAATAAATATTACAGTTTTCGTACTATTTTTATGTTGTTATTTGTACTATTTTTTAAATATATAAGTTTTATTTTGAGAATATTTTTATAATACATAAGTAGTGTTAAATAAATTAAAAAAGAATCATAAAAATTAAATGAATAAATGAACACCAAATAAATAATAATAAATATGAAATTTGTAATATTTATTAAACAAATAAAAAAATATATATAAAGTTAAAAAAATATAAATTTTTAAAAAAAATTATAAAATAAAAAATTTAATTAATAAATTAAAATAAGTACATATGTTATTTTTATATTTTATATATATCAATATATAAGAAGTGGGATATATTTTGTTTATTTGAGAAATTGAATTTTTGAGAAAGATGAGGGGTAAAATCGGAATTGTAGGGGAGACAAAACTTTTCTTCAATGTCGGGAGGGGGAAGATAAGGGCTCATTTGATTTTACTATTTTGTACACTTGATTGACACTTCAACAATATGAACTCTAACCCACGTACTCACCCGGCTACAATGTATTCATTAAAAATTCAATCAATTCATTCACTCTCTCTAGCATTGATTTATATTGATCAAAAGGTTAAAATGCAAATAAATCTCCATTTCTGCTCAATCTAAAAAATTAAAATTAAAAATAAAAATAAAAATATATATAGTAAATAAGGCAAATGTCCTCTGGATTCTGGATTTTTAAAAGAGTTAATGAATAATTAAAATATTAATAAAATATATGTACTGAAAAAACATTATCTCTATTTTAATATCACCAATTCATTTTTATTAATTATAAAATATATTTTTATCATTTTTTTTTTTGAAATTTCTAATATATGAATGGGTGTATTCAATCTAGACTATAAGATTATTTTGTATTTTAAAAGTTTGTAAATATTTAATCATGATTTTTAAAAATTGTTTAAAATCTTGTTGTATCCCATTAAGATTTTTAAAAAATCAATTAAAATATGAAGATATAAAAATATCTATTGATTTTATTGAATGCTGAAGAATTTTAAAGAGTTAAAAAAAATACATCGAAATTTGACAAATCCATATATTCCCTTTAGAACCACTGTATGCTTGCCGCCACTTATAATTAAAGAAAATTATTGTATTATAATCTAAGACATACATATCACTTACTTTTAGAATTTCATTTTATCTGAAATTTATTTTCACTTTTAAAACCAAACCTTATTATAATTATAATAAGTAAAAGATAATTAGAGTTGAAATAATCTTTATTCATTGTTTGTCTCGCAATCAAATTTTAATTTTAAATTTTAATTTTTTTCTATGGACTCATCAAAATCTAATGAAATATTGATAAAAAAAATTACTTTAAAATATATGAAAGTGTTGATGAAGTGTTTCAATTTGTCTTTAGAATTCCCACCCAATCCTCCCTGGGATAGGATGGCAACGGGTTAGGCCCGGGGCCGGGAATATTCCGGCCCGGGCTGTCACTAGGTCGGGTTGGGCCGGTCGGGCTGGGAGTTCGGGTCCGATTTTTTATTATAAAAAAAATATAAAAATAAAAAATTTATTATATAAATATATATATTTTATAAATAAAAATATTTAATTATTTATTTTGAAAACCGACCCGGACCGGACCTCATTTTGAGATTCGGCCCGGACATTTTTCATCCGGACCGGGCCAAAGCTCAATCGGACCGAGCCGAGCCCGGACTTGAGCTTTTTTACCATGTATACCCTGGGATGGAGCTGAACCCACCCAGGGCCCACTCCCACAAACACACATGACACACCCCCTCTTCAAAAAGAATCTTGTATCTAAGTGCCCTGCTAAAATGAAATCAAAGATATACTAACAAGACTAGGGCCCTACTGCTATTTGAAAAATCACTTAACCTGCAAATAATAATAAATAAAAAAAATAGCCGGCGGTGAGAGAAGTATTTGGCGGCCGCCGGACGTGTACTTGATTCGTGCGACCGTCGCGCCACGGGCTCGGTAAGTACTTCTTCTTCGGTTTAGTCTCAGATATTTTCAACATTACTTGTTATTCTCTATCGACTCAAATCTTGCACTATATATATATATATATATATATATATATATATATATAATATATATATATATATATATATATATATATATATATATATATCTGAGTTTACCAAAAGAATAATAATAATAATAATAAATAAATGAAAGAAATTTAAGAGTAAATGATCGGGCAAACTTGTATCGCCACTTGGCGACTAATCTCACCGGGGGAAAGGGAAAACAAGAAAATAGTAAGTGTTCGCTTTTTTCAAGGGTATTTATGTCCATCCACTCAGAAGTTTGGCTAAAATTACCAGCATTGTTGGAACTTGGAAGTTGAAACATTGTTGAAACTTGAAAGAAAGAATGGCTATTTTGACAATGTCCCTTTTCAAGTATCATTATTATATTTTATTTTTTATTTGAGAATGGGCGACGCCTTTATTTTCTTTTGAAGAGATTTTTGTCTTGAGGTATGTTCGTAACTGCTATGTTTTTTTTTTTTGATTTAATTGTGTTTTTACTTAATAATCAATCACGTCTTACTTGTTAACAAAGTTACATTAGGTTAAGAGTTCTGAATGTTTAATTTGAACGTGGGAAGGAGTTATTGTGCATGGTTAAAAAAAAAAAAAAAAACATCCTGGAAGTGTTTTCGTTTTTATTTTATTTAGTAATATTTTTGAACTTTTGTTTCAAGGTTTACTTGCTTAACAAGTGAAGCTGAAGGAGTTGTAAATTTCACTTTAAAATCTTTTTTTTTTTTTTGCTTTTGTTTTTATGCATTTACTTTGTGATCAAATAAAATGTGGTTTGTTTATGTTTATTTGGGGTTTGATTTATAATCTATGGAGTGTAGACAGAGGAAAAGTGAATTGCGGGCACGTGTTACATTGCTGAGATAATTATTGGAAGTGCAGCTCCATTAATTAAGTGTGTGTTTGATCATTGATGGTTGAGAAAATGGGCGATAGTCTTTGATTGCATTGGTGTTAGTTGTGTGAGGGTTTTGAGTACTCTTGACCCAAGCAATGATACAACTTAAAAGACTCAAAATCTCTTTCTTGCAACATTGATTTTCTCGACAACAAGTTTGAGATGATGAAATGGTTCACTTTATAAGAAAAATGAAGTGAATTAGTTATTGGTTAGTGCAGATTGTGCCTGTGTTCTGATTAGCCTCGTTCAATTTCAGTTAATGCAGATTATGTTTTGACATGCAAGATCATATATCAGAAAAAAATAGGTGGTCTCCGAGTACGACTAGATTTCCTAATATTTCCAAATGGACAAAGAGAGAGCTCTCAGAGCTTTTAGTGCGATGAAGGCCTTAGGTGTTCCTGAGAAACAAGTCAAACCTGTGTTGTTAGATCTATTAGAAGTATATGAATGGAACTGGGAACTTATAGAAGCAGAAGATTATCGGGCACTCATTGACACATATTTTGATAAGAAAAATCAGGTAGTCTATGCAAAATCCTTCGATTCACTTTATATATACTTTTGTTCCAGTTCTTTGTTATTATATTTTCTTCTATTAGGTTGATAATGGTTTTAGTTACAATTACTTTGTTAAATGCTTTACTTTTTTCAACTTAAGTGGATTTGGTCCTTTCAACTTTTTCTGGGTAGGGAGTAGAAGATAAAAGTGAACGTGTTGTGGGGCAAGAAAGACCGGAAAGACCTTCTAAAAGGTTACATTTGGGAGAGCAAAAAGATAAACTTTCATCGGCCATGACTAACCCAAGTAAGACAGTAGCACGGAAAGAGGCTGAAATGCCAAAGACTATATTTGGACGGGGAAGTAAGAAACCTTCTGAACCATGTTCAACTGGCAGAGGTGATGGATCTAGTTCCCAGATTACTAATAGCTGCAAAAGGAAGGACCCAGCTTCATCTCATTTGCCCCCTAGAGAAAGAATATCAACTCATAATGGAGAGTCGCAGGCAGTTTATCTGAAACAGCCATTGGATGCACATGGCTCTTCTTGCAGATCGAGAGAAAATGCTGCAACTTCTGGTTTCAACAGGAAATTGATTAAGCCAAAAACTGAGCAACCTATTAGGGGCATGACACATCAATCAAAGCCTATTTCAGTTGCCTGTCCAGGTACTTGCATCAGTCTACTATTAGTAATATGTTTTGTTATGATTCTGGCACCTCTATCTTAGTGTAAAAATTTGTGAGCCAAATCCTTTTTTTCTTTTTTGTTCTTAGGCACAGAAATGGAATTTGAAATCGAACGATTAAAACATAATAATTTTTGGATGCTATAGGCTTTCTAGATCAAGGATCCTGTGAAAGAAGAGGCAAAATGATCGATATACATATTTTATTAGACCTTGACCCTTGGTCTTGAGCTGGAATCTTTGTGCAACTGATAATTAACTCATCATTAACCGTGCCACATAATGTTTAGAGAGATGCAGGAGTTCCACAATTACGAGAATTTAATTGCCATTGTTTGGAATTTTTTGTCTCACACTCATTAGTGACTGTTATGTTATCGGAGTTATTGTAGAGGATTCCGATAGTTTTGCCAAACAAATATTAGATGAGTAATTTTCTTTAAAAAAAAAAAATTTAGCTTCCTTGATAAATTAGCATACCTACTGGGTGTTTCAGTTATCTCAAGTGAACAGAGTATATCAGTTATATTATATGTAATTAGCATGTTACTGATAAATATTTGTCTTGATATCTTTTTTTTTTAGCTCATCCATGCTCGGCGCAGGGTTCTTCGACAGAGAAACACACAGTAAAATCTCTGGCAGCTCATCATGAGCATATTGTCAGCGAAGATGATGCTTCAGGATGCAATGACAGTGCAAGCAGCAACAGTATTTTTGGTATTGCTTCATCAGCAATGGGAGAGGTGAAAATATTTCTCAACTGTACTCGTGCCTTTGAAAGGCCAAATTTCCAGAGTCCAAATTTTCATGCAGTTTTGAAATACTTGGAGTACAAAAATATCATATCTGAAAAAGTTAAGCCTCAATTTTCTGTTAAGAAGTTACTGGAAGATATGTGTGATACTTTTTTGAAACTGGGTAATAATTCCACCGGTGGGTCAGTTGTAATTGACTCTTCTCCTGAAGCAGTCAGAAATGTTGGGGATTCCCTTTCTGCTACTGAGCTGAAAGAACAAGCTTCTAGAATTGGTGATTCTGAAAGGGATCTGAATAAGAAGAGCTTAAACATTTCTGGGTGTTTAAATTCAACTAATCTGGTAAATAATCCGCCTCGACCTGTCACTTCTAGTGAAAAGAGGTCTTCCCGTAGCATCAAGGACATAACAAAAGGTGCTGAAAATGTGCAAATTGCATTGGTAGATGAAGCTTGCAATGAGGATTTTCCAAAATTTACTTACATCCCCCAAAATATAATCTACCAAGATGCTTATGTTCACATCTCACTCGCTAGAATCTCGGATGAGGATTGCTGTTCAAACTGTTCAGGAGATTGTCTCTCCTTGTCAATACCATGTGCATGTGCACGTGAAACTGGTGGAGAGTTTGCTTACACACAGCAAGGTCTGTTGAAAGAGGAGTTTCTGAGCGCTTGTATGTCTATGAAGAAGGAGCCTTCTGAGGAGCATCTGGTTTATTGTCAAGACTGCCCGTTAGAGAGGTCTGATAATGAATACAGTCCTGAAAAATGCAAGGGCCATATTGTCAGGAAGTTCATCAAAGAATGTTGGAGAAAATGTGGTTGCAGTATGCAGTGTCAAAATCGAATTGTACAGCGAGGTATTACATGCCAATTGCAGGTAAGATACTATATGAAATTTCTTATCATTTTTAATTTGGTAATTGATTAATTATCTGTTATTGTGGCTATTGGGTGGAAGCAACTTCAAAAATGATTTAATATTGATTTTCCATTGAGAAATATTTCCTCTCTCCTCCCTTTTTGGTCATACTTTCATTTCATTTTTGACTAAAAGTTTAAAATTTTGCACTCCATGCCTTCTGTTGTGAAAAGAAACTTTCTGCTTCTTAGTACACGATAGTGTCTCATTTTTTTGGCTAGATAAGCTGCTCAGACCAAACAATAAAAGTTGGTCCCAACTATGCGTCTTTGTTTTGAAATTTATACCCTTTTTTGGCTATCGGGTAAGCGTTTTTCATTTTTTTGGCTAGATAAGCGTCTGTCATTTTTCTGGCTAGATAAGTTCCTCAGACCAAACAATAATTGTTGGTCCCTGCAATGTGTCTTTCTTTTGGAATTTATACCATTGGTCATTTCAAATTGCATTCTGAATTTGTCGAAAAACACCAATCATATATATGATCATTCGCTTTTTACTTTTTCATGCTATCTTAGATATAGGTTTCCACGCATTTTTATACATTATTTATTGAAGCTTTATTAAAATATGAAGTTGACTTTTTTTATTATTTATGTGATTTATAAATATTTGTTTCTTGGTTGTTTCTTTATCATCTACAGTTAATCGATCTCTTGTTCTTCAGGTGTTTTTGACTCCAGGACGTAAAGGTTGGGGTCTTCAAACGCTTCAGGATTTGCCTAAAGGAACATTTATTTGTGAATATGTTGGAGAAATATTAACTAACACTGAGTTATATGAACGGAATATGCAAAGTAGCGGTAGTGAGAGACATACATATCCTGTTACTCTAGATGCAGACTGGGGTTCTGAGAGAGTTTTAAGGGATGAAGAGGCCCTTTGTTTAGATGCAACATTTTGTGGCAATGTTGCTAGATTTATTAATCATAGGTAATCTTTTTCAATTGGAGTAATTCTACATGGACAAAGTTTATATCCCAAGGTTTTGGATACAAAGTGATGTGGCACTACATGGGACTTTCCTATTATTATTCCATTATCTCACCCATGTGACAATTGAATAAATACCTGTTCACTCTGTATGCAAAACTTGGAATACAAAACTTTTGTGTACTTAGCACAACTCTTTCACTCAAGTTGTGCATATGCATCATGTTTATTCTAGTGGTTGCATGGATTGTTTTTCTTTGACAATAAATGCTATTTTGGGTCATGAATGACATATTGTGCTGCATTCTCTGGAAAAAAAATAAAACATCCTTCGAAATAAGTAGTTAATGTTTTATGCTTGTGACCATTTAGTACAAAGAAATTTATAGCTATATTGTCTTTTGCACACACTTTTGCATGTTTTACAATAATGTTGATGGCTAGCCTTAAATTTTCTTCAGAGATTCAACTCCTTTTAGAGATTGTATTGTGGTGCACATCATACCTCTCTTCTGCCATGATCTCTAATTTTCAATATAATATATATATTTTTCAACGTTATAGATGCTTTGATGCAAACTTGATCGATATCCCAGTTGAAGTAGAGACCCCTGATCGCCACTACTACCATGTATGGATCTGACTTGGCTTCATCTGTGCAATATTACCTACAATCTTAATATCATACATTTTGAAAGAAAGGCATCTCAACAGCTTGTTTGTCTTCCCTTTTGCAGCTCGCTTTTTTTACAACAAGGGAAGTGAGTGCTTCAGAAGAGTTGACCTGGGTAAGTGGGTTTAAATAGTGCAATTAACAACTGATATCTGTTTTTCATTTTAACTTGTATATTTAACACGGTCAATTATATGCTTTACAAGCATAAGAGATAAGAACTACATACATCATAGAACAAGATATATTTTATGGACTAGAGTATGCCTTGATGGTTCTATTTACAGATTGTTTGACCTTCTTTGTTTTTCAATTCCATTATATGACCTACTGAAATGTAACTTATAAATGAGTTTAGGAAAATGCACATTGGAAAAAAAATCCCAAAACAATGCAATCCCCGAGGGCCTTGCCAATAAAGGTTAAAGTCTTTTCTTTCCATGTGGCAGTGGGGTTTTTGAAAGAAAAGCAATTGAATGATCTCTTAAGAGGTTCTAGCAATAAGAGAGTCGTGAGGAATGATTGCAAATGTGTGGCATTTTAGTTCTTTCATCAGCACAAGTTTTGTTTCTTATAAAAAAAAAGTTGTTTCAATCTGCAGTCCTGCTAGCTCTTATATCTTCAGTTTTCATGGTATATCAACACCTATTCGTCTCCTGTAAAAAAAAAAAAAACATCTATTTGTCTTTGATTTGACCTATTCTTTTACTGCTGTTGACGTTACCTCACAGAACCTGTGCGCAAATTGCTTTTCTTATAGATGAGAAAGTTTGCTATTAGCTTGTTTTTCGGGGGGGAAAAAGATTATAACTAATAAAAAAGAGAAAATAAGGATATATAAATTCTTTTTCAATTGAATAATGAACTCCCTAGTTATGTTTCTTGAAGTGTGCAACATTGAGTGCCGATATGCATATCATTGTAAGATAGCTCTTCACATTTGACAATTATTTTTACTCAAGTTGCATTATAATGAATTGAACACAATACCCGTCTAGAAGTCCCCTTTTATTCCTCTAATTTTTCTTGGTTAATTATGGTGTTACATTTAGTGCTACCTTCTAATCGTTTTTTCCTGTGTATAATTACATAAAATTATTCAGATGTTGATTAAGAAATAAAAAAATTGAATTGAAATTTTGTGAAGAAATTAATCAGCATTTGCTCAGTGTCAATGATGGTTTAGATGAAATTAACTGCAGGACTATGGAATTGACTTCAGTGATCATGATCATCCTGTAAAGGCATTTCAATGTTCTTGTGGAAGTGAATTTTGCCGCGATGTGCAGCAAAAAAGTTAGCGTCTCATCTTTGATAAGTTAAGGTATACAACTTCATTCTTTATTTTGTTAGAATTTTCAATATCATTTTGTCTTCTGGTTCAATGCTGACTGTGGAATTGACTACAGTGATCATGATCTGTGTTTTTTCAGTTTTCTTTTGTAGTGCTTGGATGAACTTTGACAGGTGAGGTAGTAAAACAAAACTACACATTTACTATTCTCATGATTGATAATTTTTTGAAATTGTGGCATGAAGGCATCGGCTGTCATTCCCTACAAGACCTGGGAAATTAATATACAAAACTAGAGATTCTGGATGAGTTTCTGAAGTTGTCAAGGGGTACTTTTTCAGAATATTATACTCAGGATGTTTGAAATGAGAATTTTCTTGTCACTTGCATATGGCAAATTGCCATGAACAAATCACGTAAGCTGTTGAAATGTTTGCCACACGCAATGGAAGTAGTGATTTGGGGTTTAATTGTAAAGAAATTATAGTTGATTTCTCTGTTGCTATACATATACTTTTCTGTTCTCCCGTTCATGCATATAATGGGTAGGCACTAATTGATTCGATTGATAAAATTTCTTGAGAAGGTACAATGTGACATGTTAACAATACAATTTAATTTATCCTTGAACAGTGATACAACTGTATTTGTCCTTTCTCCCAAGTTTGTTCTAATCCCATTTGGATGATGGGAACCAATTTACCTACAGCTGAGAAACCACTTCATAATATCTATCAAATGCGGTGCCTGCATAGGTCACATAAACAAGAAGCGTTACAGAAGAAGTGATGCCATTAATTTGCAGGTGCAGGTGCAGGTGCAGATGCTGCAGAGCTGACTAGAGGTTCTGGTAGGACATGGTATTTACTAATACCAATGTCATCAAATATTTGCTTTAGCTGCAACACTAATTTGGATCTCCTGATACTTCTCTTCCCAGAATTCTGAAAGTTTATTTTATGAGTAACATGAAGAACCATTCTTATCTTGTTCGAATCCTCAATCTCCTTCACCGCAACTCTGTGGTGTGGCCTCCAGTACTCAGGCTTGCTCTTCAAGTAGCTGCCATTAAAAATATAGGGAATGAAAAAAAAAAAAAAAAAACAAGGCCGCCTCTGAGGCTCCTGAAGAGGAATCATACAATCTGAAAGAATATTGACCTACTCTTTTATTCTTGAATTTAGGGTTTCAATGGTCTCTGTTGTTGAGTTGGAAACCTCAATGGAAAACTCCACATATTCCCTCATATTCACTTCGCTCCTATATAAGTTGATGATAGGTTTGGTAGCTAGAACTGAATTTGGATAAAATACTTTCTCATTGTCAAATTTCACAAGGATGGTTGTCAAAATGTGGATCTCATCAACCACCATCTGCATGCATTAATGTTAAAAAATTGTGAAGCCTTGATATATATAAATTATAAAAGATAAACTTGAACATAATTTAGGATGAATTAGATGAGTTACCTGTACTCCATCAATAATGCAGGTATCACCTATATCAAATGGGTGCATAACATATAAAAAAATGGTGGATTCAAATATATTCTTGACAGTGTTACCAAACATGAAGGCTGCAAGTGCAAGTTGGGACAATATGAAGACGAGTGCTTGAGTCTTCAAAAAACCCATCAAAAGCAACCACAAAATGATTATCACAATAATCATAATTCCACTTAAAAGTCTGTCCAATTCTTCTGTGGATAATTTGAACTGTTTCATCAAATGTGCCAGAGTACTGCGTTCTTTAAAAGCCTTTACCTACAATCAGAAACTACATCTCAAGTATTTTACTGGCTACTGGCTAAAACTTACTTTGATAATTACTACTTTGACTGAATTGTAATCCTTATTTTGAGGAGGAATTCAGTACAAATTAAGAAAGCAGTAGAAATCAAACATGTTTAGACTCTGTGTCAATTGAGAAAATAAGAGCATGTTGTCATATGTCAACTGAGGTTTGAGAAGATTTAAATTGAACTTAATGAAATAAGAATTTCGAATAATGCATAATGACGTCAAAAAATCAATATAACCAACATCAGTTTAAAAAAAAAAAATTGTTTGGTTTGGTTTGGTTATTTGGTTGGGGCGGGGCGTATATGGAAAGTATGCTAAAAGAAATTGTTTTCATTGGAATTTGAAAAGGGCGTGTCTGTTTAGAGAAGTTCAAAGTTATTGAGTGATCATAATTTCTTATAAAAACAGTGGAGTAGCTGAAGCCTGAAGTTAGAAATACTTTGCTTTTATTATGTTTTGGCTTCAGTTGTTTCTATTACTTACAAAGTAACCTGAGCTCTTGTTTATATTCCTTGGATTTATACACCATACATTCTTCATACCTCACCGCCTTATTTAGGGGTGATAATCTTGGTTAGAATTCGTTTATTCGTTCAATTCGATTCGCATTAAAGAGAATATAGATTTAGAAAAATTGATTCGTTTAATAAATAGATCAATTCGATTCGATTCGTTTATAAACGAATCGAATATGAATTTTAACTCACTAATTTGTTTATTTATTTAAGATCCGTATATTACTTTCCATTTGCTAAGATTCATTTATTACTTTCCATTTGCTAGTTACTATAAAAATAAAAAAAAATTATTATGAGTCATTTTTAATAAATCTATTAATTGTGGATTTCATGCATATATACTTATGAATAATTAATGTACATAAATTACGGTAATTTATGTCGTTAAATCATGTTAAGACTAAATGAATATTCGTTTATTAAACGAATCTAATATAAATTTATCATATTTTGATTCGATTAATTTGAGATTCGACACAAATTCAATTTATAAATTCGTATTGTGACCCCCTAACTTTCTCTAAATCTAACATATTTCACAAATAGGTAGTGTGTAATAACATAAGTTTAATATCAAGAACAAATTAATTGAAAACATACCACCCATATCTTAAATTCTGACTCTGGGATCTTTCCAGTTTTTGCCGCACCTTCAAACATGGTAAGCACAGGTCTCACTTTTTCTTTTAAGATAAAAAGACAGAGCTGCTCCTTAGCAATATAACTTGCCATTGATTAATAAAATAAAAAGAAAAATCAGATACATAAAAAGAAATAATAATAATAATAATAATAATAATAATAATAATAATGAACATAGAAAGTAATCCTCACTCGCAACCAGGGAGAGCAACATTGGCGAAGATCTTATCAGCAGCACGCTCTGCTTCTAATTCGCTTTTAATCTCCTTGTAATCTGTGTCTGTCTGCTCATCGTCTTCATTGGAGATAGTTGACAGCTTTGAGCATGTAAAAAAATTGATCAACTTTTTCCTCCAAGAAAAGGAAGAAGAACTGTTCAGTTCTTGAAGCTCATGTATGTCAATCTTTTCTTTTCCTTCCGACGGGCTCCCAATTTGTTCAGTTGTCACCATTATTATTGTTGGACCCGAGAGACATTGAAGAATATATTGATGAAAAACTGATTCTTCAATCGGATCAGATAATCTATTCACAAAGAAAGAAGAAGCTAGTAACTTCACTGACAAAGTCTTGAGGGACCATAGAGTTGTCCCTGCAAGAGAAGAAGCAAGAGCCCTTGTAGCGTAATCTAGAATCTTACTAGTCTCTTTTGATCTCTTAACTCCATGGTCAAACAAGACAAGATGAAGTATCAGAATCAAAGACAGCCAAATGAAAACCCCAATAATCTTCTTCAGCCCATACACAATATACATAATCTTTTCCCTAAGCAAAAAGTTCCTTCCAATGAAGAAAACCAAAACATTCGTCAAGCATTTAGCAACTAAGGCACCATAGAACAGCACCAATAAAAACACACACCATTTCCATAACTTGAAATCACAAATGAAATGGTTTTGTAATTTCCTAACAGTTAAGCTAGCAATTAACAACCCCATTAAGCATACAAATGCAATGACAAAAACTTTCATTAAAATACCATTTTCTTTCTTCTTCTTCTTCTTCTTCTTCTTTAACAACTTAATCTCCTCCTCCTCCTCCTCCATTTCTTCTACCAATTTATCATCATCAGGTTCATGTTGTTCCAGCCTCGGATACTTGGATTTTCTCCGAGTTAAGAACTGGGGTGGGATCTCTGCAGCATTATCTGGAGAAGCAGAGCTTGTATGAGTTGAGCACTCTGCTGTTATCTCAATATTTGAAGAACTGAGCTGGGTGCGATTAACTTGAGCTTCTTCCATGTCCGCAATATCGACTGCGACGTCGTTTGCATCGCCTCCTTTATTCTTCACCATGCCTTGTTCCCCTTCCATTCCCCTGTTTCAGTAGATCGGTTAGTTTTGTTTAAACAATAGTCTGTTTGCAGCAGCAAAGAGTTGACCAGAAAAACGAGCGTGGGACGGACACCTATCACATCAGCAATGGTGAGAGTTATTTTATTTTATTTTTATTTTATTTTTTTATTTATTTATTTCTCTTAATTTTGGGGTCATCTTAATGAATGCACTAATTGCACTCATTAAGAATTCATTTTTATAAAATTATCACATTATTTTTATGGGAAATATAAAAATTTATCAAAATATTAATCATTTTTTTCCGCAAAAATTTTCGTAAAATGGATCATTACGTTAGCATTTCCCTTAAAGTAAGGTTTTTTTACTGGTCATAGTATATGTATATTTTAATTCTAAATTTTTTTAGTGTTGTTTGAAATTGAGTTTTTGAGATGAAAATTGATTTTCCCCTCCTATCCGGTAGGGGTGACCATTTGGATTAGGATTCATTTATTCGGTCGATTCGATTCGATTCGTTTTAAAATAAATACAAGTTTGAAAAAATGGATTCGTTTAATAAATTAGTCAATACGATTCGATTCGTTTATTAAACGAATCGAATACGAAATCGTTTATTCGTTTAGGATTTGTTTTATTATTTTTTTTACTAGTTATTGTTATTTTGCAATTAAGATTCAAGAAATTATGGCTAATTATTATAGAAAAAAATAATATTATTGATATCTATATTATAAAGCACAATGGTGTGGAAAGAAAGAGAATGCAACCAATGGTTATGATTAAGAGAGATAATATATCCACATGCTATCTTTATGTGGCTTAATTTGCGGCTCATATAATTTCATTATAATCTAATGGCTGATAAAGAATCATTCCATTATAGAATCTCTATAAAAATGGAAAATGAAAACTATCAAATAAATTAAAGAATAAAATCATTGAAAAAAGGAAAATGAAAACTACCAAATAAATTAAAGAATAAAATCATTTAATTAAAAAATAAAATCATTTCATGATAGAATATCTCTGAAAATTAACAAACAAATTAAATAACAGAATCTTAATATCTCTGTAAATTTTGTAACACCATACCGGAGGCACGGGCGATATATATATATATATATATATATATATATATATATATATATATATATATATATATATATATATGTAACATCCCAGATTTTCGGGATTGTTTTAGGAGATTCTCAGACTGACGATATAGTCTTGGAATAGAATGATAATGAAGAAATAGTGTTTAAGTGATGGAGATGGATCAAAATATTGAAATGAATATTCGTCGCGTTGGAAAACGCGTGGGACCAAGAATCAGTTATGCGATTTGTACTATATGCGTATAGTTTACAGTTTTGGGCATGAATTTAGCAAACGAACTCCGATCGAGTTGGTTCTTGAACCATCAGACTCATTTTTCCAAGACGAACAACTTTCGTGTTGAACACATTTCGAGAATCGCATCAGAAGAGCTTTGAAAGTGGTGATTTCCGTAAATACCCTTCCTAGTGGGGGCATTTTAGTCATTTCATTAATTATATATATTTATTATTTTTATCAGCAGCCTTACAAAAAAAAAAGATAAGAAAGAGAAGAAAAGAAGAGAGGCAGGCGTACGAGAGAAAAAGAAAGAAAAAAGAGAAGATAAGTTTCAGTCTTGATCCGTCATCAATATCCGACCGAGTCCTTAAGGAAAAGTGTAGATCTCGACGAGAGGATCATTTTGGTGGTGGTTTCATCTTGGGAAACTTCCAATTTTCAGAGAGATTTCGGTAAGAAAGTTTTTATGGTTTTTCTTGATTTCCCGTTGATCCGTAACTCCGATCGACAAACCGTCAGCGCCATTAGATCCGGGAGTGAGAGGGGAATGTTCGGCCGTCGGAAGATTTCCGATCGGACCGGCGCGTGAAGCTCACGCGCTCCCTTTGTGGCGGCGCGTGAGGCCCACGCGCGGCATGGCCAATCGGCGCGTGTCCACCACGCGCCGGACAGAATTTCCGTGTCGTTTTCCCGAGTCTCCTCCGCGAATTTCAGACCATTCCGAGTAGTAACGGACCTCCGAATCTTAAATTTCGTTAGGATTGCGAGAACGACCAAACCACGTTTCTCGCATATTCTTTCATTATTCTAGTTAGGATTATGTTCCTTATGGTAATTCTTTTGTCTGTTAGGTGATCGTGATACCGTAAGCAGGGACGGTCCTGCTGCCTAGTTTCTTTCTCAGTAGTCAGCTCACCAGGTGCGTGGATAAACCTGTAACATTGATGTTTTCAAAAGTATATAGTATGTATGTTTTCTTAAATGAATTTTAAGGTAATGCATTAAATCAGGTTTGTTTTCAGAAAGTTTATATTTTTGCTATAAGGTATGGATCGAATATTGATTATGTTGAAATCATGTGTTTGTGATATATGAGAAACTTGCATGATTTGAGATATATGAGCATGGATTTTGAGAAATGATTTTTATGTTAGGATGCACCCCGTGTACTTATATGTGCCAGATTATTGCCATGAGATAGGTCTCATGTTGCCAGTTATTGCCGTGAGATAAGGTCTCATGTTGCCAGTTTGCTCCGGATGCCAGTTTTGCCGTGGGGAAGCCCCATGTTGCCAGCTTTGCCGTATTTGTCATGAGGTTGCATATAGATGAATAAACAGATTTATCTTTACAGAGTATTTTTGAGCAAATGAGTTTATGAGAAATGAGATTTATGATATGAGTTTTATGAGAAATGAGATTTATGATTTGAGCTTTATGAGATGAGATTTATGATTTCAAGTAAATGTTTGAGATATTGATTTACAGCTTATGTGATTTATATATATTATGAAAGACTTGTTCGATCCACCTTGTTACTTGATTATCCACGGCACTGAGCTGTGATCCATTGCACTAAGCGTGAGCTTACCCCCCACTCCTTAACATTTCAGGTTTAGCAGATTAGTAGATCGTTCTTACATCTGCTGTTTCGTCATCATTCCTGCCAGTAGAGAAAAGGTTGTGCCAACAGTAGAGTGTCTTGTTATGTTTTGAGACTGTATTTCTAGACTGTATTTCTTGGAAGAATTTGTTATGTGATTATAGGCTTTGAGCCTTTATTTGATTCTGAGGTTTTTGTGTTTCCTTTATGGATTTTATGTTGAGTTGGATCATGGAGATCCTAGTTTTATGATGAGATTCTATTTTTCAGTTTAGATTTTTCCTTGTATTTGGAGGATTAGTCCATATTACAGGGGAAACTCTGCCAGTTTCTAGTCTCGTCTCACCCCTACTCTACCTAAGGGGACGGGTGTGACAATTAATGGTATCAGAGCCCAGGGTTCATAGATTCTGTAGACATTTCATTTTCTTGATTAGTTATTCTATGTCTCTTAGCGGTTGACATCTTCATCTATGTGTTTTTAGATGCCTCCGCGTCTCAGAGTTTATGGTTCAGGTCGAGTTCGTACTCGTAGGATAGCAATGTTGGCAAACCTTCTAGGGTACCTCCAGTTGATGAGGAGGTTAATTCTTATGATTGGGAAACCTTTGAAGGAAACCCTGATTCCGTTGTAAGAGATTCGCTAGCCACGATTTTCGGAGATGGTACTCCAGTTCATCATCTTCCAGTAGTTTCGATAGTTGCCCTATCGTTAATCATATAGTTGAATCCGACGTGATTTCTATGGTTGTACGTAACATGTACCTTCTGTCATAAATATAACATCGTTGTGAATTAGTAGGACGAAGGCATTAGAACTTTGGCGTTTAAGAGATGAGAAAGAAGACCTTGTTGATACTCATATTTAATTGATCAATATTTATGATTACATTATGGAATATAACAACTGGGTTGTGTTGCGAGGACAGGATCATCTTCGAATTGATAATCTTCCCATTGACGTTTCGCGCGTAGAGACATTGGAATGAGGCCGTCGATGATTTGAATTTCGAGACTGTCAGGAAACTTGATTTTGTTGTAGCCTTGAACGATACTTCTATGTGATTCTTCGATAGTAGTGAAGATTTGCCAGTCTTTATCATTAGTATTACTTTCTAGGCTTCGACGGACTGAGTCTGCAGAGAGAGCTCTAAGATCACAGGATTGACGAAAAGTAATCTCTTCTGGGAAAATATCATCGTATCCATAGTAAGCTCTAAGTTTCGGTCTAGATGGCCAACAAGTGAGTCTCCAATTAGTGAGTTGACGTGATGGTATGATTCTTATAAGATGAATTGGGTGGTAGACGAGCGAATAGTCATTCGACCATTCTGGGGTAATGGTTTCGATCCAGACAGTAATACTTTTGTGGCGTTTATACCATCGATACAAAATATTACTGATGAATGGAGGAAGCTCACCAAGGCTATCTTCTGAGATACCAGGATAGTTGGGATGGATTGGACTTGGTCCAAGAATAAATCCATTTAGGAATCCGAGTTCGAACAAGGTGCCGAGACTCCACTGGCAATGATTGAAGAAATCATGACTGTTGATGAAAACTGTGGAGTGGAATCTGTGATATCCACAATGAACAATCGCTGAATTATTTTCGTATTGGATTAAACCATCTGTTTTTCCATTCCAAATGGTTCTAAGAATGTAGCACCACCTCATGAAATTGGTAGGAACTCTTGCTACGATATCCATTGCAATCTCTTTAGGCAAAAGAGCGGATGGAACTTCATTGAGACAATCGTAGATATCGCTCCAAAGGTCTCTGACATATTTAGAATCTATGACTGCTCGATCAATGACTGGCCATTTACAAAACTTTTGGTATATCACCTTAGCTCTGACAGATCTTGAATAGGGGTTAGGATTGGCAGATGAAGATGCCATTGAAGAAATTTTTGAGTGATACCTTAAGAACTCGTGCGTCTCTTTATAGAGGGAGGTACCAATAATTTTTTTCTTGACTTGATACATTTACAGTATCTATGCATAATTGAAAGGGTTTATAATTGTCGCGATGATTAAAGGTAAAGCAGATATTTGCGGGACATGCAAATCCTCTTTTCAATTATGGGAAACTTAAGATATTGGATTTTGCGTAAATTGCTAAATGTTCTTTACAGCTGTTATTTGTGAAGGACCCTAGGTGGAGCCTTTTCTTTTTGTGGTGGGATAGTGGTTTGTAAGTTGGGGCACAGGTTTAAAAAAAAAGCAGTGATTGGAAGGAATGCGACTACTACTTTTGGATTGAGAGGAGAGAAGATTTGACTTATGCTGAAGAACCAGTGGAAATTTTGACTAGAGAGTTGAGACAGCTGAGAAGCAGGACGATTCATTTGGTGAAAGTCCTATGGGGTAAATACTCGAAAGCAGAAGCAACTTGGGAGCGTGAGGAAGACATGAGGAATAAATATCCTCATTTGTTTTCACCCTTTGGTAAGTGAATTTCGAGGACGAAATTCTTTTAAGGGGGAGAGAGTTGTAACATCCCAGATTTTCGGGATTGTTTTAGGAGATTCTCAGACTGACGATATAGTCTTGGAATAGAATGATAATGAAGAAATAGTGTTTAAGTGATGGAATATGGATCAAAATATTATGAAATGAATATTCGTCGCGTTGGAAAACGCGTGGGACCAAGAATCAGTTATGCGATTTGTACTATATGCGTATAGTTTACAGTTTTGGGCATGAATTTAGCAAACGAACTCCGATCGAGTTGGTTCTTGAACCATCAGACTCATTTTTCCAAGACGAACAACTTTCGTGTTGAACACATTTCGAGAATCGCATCAGAAGAGCTTTGAAAGTGGTGATTTCCGTAAATACCCTTCCTAGTGGGGGCATTTTAGTCATTTTCAGAATTATATATATATTTATTATTTTTATCAGCAGCCTTACAAAAAAAAAAGATAAGAAAGAGAAGAAAAGAAGAGAGAGCAGGCGTACGAGAGAAAAAGAAAGAAAAAGAGAGAAGATAAGTTTCAGTCTTGATCCGTCATCAATATCCGACCGAGTCCTTAAGGAAAAGTGTAGATCTCGACGAGAGGATCATTTTGGTGGTGGTTTCATCTTGGGAAACTTCCAATTTTCAGAGAGATTTCGGTAAGAAACTTTTTATGGTTTTTCTTGATTTCCCGTTGATCCGTAACTCCGATCGACAAACCGTCAGCGCCATTAGATCCGGGAGTGAGAGGGGAATGTTCGGCCGTCGGAAAATTTCGATCGGACCGGCGCGTGAAGCTCACGCGCTCCCTTTGTGGCGGCGCGTGAGGCCCACGCGCGGCATGGCCAATCGGCGCGTGTCCACCACGCGCCGGACAGAATTTCCGTGTCGTTTTCCCGAGTCTCCTCCGCGAATTTCAGACCATTCCGAGTAGTAACGGACCTCCGAATCTTAAATTTCGTTAGGATTGCGAGAACGACCAAACCACGTTTCTCGCATATTCTTTCATTTATTCTAGTTAGGATTATGTTCCTTATGGTAAATTCTTTTGTCTGTTAGGTGATCGTGATACCGTAAGCAGGGACGGTCCTGCTGCCTAGTTTCTTTCTCAGTAGTCAGCTCACCAGGTGCGTGGATAAACCTGTAACATTGATGTTTTCAAAAGTATATAGTATGTATGTTTTCTTAAATGAATTTTAAGGTAATGCATTAAATCAGTTTGTTTTCAGAAAGTTTATATATTTTGCTATAAGGTATGGATCGAATATTGATTATGTTGAAATCATGTGTTTGTGATATATGAGAAACTTGCATGATTTGAGATATATGAGCATGGATTTAGGAAATGATTTTTATGTTAGGATGCACCCCGTGTACTTATATGTGCCAGATTATTGCCATGAGATAAGGTCTCATGTTGCCAGTTATTGCCGTGAGATAAGGTCTCATGTTGCCAGTTTGCTCCGGATGCCAGTTTTGCCGTGGGGAAGCCCCATGTTGCCAGCTTTGCCGTATTTGTCATGAGGTTGTGCATATAGATGAATAAACAGATTTATCTTTACAGAGTATTTTTGAGCAGAAATGAGTTTATGAGAAATGAGATTTATGATATGAGTTTTATGAGAAATGAGATTTATGATTTGAGCTTTATGAGAAATGAGATTTATGATTTCAAGTAAATGTTTGAGATATTGATTTACAGCTTATGTGATTTATATATATTATGAAAGACTTGTTCGATCCACCTTGTTACTTGATTATCCACGGCACTGAGCTGTGATCCATTGCACTAAGCGTGAGCTTACCCCCCACTCCTTAACATTTCAGGTTTAGCAGATTAGTAGATCGTTCTTACATCTGCTGTTTCGTCATCATTCCTGCCAGTAGAGAAAAGGTTGTGCCAACAGTAGAGTGTCTTGTTATGTTTTGAGACTGTATTTCTAGATGTATTTCTTGGAAGAATTTGTTATGTGATTATAGGCTTTGAGCCTTTATTTGATTCTGAGGTTTTTGTGTTTCCTTTATGGATTTATGTTGAGTTGGATCATGGAGATCCTAGTTTTATGATGAGATTCTATTTTTCAGTTTAGATTTTTCCTTGTATTTGGAGGATTAGTCCATATTACAGGGGAAACTCTGCCAGTTTCTAGTCTCTGTCTCACCCCTACTCTACCTAAGGGGACGGGTGTGACAATATATATATATATGAAGAATTAATGTAAATAAATTATAGTAAATTATGTTATTGAATAATATCATGACTAAACGAATATTCGTGTTCGATTCGTTTACACATTTTGATTCAATTCATTTAGATTTCGATACAAATTCAATTCGTTAATTCGTTTTGTCACCCTATTATCAAGCGCTCCCTCTTCCTCCTCTCCCTCCATCTCAAAGTACAATATCACCCTTAGTCATTTAAATAAATGATTTTTTAAAAATTTAATTATTTGATTTAAATAAATGACTTTTTATTTTATTTTCTTATTTAAATTTTTGAATGAAAATAATACCACTACTCATTTAAATAAATTATTTTTTAATTTAATTATTTTATTTTTTTAAATCAATTCTTTAATTTTTTTTTTATCTCATTTATTTTTTCCCTTTTACTTATTTAATAATCTTGATATATTTATCTATTTAATTTTCTTTGGATTATTTATTAATTTATTTAACACTGAAAATATTTTCTTTTATGTTAGTAAAATATATTTTCGGAAAATAAATAACAACGGTTCGAGTCATTTCGTACAACACCAAACATAGAATTTGGTACGAAATATTGGGCATATTACCAAGTGTGTCAGGACGAGACTTTGGATGCAATATAAATTAAACTTTATGTTTTTATATTTTTGTATGTATTTCTTTTCGATGTATTATTACATGTATTATTCTCTAAAAATATTTTTTGCTAACAAGTAATTTTAAATAAATTAATAAATAATCAAAAGAAAAATAAATAAATAAATAAATAAATAACAATAAATAAGTAAATAAATAAAATCATATATATATATATATATGTGTATGTATGTATATATGAATATATGATTTTGGGTATAAGGGGGAAGGGGTAAAAAATAATTTTACGGGGGAACAGTGACGGAGAGGGGGACGCATGCCTTTTTTGAGATTAAAAAAATTATTTTGCCTTTATTAACACTAATTCGAAATTTGAAATTTTAGGAGTACATATTATAATTTTTTTTTTCAGAATTAAATTATATGAAATGCTCTTATTTCATTTCAAAAAATAATTTCAATAATTTCATAGCATATATGTACAAATTTTATTTATTAAATTAATTTTACAATTTTATATTTTTTAATAAAAATTCATGTTAATAACCAAACAACTATAAATTCTGACTCTGGGATCTTTCCAGTTTTTGCCGCACCTTCAAACATGGTAAGCACAGGTCTCACTTCTTCTTTTAAGATAAAACGACAGAGCTGCTCCTTAGCAATATAACTAGCCATTGATTAATAAAATAAAAGAAAAATCAGATACATAAAAAGAAATAATAATAATAATAATAATAATAATAATAATAATAATAATAATAATGAACATAGAAAATAATCCTCACTCGCAACCAGGGTGAGCAACATTGGCGAAGATCTTATCAGCAGCACGCTCTGCTTCTAATTCGCTTTTAATCTCCTTGTAATCTGTGTCTGTCTGCTCATCGTCTTCATTGGAGATAGTTGACAGCTTTGAGCATGTAAAAAAATTAATCAACTTTTTCCTCCAAGAAAAGGAAGAAGAACTGTTCAGTTCTTGAAGCTCATGTATGTCAATCTTTTCTTTTCCTTCCGACGGGCTCCCAATTTGTTCGGTTGTCACCATTATTATTGTTGGAGCCGAGAGACATTGAAGAATATATTGATGAAAAACTGATTCTTCAATCGGATCAGATAATCTATTCACAAAGAAAGAAGAAGCTAGTAACTTCACTGACAAAGTCTTGAGGGACCATAGAGTTGTCCCTGCAAGAGAAGAAGCAAGAGCCCTTGTGGCGTAATCTAGAATCTTACTAGTCTCTTTTGATCTCTTAACTCCATGGTCAAACAAGACAAGATGAAGTATCAGAATCAAAGACAGCCAAATGAAAACCCCAATAATCTTCTTCAGCCCATACACAATATAAATAATCTTTTTCCTAAGCAAAAAGTTCCTTCCAATGAAGAAAACCAAAACATTCGTCAAGCATTTAGCAACTAAGGCACCATAGAACAGCACCAATAAAAACACACACCATTTCCATAACTTGAAATCCCATATGAAATGGTTTTGTAATTTCCTAACAGTTAAGCTAGCAATTAACAACCCCATTAAGCATACAAATGCAATGACAAAAACTTTCATTAAAATACCATTTTCCTTCTTCTTCTTCTTCTGCTTATTCTTCTTCTTTAACAACTTAATCTCCTCCTCCTCCATTTCTTCTACCAATTTATCATCATCAGGTTCATGTTGTTCCAGCCTCGGATACTTGGATTTTCTCCGAGTTAAGAACTGGGGTGGGATCTCTGCAGCATTATCTGGAGAAGCAGAGCTTGTATGAGTTGAGCACTCTGCTGTTATCTCAATATTTGAAGAACTGAGCTGGGTGCGATTAACTTGAGCTTCTTCCAAGTCCGCAATATTGACTGCGACGTCGTTTGCATCGCCTCCTTTATTCTTCACCATGCCTTGTTCCCCTTCCATTCCCCTGTTTCAGTAGATCGGTTAGTTTTGTTTAAACAATAGTCTGTTTGCAGCAGCAAAGAGTTGACCAGAAAAACGAGCGTGGGACGGACACCTATCATATCAGCAATGATGAGAGCCTTTTTAATTTAAAGCACTGTTGTCTAAAGAGGGATAAGAACTAAAGGACGGGTTTTTACTAGTCATGGGTGTTCATAGGGTCGGGTTAACCCGCGACCCGACCCGACGTGATCCAATCCGCGTGGGTTCAAAATTTTTTTTGTAAAATTTCAACCCGATCCGAAATTTTAGGGTTGGACAACGGGTTTGATACTAAAACCCGACCCGATCCGATCCTATAATATTTTATTATTTTTCTAAAATTTTTATTATTTTTCTACAATTTTTATTATTTTTCTAAAATAATTATTATTATTATTTTTATAAAGGATTAACGACAGAATATAGTTAACGTGTATTTTTTATCCTTGAAACATTAGAAGAGGAATCGTCAGCCGATACAGCAATTTCTTTCATTTTATCACCTTCGAATATTTTATATGCCTTGGCATGAAATCAAAGAATTTCTACTGGCCTTGAGGCCTTTTACATTGGCATGAAATCAAAGAATTTCTACAGGCCTTTAGGCTGTATTTAACACTACTTATTTTAATTAAAAAAAATTTTCTTTTATGTTAGCAACATATATTTTCAGAAAATAAATAACAACGATTTGAGCTCCTTTCGTACAACACAAAACATAGAATTTGGTACGAAATATTGAGCATATCACCTAGAGATGGCAATTTTACCCGCAAAAACCCGCCCGTAATGGGTAGAATTGTTGGACAATTATGACCCATAGCATCACTATTTGTACAGAACATGATGCTGTACAAATTAACTATGTGACAAATGAAATTGCTCTTTTATTATTTGTAATTGGATTACCGGGATATATAAATGATAAAAGTCCATATGATTAGTACCAGATTAATAAGATATGAGACAGTATTAATCCACTAAGGTTTAATCATTAAATATCCATAGTCGTAGTATTATCGAGACTGGACATTGATAATGCAGAATAGACTAGTATTACACCTGTGCGTGTTATGGAAGCATAACGACATAGTTCTCATATATTTGGGTATTGGATACTCATGCAAAGTAATATGAGGTTCTGTTTACCGATGGTACGGAAACAGCTTCGCTCTGGATAGACCCCTCAGAATCCCATTGGTAGTATTACTATGTGTCTATGGGAGTCCAAATCAGGGTAGGTGTATTTGGTCTTAACCTGAGACTTGCATCGCTAATACTTGCGACAATCAGTATACTTTGGTTTTGGTCGTCCATGGATTTAACAGGTTATGTGTACGCCTCTTCTGGGTATACTGAGAATCGTAGTGTATTGAGTGTGATGTCAAGATGGAAGTATCACTTCAGTAATATAGAGATGATGATCACGCAGGGATACAGAACTGGTACTCTCTTAAATGCTGCAGCTATCGGGATAATATGACAAGGTCATGATTATCCGATTAAATAGACTAGTTGATGTTAATCCGATATATGCTTCGTACGGGGCAGACACAATTCCAGCCCCATGCCTAGCATGTGACATCCGATATTGGATCGTAATACGCGATACTACGTATACTACGCCTGATATAGATTATGTATATTCCATGTTGAATATATTTATGGAGAATTGGGTAGGCACGGTGTTTTGCTAGAAGCCAATCATGTCTTGTAAATCGGTAAGAACGTGGTACTAGGTACGCACGTATTCGGATAGTCCGATAACCGTATTTACTGCCAACATATCCAGGGATCTCTTGGTTCGCCTCCCAAAGATTCACCGATGAAATTTGACTCGAACAGATAATTAATCTATGAATTAATTACGAGAGATAAAATTAATCTGGGATTAATTAAAAGAGAAAGAATTAATCTGGGATTAATTACGTCGAGAATTTATCTGGGAATAAATTCGTCGAGAAGAGAGAACGCGATTAATTTAGAATTAATCGGTAAAGTAAATTTAATAGTGAAATTAGATTTTACTATTTAATTTATTTAATTGGACTAAAATAATATATTAGATATATTAATTGAAATTATATTTCAATGCGAAATTAAAATTGGATTTTAATTCAAGCGAACGAATTAATTTAGAATTAATTCGCGAGCGACTTCCGTAATAATTTTGCTGGGCATTATTATTTAATTGAATTGGATTTAATTACGTCGCGACGGAAAATTCGTTTATTCGGAATAAACGAAACCGAGCCCGAAGTGTGTTGGGCGAACCACTTGAATTTTGAATTTAAAGTGGGTCCCACCAACTTACATCAACTTATCACTATTTGTGATGCAAGTGGTTGAGCTTATTAATTGGATTAATTGTTCAACACTCAAAACTCAAATCAAAGTGATGGAAGTGGTTGAATAAAGTAAATTAGATTTATTCCAACACACCAACCAAAATATAAAAGGTTAATTGTTTTTGGAAAACAAAAACTAATCACATTTCTTCTTTCTTTCTTGCCTTGGCCGAAACTACAAGGTCTCTCCCATGGAATTTTTGTTTCAAAATTCTACCATGCTAGCACATTTGGAGTCAAAGGAAGGTGATAGGGAGACCAACCCGAGAGTTTGGAACTCGATCTCAAGCTCCGAAGCTTCCAACACATCCAACAAATGTGGAAATTTTTGAAATCTCCTCAACCAATCAATGTGAGTATTCCGCAACTCTCTTGGTAATTCACACACAAATCACTCTTAGTTGATCTTGTGGTATGTCTTGGAGACTAACAATGGTATCAGAGCGATCTAAGTGCGATTGGAAATCTGGGGTTCTAAACTTTAAATTTGGGTATTTTTGCTTGGAGCATGAAAATGAAAAATTGATGGTTTGGTTGAGCTTGGATGATGTTTAATTTGATTTGTACATCTTAGGAATTGAGAAAATGTATTGGATAATTTTTCCCCTAATTCCCTAGGCTTGGCCGAATGCACCCTAGAATAGATTCATGGTGAATTTTTGAAATTTGACATATTGGATGTGTTGATGGCATAATAGAAATATTGAATGTTGATTTAAATTGGATTGAAATCAAATTGAATGATTTTTGTATGCCTTTGTCGTGAATGGAGCATGTTGTTGGAATATTGATTTTGCTTTAATTTGTGTTGGACATAAATTGAAATGTAAAGTATGATTAATTGAATTAATTAGTATTTTCGAAATATTAGATTAATTGATTAATTACACTAATTACACTTGAATTGAATTAATTTATAATTTGGAATAATGAATTAATTTAATTGTTGTAATTGGGCTTATTGGGCTTGGTTGGGCCAAGTTTGGTTTAAGATAATTGGTTGGATCCAATTGGGCCTAAAACCATTTCCATAAAGTCCAAATATAATAATTGGGCCTTTAAAATCTTAATTGGGCCTAATGGGCCTAAATTGATTTTTGGCATAGGGTGATTCCTAATTGGGCCTTGGTATCTTGGGTTTGACCCATAATTGCCAAAGCTCATGCCTAATGAATTAATTGAAAGCTCATTGGACTTTAATTGAATAGTATTGGATACTAATTGGGCCTTTGAGACCTGTTAAAATTGGATTTGGAATTCAAGTCTAAAAGGCAATTTTAAAAGTGTAATTATTTAATTTGGAATTAAATATGAATTAGTATTGAATATAATTTAAATTGGATTAAAATTATAGTTCGATATAATTCAAGAATACTTACTTTGAGTATTTATTCTTAAACGAGTTTGACTCGCTCAAATCAAATCGTTGTTTGAACATTGGATGGTCATTAATTAAAGATTAATTAATTGGATTAGATTGATTGATAACATGCTATGTGTGAATACTTGGATGTATGAATGAATAATGTATATCAGATCGATATTAGAAGGGTGATGGCAATTTTGGAAATTATTGTATAAATTTAGAATTTATTAAATTGGACCTGCGTGTCCAGCCTATTACCTCTTTTCTCATTGTATTTCTCTTCTCACATATCCCCCTCAATGTAAATGAGGTTTCTTTAGAAGTATTATGTAATTGGGTAGAAGTATGAATAGTGCTAGCGGGAGAGAGGAAATGAAGAGATTTGTTCTAGGAACAAATTGTGTTATATATCCATCCGCATATCATTATTAATTTTATCGCGCCTTATTATGCTTTTAGAATGGATGCTTAAGGGTGTATGATGAGAGCTAATCAAAGATAATTAATTGGTTGTCAATTACGCGATAAACCCTCATTTCATATTAAGCGTTTTTCCTTCCATTGAGTGATTCTCTCTCAAGATCCAAGATTGGCACTGGTTTGTTGGCCAAAGTCAAGACCTTTGTCCATCGCGGATGTATTTGAATCATGAAGGCTTTGTTCCATATCGCATGTCTTGTCCAAGTTGTGATTTGTTGGCCAAAGTCAATATCACTTCTTGTCCATCGACATCGATTACAAAGCTTTCCAAAGTCAATGGGTCACGCTTAACTAGAATCATTAAGCTTGTTGAGCCAAAGCCAATGCTTAATTGATTTAGAGGAAAAATGTTAGGGAATATATTGGATATATTGGCATATATTGGATATATGTTTCGGACTTGGATGTCCACCTATTGGATCTAGGAATTGGATGGGATCCAATTGATCTTAGAGATCTACCTAGTTAAGTATCATACAACTTGTTGGCCAAAGTCAAGGTTGTGTGTTATTTAACGGGATCATAGCCCACTAGGAAACTAGGTTTCCCAAGTACTCCACAGAGGGTTAGAGGCTCGCCGAAAAATAGTGTGAGGCAAGTATTAAATTTGTAATTTCGTTTGGATACTTGCCAATACGCGCTCATTTCATTTTCCGTCATTATTTATAAATATATTAGTTGGACTAATATTTAATTGTTGTTTTAATTTAACAATTGGACTGTATTCAAACTACTTCATTTATAGTTGATTATATAATTGGATTGTAGTAATCGATATATTTGAATTTAACCAATCAAATAATAGTTGATTATATAGTTAGACTATAATAATCATTATATTCGATTGTACTCGAAAATGTTGATTGGATAGTTGGACTATTGGAATCAAGATAACTGAAAGATTAGCGTTTAAAACATAATCCTGAGAGAAAATGTCTTTAAGCGGCTTTCATTTTCAGATTGAGAATAGAACCTCAGGATAGTCCTGGGAGCCGAGAAGTTACTTTATTTGATAGAGTGACGTCTCGGGCCTAAGCCCGGAGTTGAGCAAATAGTAGAGCATGATCTTTGGAAGATTCATGTGATGATAACTTTAGTGCTTAATCCGTTATGCTTGCCACAAAGACTCCTTAATTTCTTCATCAAAACTAAGGATTAGATCTTTATAGTATGATATTGAAATTAAAGGATCTTCATAGATCTATCCTTAGATCTTAGAAGTACTAATTGCAATAGAAAACTCTAGGAGAGTTAATGGCTATGTTCAAGTAGACAAAGCCAAAGTTTGCAATAAAGCAAGAAGCGCAAGACACATCTTACTTCGACATCCCAGAAGGCCAAGGCTTGGCCAAAGGCTTCTGGGGTGTGGAAAATGGGCAAAGGCAAAGTCATTATAATCTTCTGGGAAGACTAAGGACATATCCCAAGATGTCTGCCTAAACTGTGGCAAACGGGGTCACTGGAAGCGTGACTGCCGTATGGACAAGGAAGACATGAAGGAAAAGAAGGCGGTGCAAGGCTCCGACTTCAAATATGTTTGTCATAAATATGTTCACTACTAGTATTAAAATTGGATTTTATATACTGGATGTGGTACATAAATATGTACTAATGTGCATAATCTGCTGATTAGCAGGATACTGACTTCAGATGAGATCTATCTACGAATTGAGAACGGGAGGAAAGTCGATGTTTTAACCGTAGAAACCTAAGTTTAGAAACTACCATTTGGGTATGTACTTAAATTAGGAAACTGTTATATTGTACCTAGTTTGACTAGAAACATTATCTCTATATCTAAGTTTAACCCGTTGCGGGTATACCTTTATATTCTAGAACACTAAATGTTTTTGTTTATAAAGATGATATTGAGATAAACACATTAGATGTGAATAACAGTATTTATATTTGGAATATAAATAAATCTCTAACATATAACATGACAAACAGATAGCTCAAACTGAATTAATCAGATGAGACTTATTTGTGGCATTGTTGTCTAGGACACGTTAACAAGGCTCGTATATCCACACTTTTGAAGAGTGGATATTAGGACAGATTTGATTCTAATTCAAATGATGTTTACGAATCTAGTTCATTAGGCAAAGTGCCTAAAACATCTTTTACATGGTAAAAGTGCAAGTGCCACCGATCTGTTAGCCCTCGTTCATAGTGACATTTGGGCCCATGTCTTGCCAGGCTAGAGGTGGATTTGAATACTTCATAACCATACACGGATGTGGCATCGCGTTACGGTTATGTGTATCTTATGAAACACAAGTCAAAAACTTTTGAGTAATTCAAAGAGTTTCGACATGATGTAATAAAAACAGACCGCTAAAAAGTATTAAAATATTACGGTCGGACCATAGTGTAAATACTTTAACATATGAGTTTCTTGATTACTTGAAAGAGTATAGTATTCTTTCATAGTGGACTCCTCCCGGAACACCTCAATTTGATGGTGTGTCCGAACAGAGAAATCGAACTTTGTTGGACATGGTAAGGTTATGGTAAGTCGCTCTGAGCTACCAATTTCCTTCTGGGGATACGCATTAAACAGTGCAATACTTATTTTGAATAAGGTTCCATAAAAATTTGTTAGACAGACTTCATATTAGATATGAACTGGAAAGAAGACTGGGTTTTCTCATTCCTGAAGATTTGGGAATGCTGGGCATATGTTTGGATGATACCAAACTAAAACCCAAATCGGATAAGTGCCTAATTATTGGTTATCCTAGGGAAACCAAAGTATAATACTTATACAACTCACAAGAGAACAATGTAATTGTTGCTCTCCATGCGATTTCCTAAAAGGAATTCATAAATGTAGTGGTAAGTGGAGGAGGAGAGAAAGTAAAACTTGATGAAAATCGAGAAGAGTAATACTGTTCCAGGCACCGACTCCTTTACGGAACATAACAGTTCATTAGGGATGAAAACAACCTGTGAGGTATAGGTTTCTGATCTCACCTCATGTAGATGTCAATCTTATTGAGGAAGACGAACCGACTATGTATGAGGAAATGATACAAGGTATCGACTCCTTTTATGGCAAAGTGCCATGAAGTCCGAAATGGATTCCATGTATAGCAACTAAGTTTGGACACTGGTTGATGTACCAGAAGGCATTGTTCCTATTGGTACTATATGGGTCTTCAAGGAAGACAAACATGGATGACAACATACAAAGTACATAGCTAGGCTTGTAGCGAAAAAGTATCGTCATTAACATAATGTCGATTACGATGAAACCTTTTACCCGTTGCCATAATAAATTCATTTGGATAATGCTTGCGTATGCTGCGTATTTCATTTATGAAATATGGCAGATTAACGTCAAAACCGCTTTCCTTAAACGGAAATCTTTTGGAGGGTGTTTACAACAACAACCTGACAGTTTTGTCGTGCCAAAACATGCAAACAAGGTTTGCGAGTTAAATCAATCCATTTATGGATTGAAGCAAGCATTGAATTCTTGGAATCATCGTTTTGATGTAATCATAATGGTATATGATTTAATTTAAAACGAAGATGATTCTTGTGTATATAAGAAGGTTAGTGGGAGCGCCCTGAAAATGAATGTCTTATATGATGATGACATATCATTTCTTGGAAATGACATTCCCATAAAACAATCGGTGAAATCTTGGCTTTCATGAAAATTCTCCGTAGATTACTTGGGAGAGGTAACCTTTATTCTAGGAATAAGGATCTATTGAGATAGATCTAAAAGTTGTTGGCACTCTCCGAGAACTCATACATTGAAATATATGTACGTGACCTGGTGTCTCATACGCTTTGAGCATATGGAGTCACAATCAGGCAAATCCAGGTGATGGTCACTGGATTGATGTTAAGGACATCCTTAAGTATCTTAGATGAACTAAAGATGCTTTCTTACGCTATGGAGAAGGAGAACTTGAGGTAACTGGGTTCACCGCTGCAAGTTTCCAAATCGATAAAGACGACTGTAAGTGCCATAAAGGGCACTATATAGTTTGAATAACGGAACAGTGAGCTGAAATCTTCCAAGCAGATATTGTTGCCGAAGCAGAACATTGCTGCAGTTGAGGCAGCAATAGAAGCATTTTGGATCTATATAATCCTAATTGGATTAGGTGTAGTTCTGTTAGTAGCTGAGCCAGGCTACAGCACAGACTAAAGAATTAATGGTCTCATCAACTATCCAAGTATGTACTTCAATCGTTTCATCTGATTCGTAAGATCATACATCGTGGCGATGAGATGATCGAATAAATCGTATCAGATGATAACATTATAAATCCGCTGACGAAAGCTAATTCTCAGCAGAAGTTTGAGCGACCCGTACATAGTTCAGGTGGAAAACACCTGAGTGATTGGCTATTGGCCAAGTGGGAGATTGTTGGACAATTATGACCCATAACATCACTATTTGTACATAAAATGATGTTTTTGTACAAATTAATTATGTGACAAAGGAAATTGCTCTTTTATCATTTGTAATTGGATTACCGGATATATAAATGATAAAAGTCCATATGATTAGTACCAGATTAATAAGATATGAGACAATATTAATCCAATAAGGTTTAATCATTAAATATCCCTAGTCGTAGTATTATCGAGACTAGACATTGATAATGCAGAATAGGCTAGTATTACACTTGTGCGTGTTATGGAAGCGTAACAATATAGTTCTCATATATTTGGGTATTGGATACTCATGCAAGTGTAATAGGAGGTTCTGTTTACCGATGGTAGGGAAACAGCTTCGCTCTGGATAGACCCATCGGAATCCCATTGGTAGTATTACTATGTGTCTATGGGAGTCCGAATCAGGGTAGGTGTATTTGGTCTTAACCTGAGACTTGCATCGCTATACTTATGACAATCAATATGCTTTGGTTTTGGTCGTCGGGGCTTTAACACAGGTTCCGTGTACGCCTCTTCTGGGTATACTGAGAATCGTAGTGTATTGGGTGTGATGTCAAGATGGAAGTATCACTTCAGTAATATGGAGATGATGATCACGCAGGGATACAGAACTGGTACTCTCTTAAATGCTGCAGCTATCGGATAATTTGACAATGTCATGATTATCCGATTAAAAAGACTAGTTGCTGTTAATCCGATATATGCTTCGTACGTGGCAGACACAATTCCAGCCCCAGGCCTAGCATGTGACATCCGATATTGGATCGTAATACGCGATACTACGTATACTACGCCTGATATAGATTATGTATATTCCATGTTGAATATATTTATGGAGAATTGGGTAGGCCAGGTGCTTTGCTAGAAGCCAATCATGTCTTGTAAATCGGTAAGAATGTGGTACTAGGTACGCACGTATTCGGATAGTCCGATAACCGTATTTACTGCCACATATCCAGGGATCTCTTGGGTCGCCTCCCAAAGATTCACCGATGAAATTTGACTCGAACAGATAATTATCTATGAATTAATTACGAGAGATAAAATTAATCTGGGATTAATTAAAAGAGAAAGAATTAATCTGGGATTAATTACGTCGAGAATTTATCTGGGAATAAATTCGTCGAGAAGAGAGAACGCGATTAATTTAGAATTAATCGGTAAAGTAAATTTAATAGTGAAATTAGATTTTACTATTTAATTTATTTAATTGACTAAATAATATATTAGATATATAATTGAAATTATATTTCAATGCGAAATTAAAATTGGATTTTAATTCAAGCGAACGAATTAATTTAGAATTAATTCTCGAGCGGCTTCCGTAATAATTTTGTTGGGCATTATTATTTAATTGAATTGGATTTAATTACGTCGCGACGGAAAATTCGTTTATTCGGAATAAACGAAACCGAGAGCCCGAAGTGTGTTGGGCGAACCACTTGAATTTTGAATTTAAAGTGGGTCCCACCAACTTACATCAACTTGTCACTATTTGTGATGCAAGTGGTTGAGCTTATTAATTGGATTAATTGTTCAACACTCAAAACTCAAATCAAAGTGATGGAAGTGGTTGAATAAAGTAAATTAGATTTATTCCAACACACCAACCAAAATATAAAAGGTTAATTGTTTTTGGAAAACAAAAACTAATCACATTTCTTCTCTCTTTCTTTCTTGCCTTGGCCGAAACTACAAGGTCTCTCCAATGGAATTTTTGTTTCAAAATTATACCATGCTAGCATATTTTGGAGTCAAAGGAAGGTGATAGGGAGACCAACCCGAGAGTTTGGAACTCGATCTCAAGCTCCGAAGCTTCCAACACATCCAACAAATGTGGAAATTTTTGAAATCTCATCAACCAATCAATGTGAGTATTCCGCAACTCTCTTGGTAATTCACACACAGATCACTCTTAGTTGATCTTGTGGTATGTCTTGGAGACTAACAAGGATTTGGTAAATATATTAGTGGGTGCGGTACGGGTTTGGTAATTTAAAGCAGAACCCGCTACAGGTGCGGTGCGGGTTTGGTATTTAAGAAAAAAATGCGGGTATCCGCATACCCGCAATATTATTTTTTATTAATTTATATTTTTATGACAATATAAAAAAACCTTCATATAAAAACAACTAACAAAACCTAAACCTAAAACACTAATCCACAGTTCCACACTCCCACTCAGCCGCAGCCCGCAACCTGCCCAACTGAAGATTTTTTGCATAACTATTATTGTTTTTTTTAATCACACTTGTTAATAAAATTATTATACAAAAATTTGGATTAAGTTCACATGATCAGAAACGAGAGAGGAGCAAAATAAGCTAGTGTTTGCTGCAACTTCAGTAGCTTTCCTGCTTCTTCATTACACTTACACCACTTAAGCCTTACAAGCATCACTTTCATTACACTTAGCATAAAAAATATGACCAAAGGTTGGTGATTACTTTTTAACTTATTGTCGTTGAGTTGGCTAACTTAGATCATTATAATTATGAAGGGAAGAACTCATTTTAATTATGTTTATATGGAAAAATAAACATATGGTACTGAGTCTTTCATACATTATGTTATCAATGTACTGTATATACATACATTGCATGTTGTATATGTCAAATGAAAAATAAATGTGAAAACTACAGCTAGCAATTAAAAATAAATTATTTAATTAAAAAAATTATATTATTAAGAACACAAAGTAATTCAATATTTTAAAAACCCGTAAAAAATCTGTTGGGTACCAATGCGGGTTTGGTAATTTATTTTTATATGCGGTGCGGGTTTGGTAATGAAAATTAAAACCCGCAACGGGTAAGGTGCATGTTTGGTAATTTATTTACATATGCAGGTGCGAGTTTGGTAATGGAAAACCCGCACCATACCCTACCCACTGCCATCTCTAATATCACCATGTGCGTCAAGAATAAATTTTGGAGGCAATATAAATTAGAATTTATGTTTTTATATTTTTGTATGTATTTCATTTCTGTGTATTATTACATGTACTATTCTCTAAAAATATATTTTGCTAACAAGTAGTTTTAAATAAATTAATAATTAATCAAAATAAATTAATAAATAAACACAAAATAAATAACAATAAATAAGTAAATTAATAAAAATAATAAATAAATAAAATCATATACACATATATATGATTTTAGGGACAAGGGGGAAGGGGTAAAAAAATAATTTTACGGGGGACGGGGATGAGGGAACGATGATGGGTCGGGGTGGGAGCAGGTCTCTTTTGAGGTTAAAAAAATTATTTTGCATTTATTAACACTAATTTGAAATTTTAATTTTTAGGAGTAAAAATTATAAAGTTTTTTTTTTCCAGAATTAAATTATATGAAATACTCTTATTTCATTTCAAAAAATAATTTCAATAATTTCAAAGCATATATGTACAAATTTTATTTATTAAAGTAATTTTACAATTTTAATTTTTAATAAAAATTCATGTTAATAACCAAACAACTATAAACTTTTTGTCCACTCTTCCCTAAAAGCTCTACTTGAAAATTCTTAATCGTTTTATGAAGTAAAAAAGAATACATGCTAAATATATATTATGTGATGCAAAATGAAAGAAAGAATTAGAACATCATGTAAACTCTAAACTCTGTATATATAAATAGTCAATGTATGTAAATGAGAAGATACCTTAAATGAGTGTATTTTTTTTCCAAAAAAGATATATCACTTGATTTACAACTTTACATATTTTTTAATTTGAATTTGAACTAAATCCAATGAAACAACATGCTTTATGTCTAAAGAAAATATTATAGGTATATAATCTTTAATTGATTTATTTCATTAAAAGGCAAATGTTCATTACACTAAATATTTTGAGAATTTGGTATTCTCGTTCGAATGAATTTATAGGTATTCAGACCAGATAGGTTATGGACTAACCGGTCGAACCCCGATATAACTGTTGGAGTTGATGCTTGGAGCGTCAATCCGAATGATGTATTGTACATTTTATTATTTATTAATAAAATAACTACATTTTCATTTTATACCTTATTAATGGTATTGTCATTATGCATATTAGATTGATGTATAAATATGCTAAGAATGACATCGACCTTAGAATAGTCATGTAGTAATACTGGACACTAGGTGGTCCGATATTGGGATAAGTATTACTATTGTAAACTATTCTTAAATTAAATATTCTCAATCGCTGGTTTTGGAATATGGTTGAATTCCTATAACCTAGAAGACTAGCACATGTCGTATATTAGAATTAGAGTTCCAATGGTTTAATATGATTTACCATAAGCTTTGGAAGCTCGTATAGACGTGTGGGTATGGGTTGGACCGAATACTGAATGACTCACATGTGATTCCTGATAGTTGAAAGTACACACCACCGTCAATAGGAATCTCATCGAGTCGAGTAACATATCTAATCCTTTGACTATATGATATCATTTATTTTGTATGAGATCATCCACACTTTAATGCCATGTATGTCAGAAAGCTTTCATGGTCGACCTCTAGATGTTCGTTGGGTGTGGACCGATGCACCCATTAATCAAGTGCCAATCAGGATAAAATCCGTCTACCCGTATGTGCACCGTAAGGGGTTTAGGTATCCATGTAAGTAAGTCATGATTCTTAAAACTTTGACCAAAATTCATCACCTGGGGTGGATCACATCAGTTGTAAAGAATCATGGACATGTCGATATAAGATGTGCGCCTCGGAAACTTGACAGTGTATTCTATGTTTCCTAAGCACAACTCGGATAGCCTACGACAGAAGGATTTTTAAACATATGTGATGACCTCGACTTGTATAGTTCAGAAAGATCGTCTGTGTTATTCGTGTATTCGGAGGTGACCGAATTGTGTACATATTAGTTAGGCTTATATGACGAACGTGTCTAAACTTAGAGAGTCCCAATATGAAGTGTACTCGTTGAGCACTTAGGTAGCCGATTAATTTTAATAAAAAATAATATTCAACATTATAATTATAAACTAAGATAATCAAGTGTTATTGGATAACATTGATTATTTACTTTGACCTAATTGGATTAATTCAATATTTACACAAGGGCTTTGTCATAATTTCATAATTATCTCTACCATTTGAGAATATTATAGTAAATACAAATATGTAATTATAGGTTTTTTGGCTTGATTTAATTGGATTAAATCAAAGTGGCAAACATTGAACTAATTCATTTACTAATATTTTTCTTGATTTAATTGGATTAAATCAAAGTGGTAGACAAAGGTGATTAGTCACACCTAATTATACATATTTGGACAAATTAGATTAAGCCCATATAAATATTGATTAGAACTTTTATTAATTAAAAATTGTCTAAGTTTTGCTATAAATAGCAAGCTTTAGGAAGGTTTTATTAAGCTTGAGAAAGCTAAATACAAGCAATTCTTGGAGAAATTAGCTTAAGTTAGAGAAGTGTTTAGAGAAACTTTGTATGGTCTCTACAATATTTCATTTAGGAGAAATCAAGGTTAGATCTTGGAGTGAAGCTTGCTAGTATTTGAATCAAGATTGGATCTTGGAGTGAAGCTTGCAAACCTTGGAAGTTCTCCAACCATTTCAACAAGGAGAATGAGGTTGGATCTTTGTATCAAGCTTACTAGGTAATGTTTGATCTTCTCCTAAACTATGTTCTTCATTAGTAAGTTTTCATTAGTGAGACATATAATGATGAATTATGTACTGGATGCATGATTACATAACTTAAAGTTGAAATAAGGCTAATAAATTGTGTTAGGATGCTTTGGAAGTATAAACATAATATGCTTGTTAATCAGGTTAAAGATGTTCATGTTGGACATGGAACAATTAATAAGAGTTTGGAACTCTATATTAAAGCTTAGAGTTATGGCTATCATTCTAGAATCACTTGACTACCTTTGGGTGAACTAGAATTATTTATGAGATATTTCATAGTGGGATTCTAAATTGGTTTGTGTTTTGATTCAAACAAATTCATATAAGTATTTAGAATACATGTATGCTAGTTGTATAACATGTGTCAAAGGTGCTTATGATGCTAAAATTGGATTTTAGGTCTATTTGAAGTATTAGGAGAAAATTGGAAGTATTTAATATTGGTTTGAAGTAGAAAAATGCCCACTGTCTAGGTAGCGTCGCGACACCGAGCATCAGACCTAGGAGCGTCGCGACACCGAGCATCAGACCTGTCGCGATGCCTACCCTTCCACGTCGCGATGCCCAAGCTCCCGCATCACGACACGCAAAGCTGATACTTACTGAAACTTATTTTCTCTGTTTTGGAGTTTCTAGACTCTATTTTGGTCCCCGTTTTCTCCTACGGACTCAAAACAGAATGTAATTTTACAGAAAATATTTTAAAATACACCAATGTTAGATATCCACGAGTTAGACCCACTTTCGCTACACGAGACACCGATCCGACCCTAGGGGTTCCATATTTGCCCCAACAGAATGGTATCAGGAGCAAAGCTTAACCATACAACACATGTTGCATGTTAGACATGTATTTGAATCTATGCCTCTGTATTTCAATTTAATTATGCATAAGTCATATTGGATATGTATTGCATGTTTTAAATTAAAATTTTGACCTAATTATGTTAATTAATTGATTGTCATAAATCTCTCATGATTAGGTGATTACTTTATTTTAAGTAATAATATTAGTAATGTTGAAGCATTATTAGAAGGTTCGTCTTTTCGATATGGAGATAAATGAGTTCTTACTACTTATATCCAAGACTGTCATTATTGTGAGGGTATAAGTGCTTGGAACTTAGGTCGCTCCGGTAAAACATTAGATGTAGCGTGATGAGTTAACGTAGTCACCCAATTCTGTCACTGTTGTGAGGGTGTACATACGAAGCTCATTAGTGCACATTGACAAGTATACACATGGAATACGTTTTATTCCAAGACCGTCGATAGTGTGAAGATAAGAAATGGTTCATGACCAAACTAGGAGTCACATGAATATGATTGACCTTGGAGGTCTACCTAATGAGTTTATAAAGGGCAATACCATTGATAGTGTGAGGCTGGAGTAAATTTCATGGGATCCACTTCTCGCTATGAAATTTTGATAGTCAAATTTCTATTTTTCCATTAAGGGAGATTATAGAATTACATAAAGTAGTGCGGGGACACTAATAGATTTAAAATTCCATAATCAATTAGTGTTATTATTTTGAAATGAAAAATGTTCCGTTACTGTTTAAAATATTATCTTGTAGATGGCTGCCGCAAATCCATTGATGAGACTTTTGGATTATAATAAACTAAAAGAAGCCGAGAACTACTTTGTGTGGGAAATGAACATTCGCCTTGTCTTGGAGTTTGAAAAGTTGACTTATGTAACTATCAATCCATTGCATGTTGAAATTGATCCTGACTCCACTCCTGAAGAGCAAGAAACTTTTGAAAAAAGAAAGGATGATAACTTGAAGGTGAAATCCTACATTTTAGGATCGATGGTTCCAGTTTGTTGAGACAATATATAAAGGTACCATATGCCTGGCGCATTATACGAACACTCAATGAGTTGTTCGAGGTAAATCAAAAGATCGAAATATATCGGAGGTCTAAGGAATTATTACATGCTGAACTGAAGGATGGAGGAGCTATCGACATTCATGTTTTGAACATGATTGACCAGATCCGATATTTGGAATATCAGGATATTGTGATTGATGAACGGCTAGGACGTAATTTGATTCTGTCTTATTTGCCTGGAACTTATGCTGACTTTGTATTAAAATTCCATATGCATTCGATGCAAGCCAACTATGAAGAACTTCATAACATGTTACGCACATCAGAACATGATTTGAGGAAAGACAACCCCACTTTGTACCTCCATGGTGGAGCTGGCTCTTTAAAGATTTCTGGGAAATCAAAGAAAATCAAAATGTGGAAGAAGATGATTTCAAATAAGAACTCCAAGAAGCGCAAATGTGCTAAACCGCAAGTAACTCGTGATCAATGTCTGTAATACAAGAACTTTGGACACTGGAAGAAAGACTGTCCAGAGCTAAAAGGAAAAGCATGAACCTCAGATACGCTTTGTATTTTTCCTATTATTGACATCTCATTAGCATTAGATGCAAATAGTGGATGAGTGTTAGACACTGGCAGTCCTACTCATATTTGCAACTCTCTGCAGGTCATGAGGATTAAAAGAAAACTGAATAAATGAGAGATCCATCTTAGAGTTGGCAATGACAAGATATTGGATGTCAAAGCCATATGAACAGTTGTTCTAGATCTCCCCAATGGATGTAAATTAGACTTACATGACTGTTATTATGTACCCACACTTAGCAGACAAATAATATCACTGCCAATATTAGATAAAAAAAGGGATATAAAATAAACATTAAAGATAGAGATTTATGTTTATATGATAAAGATAATTTATTGAATGTGAATGTTCTTTATTTAACGGTCACTATGTTTTGGAAACATATAGAGATGTCTTTAATGTATAGGAAAATACAAGTAGGAAATCTGAATTAAATAATACTGAATTATGGCATATGAGATTGAGCCACATAGGTGTTAGACGTATATCCAAATTGGTAAAGATGTTTTGATTGAAAATATTACCTTAGATCCTTATTCGATTTGTGAGTCATGTGTGTGGTCCATTAAATCATGCCGTTCATGATGGTTTAACATACTTAGTGACTTTCACGGATGATAAGTCTAGATATGGTTATGTCTATTTGATGAGACATAAATCAGAAATATTTGACAAGTTCAAAATATTCTGAAACAAAGTAGAAAAACAAACCAGTAAATTCATCAAATGCTTTAGATCAGATCGAGGCGGTGAATACAAGAGTGAAGAATTCAAGAATTATTTAAGGGAAAATGAAATTCTTGCCCAATATAGTCTACCACGAACACCTCAACACAATGGTGTGTTTTAACGTAGAAATCATACTTTATTGGATATGATGCGATCAATGATGAGCTATACAAATCTTCCTTATTACCTTTGGGGTTACGTTTTACTTACTGCTGCCCACATACTTAATAGGGTTCCATCGAAAACTATTTATACGACCCCTTATCAGATATGGTTCAGTAGAAATTCAAGTCTTATGTATTTAAAGATATGGGGTTGTCCTGCATACGTTAGAGTTATGAAGCGGGATAAACTAGCACCCATGGGATATAAATATAGCTTCCTTGAATATCCTGATAATTCCATGGGATATCAATTCTATGATTCTAAGCAACGATATGTATTTTTTGTTCGTTTGGCCAGTTTTCTTGAAAAGGAATTTTTGAGAGAAAGTGGGAATTGTAGAAAGATTGAACTTGATGAGTTTGATCCCAACATTAAGGAACCTGAGATGGAACCAGAGATCCAACTAGGTGAATGATCTACAACACATGTTCTACGTAAGTCGAATAGAATATCAAGGCCTCATGAGAGATTATTTTTAGCATCTGATGTGAGCCTTGATGTTCTCATATTGGAGGAAACAGATCCAACTACATATAAAGAAGCAATATTGGATATCGATTTGGGAAAATGGCAGGAAGCCATGAAATCCGAGATGGATTCTATGAATGACAATCAAGTCTGAGACTTAGTTGAGCTTCCTGAATGAGTTAAACATATTGGTTGTAAATGAGTTTACAAAAGGAAGCGAGGGCCTGATGGAAATGTGGAAATCTTTAAGGCCCGAAAGGTAGCGAAAGGTTACACTCAATGTCTTGGGATTGGCTATGAGGAAACATTTTCACTAGTAGCCATGCTAAAATTCATTAGGATTCTTTTAGCCATTGCTGCATATCATAATTATGAGATATGACAGATGGATGTGAAAACAGCTTTCCTAAATGGATTTCTTGAAGATGATATTTATATGAAACAACCAGAGGGTTTCGTATCCAGTGAGACTTCAAACTTGGTTTGTAAGCTCCAGAAGTCTATTTATGGACTTAAACAGGCATCCCGAAGCTGAAATCATCATTTTGATGAGATAATTAGATTATCTGGATTCATCAAGAACGAGGAAGAACCACGTGTTTATAAGAAATTTAGTGAGAGCATGATAGTTTTCCTAGTATTGTATGTAGATGACATCATTGTCATTGGGAATAATATATGATTGATGCAAAGTGTGAAAGTCTACCTTTGCAAGAACTTCTCCATGAAAGATATGGGTGAAGCTTCATATATACTAGGTATAAGGCTCTACCGAGATAGAGTTAGGAAGCTTATATGGTTGTCGCAATCGACGTACATAAATAAGATATTAGAAATGTATGGTTTTACCAACTGCAAGGCAACAAATGTACCTTTCCGATACAACATACATCTTTCGAAGAAAATGACACCTTGGACTAAGGAAGAGAGAGTTAGGATATCTAACTTGCTATATACTTCTTGTATCAGAAGCATAATGTATGCTATACTATGTACAAGACCTGACATCAGTTTCGGCGTCAGCGTGACTAGCCGATATCAATCTGATCCAGGTAATGATCATTGGACAATCATGAAACATGTCCTGAAATATCTTAAGGATACTATGGATAATGTAGGGGTTTTTAGGGGTGAATCCGGTAACGCAGCGAAAGCGGTGAAAATCCGATTTTCAAATTTCAAAAATTTTTCTCGGAATAATTAAATAAACATATTTATTTAATATTCCAATAATCAAATTATGAAATAAAATTCAAATGAATCATATTCAAGTGGATTTACCAAATTACCATTGCTTTGTATTTTTGTTCATTTTAGTCCGAAATTGATCAAATCAATTTTGAATGATTCTAAATCATTTCTAAGATGAACTTAGCATGTTCAAAACATCAAAACACCAAAGCAACCAAAATCCCCAATTTTTCAAGTCTTGGCCGAGAGCACCATTAGGGTGCCATTTGGTGCACTTTGTCATTTCATGCATCAAAACACATCAAGATGTAATCCAATGTACATGAAACTTTATATGCATCATATACACACACAAATACACAACATATATGAAAAGCCCCAAATTTGGAATTGTTCATGAACCCTAATTTTACAATTTCCACAAATTGGACAAATTAGACCAAATACATTAAATCAATTACTTCAATCATCATTCTTCCATCCAATCCAAGTCTAAACACAATGAAATAACTCAAGATCAAATCTAGGTCATTTAAGAGTGGGTCAATAACTCTAGATTAGCAACATGGTTTCCAAAACCTTAAAAGAATGTTTATAACTACAATAGTCATACACTTCCTTCATCACACATGCTTTACACATCCACCAAAACTTCCATCAACAAAAACCACAAGGAACAAAGAAATAAAAATCCTAAGAATGTCATATATTAAAGCCTAGAACCTAAGGAACAAATTCCTTACTAATAGCAAGTTCAAGAAACTTACTAAAAATCCAAGCTTTTTGATTTTTGTCTTTCTTTTCTCAAGCTTCCTTTGTCTTTCTTCAATGGAGTTTTATGTTTTAGTAAAGTGTATTAGGTTATACTAAATGAAAAGCAAATGAAAACAATATATACTTGTGAAAGAAATGCCTTGGCCGAAACTAACAACAAGCATATACCAAATATTTTCATTTCAAATTCATTTCAAAGTCATTTAATCAACTTGACAAATATCTAAAACACTTTATGGATATTTATTTAAGTCAACAATTGCAACTAATGTCATTTACTTCAAATATCCTAACATAAGATATTTATATTTTAATTAATTTAATCATTTAACAATTAAATAATTAATTAATTAATCAAATACAAATATATTAAATATATGTATAATATTTACATTAAATATTAAAAACATATATTCATTTAGGATAAAATTCAAATAACTCATTTTGACTATTAATTAATGTGTATTTAAATTAATCAAGTATTAAATGTAAATACACAATAATAAGGCAAATGACTATCTAGTCCCTTTAGCACGTATCTTGCGTTTAACCTTTAAATGACTTTATAAATAATCAATATTATTTATTAATGTTGCTCTAGTGCTCTACGAGTATGTTTCATTATTGAGACTCTATAGATTCAGGTATATCCGTTACGAAATTAAATTTCGTGTCCATAATCTATCGACCCGTAGATTATGACGATCACGGATAATCTCGCTGAACCATACAGGTCGAGGTCATGGAAAATGTATAATTCCTCCGTCACAGGTATCCGGATAAATCCCAGAGATATAGATGTAAACGTCAAATCTCTATCGGGATTATCCAGTCAACTATTCTATTAGCAATCTCAAAAAGAATGTTAGAACTAGCTTCTAAACTTTACCACGGGCTCATGTTTTATCTGATTGCTAATCATATGGACTACATATGCTCTGATACACAGAACTGACGGATCCTATCTTGATACACATAGGACACCCTGAGGATCTATCTACACCCAACGAACATGCGGAGGTCTGATCTAAATAGATCGGTGACGTGACTGCCGTCTAAGGTAGAAGATGTCTCATGTGCCCACAATGGCATCTCAAGTCTAAGAATCACAAGTGCTACTCAACCCAAAAAGATTCTTATTGACGCTGGTGTACCATCCATTAAGAATCTTCGATGAGTCGTTCAGTGTTTATCCGCTATAAACACCTACACGTCTATACTAGTCTCCAAGACTGATGGTTCATTGAGAAACCATTGGAATCATATATTCCAGTATACGACATGTACCGGTCTCAACGAGTTTACTATACTGACCAAGTAGTGTAAACCTTGACCAGGAACTGTCTGAGAATGACAACGTCATGATACATCTCAATGTCCGTTACGACGCTTTTGCAACTGTATCATGACTAATCATTCTAGGGTCATTACGTCTTTACCATGTAATAAGATAGATTATATTATAGAAACTGCTTATATTATTCATAATAATAATGTTTTACAGAAGTATTCAACAGAAATACAACCGGGAATTGGCGCTCTGAGCACCAACCCCAACAGATAAGTTTATGATATATGGAGAAAATGAGTTGCAAATTAAAGGTTATACAAACTCCGACTTCCAATGAGATCCAGATGATAGAAATTTACATTAAGATACAAATTTACCCTTAACGGTGGTGCGGTTAGTTGGCGATGTTCAAAGCAAGGCTTAACAGCTGATTCTACCACTGAGGTAGAATTTATAACGGCTTCAGAAGCCGCTAAAGAAGCTGTTTAGATTAGAAATTTTATCACAGAACTTGGCGTTGTGCCTAATATTACGGATTCGATCCCATTGTACTATGAAAATAGCGGAGCCATTACGTATGATAAGGAGCCGATGATGCATTCTAAGTCTAAGCACGTGGAAAGGAAATACCACGTAATTAGAGAAATTATTGAATGAAAAGACATTGTGGTCTTGAAGGTTCAAATACTAGACAACATAACAGATCCGCTTACAAATGTCTTACCTCCTAAGTTATTCGATAAACAAGTGGAGGAGATGAGACTGCGGTACCATCCAGATTGGCACTAAGTAAGTGGGAGTTTGTTGGAGTTGGTGCTTGGAGCGCCAATCCGAATGATGTATTGTACATTTTATTATTTATTAATAAAATAACTACATTTTCATTTCATACCTTATTAATGGTATTGTCATATGCATATTAGATTGATGTATAAATATGCTAAGAATGACATCGACCTTAGAATAGTCAAGTAGTAATACTGGACACTAGGTGGTCCGACATTGGGATAAGTATTACTATTGTAAACTATTCTTAAAGTAAATATTCCAAGTTGGTTTTGGAATACGGTCGAATTCATATAACATAGAAGACTAGCATATGTCGTATATTAGAATTGGGGTTCCAATGGTTTAACTCGATGTACCATGAGCTTTGGAATCTCGTATACACGTGTGGGTATTAGTTGGACCGAATACTGAATGACTCACATGTGATTCCTAATAGTTGGAGTACACACCACCGTCAATAGGAATCTCCTCGAGTCGAGTAGCATATGTAATCATTTGACTATAGGATAACATTGATTTTGTATGAGATCCTCCATACTTTGATGCCATGTATATCAAAAACCTTTCATGGTCTGGCCTCTAGATGTTCATTGGGTGTGGACCGATGCACTCGTTAATCAAGTGCGAATCAAGATAACATCCGTCTGTCCGTATGTGTACCATATGGGATTTATTTATCCATATAAGTAAGTCACGATTATTAAAACTTTGGCCAAAGTCGATCAACTAGGGTGGATCGTATCAGTTGTAAAGAATCATAGACATGTCAACATGAGATGTACGCTTGGAAAACTTGACGGTGTATTCTATGTTTCCTAAGCACAACTCGAATAGCCTACGACAAATGAATCGTTAACATATGTGATTACCTCGACTTGTATAGTTCAGAAAGGTTGTTCGTGTTCTTTGTGAATCGGAGGTGGCCGATTTGAGTACATATTAGCTAGGCTTATATGACGAACTTGTCTGAACTTAGAGAGTCCCAATATGAAGTATACTCGTTGAGCACTTGGATAGCCGATTAATTTTGATAAAAGATAATATTCGATATTATAATTATCAACTAAGATAATCAAGTGTTATTGGATAACATTGATTATTTACTTTGACCTAATTGGATTAATTCAATATTTACACAAGGGCTTTGTCATAATTTCATATTTATCTCTACCATTTGAGGATATTATGATAAATGCAAATATGTAATTATATGTGTTTTTGGCTTGATTTAATTGGATTAAATCAAAGTGGCAAACATTGAACTAATCAATTTCCTAATATTTTTCCTGATTTAATTGGATTAAATCAAAGTGGTAGACAAAGGTGATTAGTCACACCTAATTATACATATTTGGAAAAATTAGATTAAGCCCATATAAATATGATTAGAACTTTTATTAATTAAAAATTGTCTAAGTTTTGCTATAAATAGCAAGCTTTATGAAGGTTTTATTAAGCTTGAGAAAGCTAAATACAAGAAATTCTTTGAGAAATTAGCATAAGTTAGAGAAGTGTTTAGAGAAACTTTGTATGGTCTCTACAACATTTCATTTAGGAGAAATCAAGATTGGATCTTGGAGTGAAGCTTGCTAGTATTGGAATCAAGATTGTATCTTAGAGTCAAGCTTGCAAACCTTGGAAGTTCTCCAACCATTTCAACAAGGAGAATGAGGTTAGATCTTTGTATCAAGCTTACTAGGTAATGTTTGATCTTTTCCTAAGTTATGTTCTTCATTAGTAAGTTTTCATTAGTGAGACATATAATGATGAATTAAGTACTGGATGCATGATTACATAACTTAAAGTTGAAATAAGGCTAATAAATTATGTTAGGATGCTTTGGAAGTATAAGCACAATATGCTTGTTAATTAGGTTAAAGATGTTCCTGTTGGACATGGAACAATTAATAAGAGTTTGGAACTCTATATTAAAGCTTAGAGTTATGGCTACCATTCCAGAATCATTTGACCACCTTTGGGTGAACTAGAAATGTTCATGAGACATTTCATAGTGAGATTCTAAATTGGATTTTAGGTGTATTTGAAGTATTATGAGAAAATTGGAAATGTTTAGTATTGGTTTGAAGTAGAAAAATGCCTTTGCCTAGGTAGCGTCATGACTCTGACCCCTCAAAGTCGCGGGCACCAAGCATTAGACCTATGAGCGTCGCGACGCCCACCCTTTCGCCTCGCGATGCGGAGACGTTCAGCTCACGCCATTTTGAGCGTCGCGACGAGGGAGTTTGGGCGTCGCGACGCACAGAGCTGATACTTATTGAAACTTCATTTTCTCCGTTCCATAGTTTCTGGACTTTGTTTTGGTCCCCGTTTTCTCCTACGGACTCGAAATGGAATGTAATTTTCATTAAAATATTAAAATACACTCATATTAGATAACCACGGGTTTGACACACTTCCGCTGCGTGGGACATCGATCGGACCCTAAGGGTTCCACATCTGCCCCAACGGTAACAACGTAAACTAATTAATATTTTAAAAAATTCCAACAAGTTGTTTAATGAAATCTTATGATAGATACTAAATAGTTTAATGATACAATAGGTGTTTCGGGTCCAAATTAGAAATCTTCCATGAGTTAATGACATGTTTGTGGACATTTCAAATCGAATAATATAAATGTTCATCGAGCTGAATCACAAGACATTAATTTGCTGGTTGTGGAGCAGCTGATCCCTCGGAGCTGACTTGAGGTTGAGGCAGAAGATGATATTTACTAATACCAAGTTCTTCAAATATTTGCTTTAGCTGCAAGACTAACTTAGATCTCCTGCTATTTTTCTCCCCATATTTCTGGAAATTTATGCTATGAGTAACATGAAGAACCATTCTTATCTTGTTTGCATCCTCAATCTCCTTCACCACCACCTTGTGTCGTGGTCTCCAGTTCTCAGGCTTGCTAGTCAAATAACTGCCATTAATTAAAGAAAACCGAAAACAAGCATCAATACCATCATATACAACATACCTTAAACACAACAATGTAGTTGCTATATGAAAGAGTTGATCCATTCTTACTCTTGTATTTTAGATTTTAGAGCTTCGATGGTCTGAATTGACACGGAAGCATCAATGACAAACTCCACAGAATCTTTCATGTTCCCAGTGCTCCTATACAAGTTGTTGATAGGTTTTGTAGCTAGAACTGAATTTGGATAAAATACTTTCTCATTGTCATATCTCACAAAGATGGTTGTTAAAATGTGGATCTCATCGACCACCATCTGTGTTGATGTAAAAATGACATCGTCAAGTAAACAGATATCTCTGGATTTATAAACATATTTTAGGATGAATTTATCAGTTACCTGTACTCCATCAATAATGCATCTATCACCTACATCAAATGGGTGCATCACATATAAAAATATGATGGATTCAAATATATTCTTGACAGTGTTACCAAACATGAATGCTGCAAGTACAAGCTGTGATATAATGAAGACAAGTGCTTGGGTTGTTACAAATCCCATCAAAATCAACCATAAAATGATGATCAAAACAATCACAATTGCTGTAAACAGCCTGTTCAATTCCCGTGTGGCTGCTTTGGCCTGTTTTATAAAATGTGACAGAGCTTTGCGATCGTTATAAACCTTTACCTGCACACAGGAAACAGAAATACCCGCAATTTAACAATACTAGATAACAATTTCATATTAATTGATTTAATTTTAACATTTTACCACCCATTTCTTAAATTCTGTCTTTGGGATCTTTCCGGTTTTTGTTGCTCCTTCAAACAAAGGCAGCAGAAGCCTAACTTCTTCTGTTATGAAGAACCGATAAAGATCCTCCTTACTAATATAACTAGTCATTGTTACAAGAGAAAAACAGTGAGATAATTCCAAAAAAAAAAAAAAAAGAAAAGAAAAGAAAAGAAAACACAATAGTTGAAACGTTGGCAAAGATATCCTTAGTCGCAACCAGGTTTAGCAACTTTGGTGAAGATCACATTACCAGCATACTCTGCTTCTGATTCGCTGTTAATACTCCGATCTCCTTTTTCTTCTCCTTCATCACGTTTATTTGAGTAAAATGACAGCTTTGTACTTCTTGCAATATCTATTACCAATTTCATGGTCCAAGAAGAAACTTTCCCGGTCATAATTTTTTGACGCTTTTGTTGACCTTTCACACATTTTTGTTTTCCTTTTAACATACCAATAGAACCAATAGATTCTCTCTCACAGTATCCAGCCATCTCCATTAATGGAGGACCGGACAGAGTCAGAATAAGATACTGATGAAAGATTGTTTCTTGAATTGGATTGAAGAATCTCTTAGACTGAAAAGAAAGAGCTAGTAACTGAACTGAGAAACTCTTGAGCAACCATAGAGCAGCTCCGACAAGTAAAGAAGCAAGAGCCCTCATTATATAATTTAGAACCTTAGTAGTCTCTTTTGATCTCTTAACTCTATAATGAAACAACAAAATAAGAGCCAAGAGAACCAATGTCAACCAAATAAAAACTGCTATAATTTTTCTCAAACCGTGCGCATAATACAGGAAACTACCCCTTAGCAAAGAGTTCCCCTTAATCAAGAAAATTACAACATTCATAAACAATCCAGCAAATAGTCGACCACAACAAATCACCAGAGCCAACACACACCATTTCCACAAACTGAAATCCCATATGACATGGTTTTGCAGTTGCTTCACAGTTAAGCTACAAATTAACAATCCCATTATGCAAACAAATGCAGTCCATTCAATCAAAAAGAAAGTTCTCTTCAATATCTTACGCTTTGAATTGTCCTTGTGATACTCCACCTCCTCCTCCTCCTCCTCATCTGAGTATGACTCTAAGTACTCGTCTTCTTCTTCTTCAGTAGATAATGTGAATTGATTTGCTGGTGGTGAATTCAACAACCGTATATTTTCTTCAACCAGTTCAGCACCACTAGTATCTGGAAAAGTGGAGAGTTGGTTTCTTCTGCTGTTGAGATTCTCATGCTCTGTTGCTTCATTATTTTCTTGGGTGTCTGCAATCTGGATCAAGACGACGTCGTTTGCTCTGTCCCTTTTCTCTCCTTTATCCTCCACTGTCCCTTTTCCCGTTTCCATTTTCCGCTATAATTTCCTTATCGTTGCGCAGAATTAAGAAAACAGAACTTGAGTTTCAGTGATTAGTGTATTCGGAGGAAGTGCTCGAATATTTTTCCCCGTCAAATAAAGTCGAATAAGTACTGCATTGGCTGCCGAGGATAAATTCGAAATTCAAACACTTTCTGCAGGAGACATTTTATGATGAAAATTTCTTCTCCCCCACCGACACATTCCCCCCACCCCCACCACTCATTCCCTGTCTTCATTTTTCTTCTCCAAAATATCTCTCCCTTCCATTTTTTTTTTTACTTTTTAAATACTTATTTTTTTCTCCACATCCACTATAATGCGTTAATTTCCCCTTAATTTTATTTCCTTATTTATTAATTTAATTATTTAATTTTATTTTTTATCTTAAATATTTTTATTTTTATATTTTTTATATTTTATTTAATAAATCATATATATATATATATATATATATATTTATGCATTTTTTTAAGTAGAGAAATTTGTTTTTATTTTATTAAAAATCGTGTTGATTTCATTTCTATTTTTGTTTTTGTTTTATTAAAAATCGTGTTGATCTATTTCTGTATTTGTTTTTACTTTATTAAAAGTCATTTATCTTATTTATTTTCGTAAAACAATGTATGTATCTACTTTTACTTTATTAAAAATTATTTATCTTTTTTTGCTTTTACAAAAGGTAGTTTGTAAATTTGAAAGTAAGATTATTTAGAAGATCATTTGAACATCTCTCCTCTCCTCTGCTCTTTCACTTTCAGCCTATCATTCTCTCTTCTTATAATAAAGTTATCCTCTTAGTAGAACATTATGGATGACTATAATTTGAGTTCATTTTCAGATAGTTGATCATGTGAGAAAGATGTTTGAAGCGATGAGCCGGGAGTGAAATGGATTAAACACGCGCATTCTTCCTCCACTCTATGTCGTTACCGACGACTCCAGGGCCACCACATGCCATCAACCGATGCATGATGGCCAAGCACACCATCCGGTGGCGTCACGCCTGTCGGCGTGGCCGGATGGCCGGTCGGTGGCCATCTCTTCTTTCTCTTGTGCGTAGGGTATCAAGTGTAAAAGATTTGACGATCTTGGCCATTTTGGAATTTCTGAAAATTTATGGGTATTTATAATAAATGTTTTGAAAATTATAGAAAAGCCCCCGTGAAGTTGCAAATAGGTCACTGATATTGGACCCTTTTAAAAATTTGCATTTTGAGGTCTTTCTAATGCAAATTTTGAAAAGTATTTCAACATGAATGTTGTTCGTCTCGGAAAAGCGAGTCCAAATGTTCAAAAATCGGCTCGATTGGAGTTCGCTTGTTATTTTTATAACTGAAATAATAAAAAATACACCATAAAAATATCTAAAAATACGTGTAACCAATCATTTCGAATTATCCGATTTCTACAGTTTCGAAATACCACTTCAAGACATTTCAACATATTTTTCAACACTCGCTCTCTTATTCTCCAATATCATTCCATTCTGAGACCAACAACTTCGATACGAGAACCTTCCAAGGTACGCCTCCATAAAATAATAAAACAATTAACTTTTTAATATGTTTAAATAATATTATATATCATTTTTCATTATAAAATTATAAAAAATGATGAATGTACAAAAAGTCGCACAAAATTTTTAACGACGTAAAGTGAAATATGAATAATGATACACTCACATACACTTTTACTTAAAATTTTACAAACTCTCTCACTGTAGCTACAGTGATTTACTGTAGATCACTGTAGTTACAGTGAGAGAATTTGTAAAATTTTAAGTAAAAGTGTGTGTGAGTGTATCATTTTTGGTGAAATATTTGTTGGCTTTTAGTGTTTTGTATAGTGTTTTCTATAATTTTTTGTAAGTGTATCACTACTAAAAATTTGTTATCCAATAAACAATATTTTTATATGATAAAATAATTAAAAAAATATTTATAATATAACATCCTAATCATGGTTTTTTAGTTGCTTCAAAGTTAAGCTACAAATTATCAACACCATTATTCACACAAAATCAGTCCATTCAATCAAGACTCAAGAGTAGTGAAATTTGTAAAAAAAAATGTAATAAAATTGAATACAAAATATCACAATTCTGCGACTAAAAAATAATTTTAATATAAATTATTGATCTTTTATGATTAAATTTTATCAATTTTGTATCTCTCTTCTCTTTTTTTTTTTTTTTTTTTTTTTTTTTTTCCCTCACAAATATCATTTTTCTTCAACCAAAACAAAAGTTTTCTTTAATATCTTACGCTTTGACTTTTCCTTGTGATTGTCCCCTGAGTATAAGACTGCAAGTAGTAGTAGAATATGCGAATTGTAGGGGTGTTCATAGGGTCGGGTCAATTCGCGACCCGACCCGACCCGTGTGGGTTCATAAAAAAATTTACAAAATTTTGACCCGACCCGAAATTTGCGGGTTGCTCAATGGGTTTGATATCCTTGACCCGACCCGACCCGACCCTATACAAATATATTATTTTTCTAAAATTTTTATTATTTTTCTAAAATTCAGCAATTAATTTTTTATTCTAAAAACCAGCTATTTATGTTATTTTATTTAATAATAATAATATCTTTAGTTTGATGCCTAAATGTTACAGTTCTCTAAACTAATAAATTAAACTCTTAACATCCCAAATGTTGTGCAAGCAATATAGTTCTAATCCATGGCTTTGATATGGGAATCCTCCAGCTTTTGTGAATACTTGATAGAGTAGTATATCTAAATTGTTCTTGAAATATTACAGATTTATATTTTTTTCCTCTCTTTTCTTTGGGCTTTATTACATCTTAAACTATGCTGTTATTTATACTCTTGCTTGTTTGTCAGTTGCGCTGTTGGTAAAGAATGAAACCTTAACTTGTCAGCTTATCCTCTAAACATTAGATTTTTGGGTTTTACAAGCAGCTTAGAATTAAGTTTATTGTGTTAATGTCTGATTGATTGATGTATAACTGAGAAGATCGTGCATATTTTTGAAGAATTGGTTCACTTTTGTCTTTAAAAATATATTTTTTTTTAAAATGACCCAACCCGAACCCGAACCCGATCGGGTTCTACTTCTCCGCGACCCGACTCGCGACCCGATTTTCCCTTGACCCGACCCGATCGGGTCTAACAAAATTTCAAAAAACCCGACCCGACCCGACCCGTGAACACCCATAGCGAATTGATAGTTTTTTTTTCTTTTGAAATTGTTGGGAATCTCCCCTCCAAACCAATAATTCTGAACTTAAATGTAGCAGGTAAAACCCCCGATTGTCTCATACTTTTACAAGAAATACACTTCCTGAATTCGAACTTAATACCTCAAGATAAGATCCCGAATCCCACATCACCAAGTCATGGAAAAATAGAGAGTTGGTTTCAGGCTCTGCTGCTGATAATACGATGTAAAATATATTAATTTCGTAACTTCAAAGGGTCATAAGTTAAACTAAAGGTATATATTTTGAGTTAATAATATATTGATTTGAAATTAACAAAAAAATATCTCTATTTCGGTTTGGCTCAGCAGATCATTCACAATATCTTTTGTTTGAACCTCAAATTACATTTAAAAAATTTCTTTCTTAATTTTTGAGATTTTTTTTCTCTTTTTATTTAGACTTCGGATTTTTTTTTTTGTTTAATATGATTAAGATATTTTTATCCTATATTAAGTTGGATTTTTCCATTTTAATAATTACGTCTTATTTAGAGTTTTAATACAAATGATATCTGTTTGCACAATTTTTTGTCAATGCACATATAAGGTTCAAACCTCCTGAGATAAAGTCCCAAAAATGGGTGATTGATTCCAAGAAAATGCCTCCAAGAGGCACAAGCACACATATTACAGTTCTAAAGATTACAAAGCTAAGAAATTAAACTATTTGCTCATTTTGAGTCTTTTCTTTTTCCTTTTTTTTTTCTTCCTTCTACACTTGAGCCTTTTATAGCGCATGATTGCATCAACGCTCGAGTAGTTTCGCCGTTTTCATCCCACTAAGCCCCCACGTTCTCTTCGCATATGTAACCACTGGATCATGCGAGCAACTGCTGGATCGTGCGTGCAACCGTTGGGTAACTTGTTAGATCGTGAGGGTCACCACCAGTTCGTGTAAGAACCGTCGAATATATCTCATAACTGGCCAACCGTTTTGGAAGTGTTTCATTCTTTCTCCATGAATCTTTACACATTCCTCGAATCGTCCCGAATTAAGTCTTTCAGGGCCGAATCCTTCTTCGTCCCATCTAGAATGACGCCATGTCTTTTCGGCCTTAGATATGTCATCCCTTTTCATCATTTGATACGTCATCCTTTTCGTCTTTTGATTCATTCGACCTCTTCGTCCTTGGGAGAAATTTATTTTCTGTTAAAAATTGTCCCCCAAATTTGCCTTGATCGTTTCGAGAGATGAGATCGAGGTGGAATTTATCAGCCAGGCGTGTAAAGTTGGGTTGATGCCACTGACTGCTTTACTGATTCGGCCTGTTGACCTTTCATTTTTATCTTTTATAGTCATTCACACGTTTCGAGGACTGTTACTTACATTTCCTATACGAATCTATCACTTTCTTAATAAATGCGTGACCTTTCCCATTACGTCTTGTCGAAAGCCATCATTGCGCTAATTAATTTGTCGTTTTTCGCATCACGTCCAGGTCACATCGTGTCTGGCACCGCCTCTTCATTTTCCCGCTCCTTCTTCTTCCTTCGAATTGGGTCATAACACCTATCCTAGGGCGAATTTTCATCTCGGCTATATAAACACAACCCTTCTCTTTTCGCTGTTTTACTTTTCCTTATCTTTTATCACTGTAAATCTCTTAACCTCTCCGCTATGACGTCTTCTTTCTTTGCTCCCATGAAAAAAACTTCTTCGACCTTCGGTGATTATTAGGCCGCCTTGGACGATCATTTGGTTGGCGTCTTTGGGGTCTACACCCTTGATGAAAACTATGGATTGTGCTCCATAGGCCCCATTTTTGTTAGTGATACAACCATTGCCATAGCTCCATTGGCCCAACTGTTCCCTTCGATTTCTAACATTCTCTTTTCCGAACCCTTGAGCGTTTCTCCTCTTACTCAGTCCAATCACATTTGCACCTGGCCCAAACCTGAATCCTCTTTCGAGACCTGGTTTCAGCGCATGAAATTGCATGTAGACATCCACACTTTTCTTGAAAACAATGGTATGCTCTCCCTCAAAGAGCTTTCATTGGCACTGCCTCATTTTGATAGGAATTTGTTCCCCACATCACTACTTTTTTGGTCTTCTGATTACAATGTTTTCCTTTTCCCTTCCGGCCCCTTGACCATCACACTTCGTGATATCGGTTCTTTGACCGGGTTAGCTCCTTTGGGTGCGAACATCTCTGCTCGTACCAACTTTCATTTTCCTCCTCCTCAGATGGACACTTCGTCATTCTCCTCTTATTCTGCTTTCTTTCATGCATTTTTCTGAGTCCGCTGGTCCGATCTCGGTGTTGGAATACACCGCTTTCATTCATTATTGGCTTTGTAAATATATCATTTGCATGCCTAGTCAGAAACCCGTGGCAGGTTATCTCTCAATCTCTTCGGACGTTGCCAATGGCCGACTTTTAGATTTGTGTTCTTTTTTGTTGGTTGCCATTTATCGGGGCCTGGCCGTTCTCCAATAACAGCTACGGTCTGGCTCTTCGCCCATTTCTTCTGGCCCTCTCTGGCTCGTCCAACTTTGGCTCAGAGCATACTTCCTTGTTTTCAGTTCTATTGAGTCAAACCATTAATTTTCTTGTGCGGGCCTTCTATTCGCCCAATTATGGCCAACTTCTCTCATTCCTTGTACCATTTTGAGTATTTTTATACCATTTCTCGGATTCCTTCTTTTTTCCCCTTTTTCTTGGGCGACAGCCCCTCTTTCGTTCATGAGCTTCCAGAATCAGATGTAGATAAATCTCTCAATCGCATCTGGCGTAAGTTTTTATGCACCCGTGATCTGATTCACGACATCTTTACTGGAGCTAATGGCAAGGCTGGGGTAGAAGTATATTCTCCCAACTTCGATGCTCGTCAATTCGGCCTTGTTCAATGATGACCTCTTCCATTATTTTACTCTCGTTCCATTCCAACAGAGCATTTCAAGGTTCTTTCGCTCTCAGACATCGATCAATGCTTGTCTGAGGCTTAGTCTTTAATAACTTCCTTTTCTTGTGACTCTTTCTCTCACAGTACATCCATCCATCCTCTTTTTGATCATTTTTACCAGCTAGCCGGGAAAGACTCTTTTCCTTACCTTCTTATTTAGTCTTCTCCGGTATTCCCTTTTCCACTAAACCTTCGGAAACAGCTGGGCCGAAGAGACTTGTTGAGAAATCTGGGCAGAAGAAGGCATGCTCCAAACATCCCAAACAGAAACAACATTCACCGACTCATAGTTCTAATTCAGATGAGCCCTTGTTGCGCCGTCAGACTAAGGTGTGTGTGTGTGTGTGTGTATATATATATATATATATATATATATATATATATTTGAGATGGTTCGTTGTTGCTTCTTGTACAGGTGTCTAGGACCGAAAAGCCGTCTGGCATGGCTGCGCCGACTCAAGCTTCTGAGTCTAAAATCCCAATCATCCAACACCCATCAGAAGAGGGTGAGGCTGTTGAACTCCCATCAAGCAGGACCGATCCCCAAGGTACAGGGTCAAATATAGTATTGGGTAGTATGGACCTGCTCATAGAGGAAATTTCAATGGACGACCCCTTCTTCAAATATCATCCATTGCGCAATCTTGTCCCCATTGTGTAAGAGCCGGATGATAAGCCTTCTCGGTTTCATCCTGGGTGGGTTGTCCCTTTGATACATAGATGGACTGCCTTGGGAATTAGGGAAAGTTATAGGGATATAGATGGCCTATTTAGTTTGGCCGAATTGGATATATTGGAAGAGGCTATGTCCCTTTTTAAAGCCGTTATCATCAGACGAATTCATAAAGATATCGAGGTTTTACATGTTACCGACTCTTCCGATTCTAATTCTTCTACAGAGACCCAGTCATCGGGCAGACCAAGCTCTTCCCATTTTGATCCTCCATTGCACCGGCCTCCTTCACCAGAACGACCATCATCCCTCATTTCTCTGTCGTCATCTCCTTGGGCAATGTCCCCTACTCCTCCGCCTTTATCTCATAGGTGAAAATCTGTATCACCTATTGGTGACGTCCCTATGACAGCCGTGGACAAGCCATCAAGTTCTAGTTTTGAGCCTGGAGCTGTAAGTACTTCTATTCTCTTTGCATAACTTCTTCAGCCTTAATCCGTTAATCCATTTTCTGTAAACAGATGCTTGATCCGTTTATGCAGTCAATCAATGACATTTTGGACCATCTTGATCGGCTAGCTTCTACTCAGTCTCAGCATTCCTCGTCCTCAGCCCGAGTCACTACAGACTTGAAGGCTCTTTGGGAGGTCGTTTGTCAATTTGCCTCCTTTACTTTACTAGACATCGGTCAGGCCGCTCTGCCAGAGAACATGCTCAAGCTAGAAAGGATTTCCTCGGAGTTATCTCGACTGCTGGCTTCTCCTATTTTGCCTATACCGATGGAGAACCGACTATTCCTCCAAGATTTACAGAATGAAGTAGTGGCCTTTATTCCTCGTTACCGAAGTATACATAGTCAGGAGGTCAGGCTTCATTCTTCAGTGGAAAAGAAAGAAGGCCTCAGTGATTCCCTTAACACTCTCCGCCAGTCCCTACGCGAAACCACAGATGAAATGATGATTGAGGAATCAATATTGCTGGATTTAGAGCGACAATTACAGGAGATCCAGCACATTGTTAAGGAGAGTCGTATGAGGAGAGAGGCCAATAGGAAAACCATTGATGCTCGATTAACGGAGGTGAATGCCTTTTTGGCATAGTATGAAGACTTGGCTCAAGTTGATTTTGAGAAGAGCCTGACCGATCTAACGAGAGCTGATAGGGAGATGCAGAAGAAGTGGCATCGGTTGAGAGAAACATTCTTAGTTTTGAAGGACAAGGACGCAACTGAGGACTTCCGACTGCCCCCATCCAATGACTAGTTTTGTATTTATTTACTCGTTGCTAGGATGTTGGATCGTCTAGTATTTGTATTTTTCTAGGACGTTAGATCGTCCATAATCAATGAAAATACATTACTTCTTACTTTTTTTTTTTATTTGGAGACCGATACATTCTCATGTTCCCATAACGAAGGCACATATTTTTTCAAGTACTTACCATTTATCACTCTAACATGCATTTCCCTATTCAAATTCCTTAAATGATAAGCCCCATTTGGAAATACGTTCTCTACCTTGAAAGGGCCTTCCCAGTTAGGCGACCATTTGCAATACGCAGGACTTTTAGTATCCAACGGTAGTATTGTCTTCCATACTAACTCCCATTTCCTGAACGATTTGGCCACGACTTTCCGGTTGTACCCCTTGGCCATATTTGCCTTATGTACTTCCAAACGGTTAATGACATCACACTTAATATCATCTAACTCTAATAGATTTTGGATCATCGCTTCACTATAGTCTTCTTTTGTCAATTCCCATTGTAACGCCACTCTTATAGATTTGACATTGACTTCAACTGGTAGTACGGCCTCTTGACCATATAATAGCTGGAATGGCGTGACCGAGGTACTTGTTCTGGGTGATGTCCTATATGCCCATAAAGCTTCACTCAAACATTCGTCCCACTGCCTAGCATTGTCCGTTATCATCTTTCGAATCAAACCTTTGAGGTTCTTATTGGACGATTCTATCTGACCATTTGACTGAGGGTAGTATGAGGTAGCGTTTACTAACTGGATCCCATATTCACTCAAGAAACACTTAACTTTTTTTCCATTCAGAGAAGTCCAATGATCTACCATCAATGTCTGAGGAATACCGAATCGATGAATGATATGTTCTTTTATGAACTTGATGATTTGTTCTTGGGAAATTTCTATTACCGGGATCGCTTCCACCCACTTGGTAAAGAAATATGTGGTGACGATGATGAAGGTATGTCTCTTGCTAGATGCATGATAGATTTTTCCTATAAAATCAATTACCCATCCTATGAACGTCCAAGGTTTAATGATGGGGACCATTTCTACTGCCGACGCTCATTGTATGGGTCCATGTCTCTGACAAGCTATGCACCCCTTCGCATATGCTCCGCAAGATTCTCCCATTCTCACCCAATAATATCCACTCCTTATGATTAACCACCTCATTTTTACTCCGTTTGATGGGCCCCGCAGACCCCTTCGTGCACCTCAGCCATAATAGTCTTAGCTTTTGATGATTCTACTTAATTTAGTTTCAGCTTTCGATTTCCTCCGTTCTCTGGGTTCTTCAAGAAATTTGTGATCTCTCTCCTCCAATCATCCCCGTTTTGGTTCTCAATGTCCAAAAAGTCTGCTTTATTCCTTTGTGTTATAAGAGCTGGTCTAATTTCTCCCATTCTGTACATATTGTCGGTCCTTATTTATTTATATCCCGAGGCTGCTTGGGCTAGCTCATTAGCTATCTCATTTTTCATCATTGAGATGTGTTCCAACTCTACGTAGTCAAATTTATCTAACAACTTTCGGGCTATTTCTAACAATGCCATGACTAATGAACTCTGGCATCGAAATGCCCCCATCACTTGTTGGACTACTAATTGCGAATCTCCCTTGATGGACACATTTCTTACCCCCATGTCAAGGAGTATCTCCAGCCCAAATATTAAGGCCTCGTATTCGGCCTGATTATTGGTGCAATACTCGTCCAATGTGATGATGAACTGAAATTATTCTCTTAAATGACTGGCAAAGGCTATTCCTATTCCCGCCCCATTCGATGTGCTAGATCCATCGAAGTACATCATCCATGGCTTTAAGCAGAATTCGCCTATTTCCATTTCCATTTCTTTGGTTGTGCTTAAACAAGGGTGATCAACTAAAAAATCGGCCAGGGCTTGGTTTTTTACGGCCTTTTGGGGTTCGTGTCATATGTCAAATTTCGACAACGAAATAGACCAAAACCCTACTCTCTGATGCAAAATTGGACGAGAGAACATGTAATTTACTATATTGATCTTTGTAACTAGATACACGGTGGTCGGCCTGAGATAAGCTCGTAATTTAGTACATGTAAAATACGAAGCCAAACATAATTTTTCCATTGGAGAGTAATTACATTCATATTTCAATAATTGTCTGCTGAGATAATAAATAGCTCTTTCTACATCCATGTTATCGTCATGTGCGATCGTTCCAGCTATGGACTGCTCCTCAGCAGATATGTAAAGCTTCATTGACCGTTTTGGCACGGGGGGTACCATTACTGGTGGCTTCGCTAAATGGTTCTTCAAGCTTTCGAAGGCTTTTTGATGCTTTTCTGTCCAGACGAAATCGTCATTTTCTTTTAGCCTCAGTAGAGATGAGAAGGCTTTGGTTTTCCATGCACAATTCGAAATAAATCTTCTTAAAAAATTGACTTGCCCTAGGAACCTTTGCAACTATTTTTTGTTCCTGAGAGGTTGAGCCTCCATGATCGCCTGAGATTTATTGACATCAATTTCAATTCCTCTATGTTGGACTAGAAAACCCAAAAAGTTCCTTGCGCTGACCCCGAAAGCGCATTTGGCAGGGTTTAATTTTAGTTTGAACTTTCTCATTCGTTTAAAATCCATTCTCAAGTGATTAAAATGCTCGTTCATGGCCATAGACTTAATTACTGTATCGTCTATATACACTTCTATGAAATCATTAATCATGTCATGAAAGATCAAGTTCATGGCTCGTTGGTAAGTGACCCATGTGGTTTTTAGACCGAATGACATCACTACCCACTCGTAACATCCTAAAGACCTCAGGTATCTAAAAGCCATTTTATGAATTTTATTTTCGGCATTATAAATCTGGTTATACCCTGCATACCCATCCATGAAAGAATACACTCGATATCCCGCAGTGAAGTCTACTAAAGAATCTATCGTAGGCACATAGTATTGGTCTTTTGGCGTTGCCAAATTTAAATTTCTAAAGTCTATATAGATTCTCAATTTTCCATTATTCTTTATGACTGGGACGATGTTTGACAACCATTCTACATATCTGGTCGTCTTGATGAATTTTTCCTTTAATAGATGTTCGATCTCTTTCTTAATGTCAGGTATGACATTGGGTGCAAACTTCATGGGGAGTTTCTTATATAGTTTGGCATAATAGGCAACCTATGCCATACCAAAATTTTATCTAAACCAGGCATTTCTTCATAGTCCCAAGAAAAATAATCTTTATACTTTTGTAAGAGAGAAATTAATTCTTCACGCACCTGGGCACCAAGTTTCTTACTGATATAAATGTCGCGTTTGTCGCCCTCATCTCCTAGGTCTACTTCTTCCAAAACATCTTGTGCCCTTATAATGTTCGTCTTCTGATGTCCATTCAGGGTGTACTCTAAATATTTTTCTTTCTCCTCTGGTTGCTCGTCCAAGTCATTTTTTCGTTCGTCCAAACATTCCAACGAAGCTAGAAATCCAGGGTATAACTCCTTAAGAAGCTGATTTTGTGTTGTCCCCCTTCTCTGTGCTTCAACGTTCACATCTATTTCTTCTTCTACGTCCGTTAGTTCGTTGTCCGAGACCTCTCTATTTTCCGTGGTGAGTGTTGCAAAGTCTGTCTCTTCCTCGTCATAGATATCTTCACTCCTTCTTGTTTGAACTTTTCAGACAGCAAGTAATGATTAGCTACAACCGGTGGCATGTTGCCTCTAATTTCTGCTTAGGCTATCCTTTATAGATTTTTGACCTAACGAGCTCTTCTCTTCTTTTCTTTTCCTTTTTTTATGCAAAGTATTTCTTTAGCTTGTCCAAGTTGATGGGTTTCATGGACTCGTTTCCTTCCAAATCAGACAATCACACTACTCTATTCTTCATGATTTTTTTAACCAGATAAAGCCCCTCCAATTGGGCCTGAACTTTCCCCTTGGGTCCATTGCTAATCACCTCGACTGTTTTAGCATTAGATCCTATTCTTTAATCCTGTCGTGCCTAAACTTTTTTTTTAAAAGCTCAAGCTATTCACTTTTGATATAGTTGCGTGTGATAAAATGCCTTCATCCTCTACTCCTCTAATAGAGCTAGTTGTTCAAATCTATCTGCAACCCATTCTTGTTCGCAAGTCTGTCTCTATTATAACTCTCATTTATTGTACTTTGATCTCTACCAGAAGTACTGCTTCTATCATATACACCAAACAGTAGGGTGTGGCTTCTGTTGTAGTTTTGACCGAAATTCTATACCTCCTTAATGCGAACGACAACTTCTCTGCCCAATCTTTGTAAGTTTTTGTCATCTTAGCCAGGATCATCTTTAGATTTTTGTTGGCAGCCTCTATTGCCCCATTTTCCTGCTGCCAATATGGTGAATACTTATATTGCTCAATCCTGTACTTCTGTAACACGACTTTGGTTTCTCCTTGAAATTACACATCATTGTTTGTCACCACATTGTGCATCATTCCATATCGACACATGATATTTCAAGCTATAAACTTTGCCATCTCTCTGGATGTGACATTGCGAAAGAACTCAACTTTTGTTGGAGTTGGTGCTTGGAGCGCCAATCTAAATAATGTATTATACATTATATTTTATTATTTATTAATAAAATAACTACATTTTCATTTCAACCATGTTAATGGTAATTATTATGTCATAATGCATATAAGTGTAATTATAAATATATTGAGAATGACATCGACCTTAGAATAGTCATGTAGTAATACTGGACACTGGGTGGTCCGACATTTGGATATTATAACTATTATAAATGTAGGCACTGCATTTTTGCATATAAGCCCGATGATGAGTCTCGTATGGAGACACTACCTCTTTAGTTGTGGAAGCCGCGGGAAACGGACATTGGAAGGGTAAAGTTGGAAATTAGCATTTTGTCAGATTTAACTCGCTTGTTTCGCTTCGGGTTCGCTTGTTGGACCTCTGTTTTTAAACACACCAAGCCCAATCCAAAATAATTAAAACATTTAAAATGCATGTCACAAATTAAATTAAAACCAATTAAATTAAATCACATTCCTAAACTAAATAAGTCCAATTAAATTAAATTAAAACACATATCACAAATTAAATTCCTTTCCCAAATTAAAAGATTCAAATTAAATTCCATAAATCACATTCCTAATTTAATTAAATCACCTACCAATTTAAATAAATCATATCCTTAATTAAAAAAAAAAAAAACAAATCAAAACAATTTCCCTAATTAAAGATTTTCCCTATCACATAATAATTAAAAATATCTCCCAATTAATACAAAAATTCTATTCCTTCTCCAACAAGGTAAACCCCCTCCATTGGCTTATAAAAAGAACCCTTAACCCACACATTCAACCCTGGCTGATTCTCACAAAAAAACACATCAAATAAACCCTAAACACTCGGCTCTCTCTCCTCTTCAACCAGCACCCAACGTAGCAGCCCTTAAGCCACAACCCACTTAGCTTCAACACCTAATCACGTCTTCACCCATTCACGCCAACAGCTCCTTCACACAAAAAGTAATTCACGCCCTAAACTACAAACATACTGCCTCCATTACCCGCACACTGCCACGCATCCAATAGTAATTCACACACCACTCACACATTGCCCCTAACCAGCCAACGACTCACACATTGCTCTTGCCTTCACCAGCCTGCTCCACGCACCATAAGCCCACAATTCACACCCCCTCAGCACGTCACTCCCTCTTGCCTTCAACAGCCCCTCAACCTTCACACAACTCACGTAAGCCCTTCACTGCCTTGATTCACGCACAATAAATGACCCCTCACACTAACCTAATTCACGCACACACCCCTCACACTGCCATCATTCACGCCAATAATGACCCCTCACACTGCCCTGATTCACGCTACTACACGTCCCTTAACAGCCAGCACACACAGACCACTTTGCCACACGTCCCTCTAACCACTGACTAAGTACAAACCAACAAAGACACATGAGCGACAAAAGCCCCTGACCAAAACATAAACACTAATCAGCAGCAAGCCAAAATCACGTGAAAACTGTCCCAAAACTGCCCAAAACAGTCCCCGAATTAACCCAAAACTGCCCCTAAAAAACCGCCAAAACAGTCCCCTAATTACCAAAAATAGTGACCAGAAAATACAACAAAAACAGCAGCGAAACGGAGTGAAAACAGCAGCCCAGACAGCGAAACAGCGAGGAGAATAGTCGGATTAGAGAACCAGAAAAGTTACCGAACATCAATCCTTCTGACGGCCGTGTAACGCGCTTTCGAGAGACAACAAAAGAGGTTAGACCTGAGGACACCCTTTTTACTTATTATCTTTCGTTTCTTTAATTTATTTTGATATATTATCGTATGAGAGTCGTTTGTTGAGGCATGATGTGAATTCCGGATGAACGGAATGTGTGTTCTCTTTTATGGTATATCGGATGGAAACCCAGACGTAAATTCCGTAGCCGAATCCGAATGGACGGTAGTGCGGTTTGTACTCGGGATACAACGCCACGTACTACTTAAGAGACACATGTATTTCGTTTTATCCAACCATGTATTTGAGCATGATTAGGTTGCTAGTACGTTATTTATCTTTATAAGCATGATTTAGTCTGGTATGTTATTTAGTTATTTAATTTTAAGCATGATTAGTTATTTATTTTGCGTTTAGAATTTGCATTATGTTTATGTTGTTATTTGTTTTCTGCATTATATCGAAGCATGTTCACGGGATTGCCGTGTGTTATTGTGCGTTTTCTGTGGTGATAACTTACTTTTCAAGCATGCAAACTTAGACATAGGATTTATCTTTATAAACATGGACTAGATATAGGTTGTTCTTGAGCATATTGCGTAGATTCAATTAAGATATTGCACAAATCACATCATGAAAGTGGCATAAGTAAGAGATCATTTCGAACCCAATGGTTTGAGGTCTTCCCTTGCGAGGGGTGAGTGCGGCCTTAAATCTCATTTTCCCGGGTCACACCGGGTGGCGACTCCATGTTATTTCGTACTCCCAACTAGGCCGCGAGCCTAGAACAGCGTCGTCAAGTTCTGTGTCCTACAGTCTGGCGACTCCACTGGGGATAGAGAATTGGCCCGAAATAATGTCTTGTAGTATTTGTGATTTGTGTTTTAGTTAACCGTGTTTACCGTGGGTTGAAAGAGGTTTAATCAAATGCACTTTTAAGGCTATCTAATGGTATGGTGTCTTCCTTCATTCACTACCTTTCTATAAGGAAAAGCTGTGAAGACACCTAGATAATCATCTACTCGTAGCCTATTGTGATGGACTAATTTGGAGGACTCGTTGTTTATTCCTAACACCAAGCGATAAGAGCCTAAGGGGCTTGGGTACTTAAGAGAGCCTCGATCCACCCTCCCTCTAGGGAATCTACAATGGGAAATCCATTTGACAGTCAGTCACACACCATAACTCGTTAGCACGTACCGTAAGGTATAAAAAAGGTGCGCTCACTTGGTCGCTCGGACCCTTGAGTGGGGAGACCTAGTTGTGGGCAATCCTTCGTCGACGGGAGCTTTTATCTATACCCCTGTAAACCCGCGTATGAACTATAGTTGTAGGATCAGTAGAGACTATTCATTTATGTTTTGGACCATTGTCATTTGGATTCAGTTGGACTTGTTGTCATGATATATGGGCTTGTTGGGCCATTTAAACTGGGACGAGTCTGTGCTTTATGGCAATCGGGCCAAAAGTTTCTAAAATGCTGATGGGCCAACTAGTGTAAAATTCTTATGAGCTTATATATTACAAGCATCGCACGCATCTTGTAACATCCCGAGTTATTTTAGAATATTAGCATAAATTTTACTTTTCACGCGTGCAGTCGTGTCCTAGCGCAAGGTCATTTTTTATTAGAAAATAGGGATTTTCTTTTCAAAAAAAAAAATTACACTTGAAGTATTAAAATTACCATATTAATAATAGTAATTCTAGATATTTCTAGATATAAATATACACATATATTATTTGTAATTAACTTTAATTAATTCACACACCTAAATAATATCCACAAATCGAGATTTTTCATTTGTTATTATATATAAGTATGTACACGTGTGAAATAGAGGGGGACACACAATACACACAATAACACAATTCATTATTCACACACAGAAGACCAAAAAAAAGGGGGAAGTCAGCAAGGCCGAAAGAGAAGAAAGAAGAGCAGGCAGGGAGTGAGGACAATTGAGAGAGATTGAGAGAGTGAGTGAGAGTGAGAGAGAGAGAGAGTGGGCGCGGGTCCTTCGATGTGTTCCCTAACAGCGAGCAGATAATAGCAGAAGCAATATAGGGCGTAGGCTGAAAGAGACAGAGAAGAAAGAAAAGGGGAAATCAAGGAAGAAAGAGGGCTGAGGGTGGAGCCGAAAGAATGGGGAAATAAGGGAAAAATCGGGAATCACAAGGGAAAAAAAAATCAATGGAGCAGAACCAAGAAAGAGAAAGGAAGACAGAGTAGAGCCGAGAAAGAGGTAAAGAGAGATGATCAGCCCCGACCATGGTTGGCGTGCCTCCAGTGTCGGCGAGCCTCCGATAGGGTGGCAGAGAACAGAACCCAGCGAGAGAGGGAGAGAGAGAGAGCAGCAAAGAACCGAGAAAGTCCAAGAGAGATAGAGAGAGGGACCGAAAGGATAGAGGGAATGAGAGAAATTGGGAAACACCCAATTGGTAAGTAACTATGTTTATAATTTCTTTGGGTATAATTAATTTCATCATTTGGGTGTGGATTGAATTTTAGGATTTGACTGTAACCCTAGGATCTTGGGGAATTCCGGTATATCCAAAATTGATAATGGAATGTTGTTATAGAGGAAAAGTAGTTGAATGTATGAATATGGTAATAGCAATGGTAGTAGTGGGAGTATAAGACGTGACAATAGGGATTGGGGTGAAGTAGGCAGTAGTTAGATAACAATAAGATTAGGAGCAGTAGGGACCGTAGAGTCAGATTCAATTTGACTTATGGGAAATGGGTTAAAGGAAATAAGGAATTAAAGATGAAACCAAGAAATAGGAGTTAGCACTGTATTTGAATATAATGAATAAGTTAAGAATATGTTAATGGAATTAATTTTTATATATATATATATATATTATTTCGAAAATGGTTTAGTAAAGTTAATAATATGGTAATTGTTAATGAGGGGTTTTGAGTAAAGCATGATTATTCGAGTAACTGGATGATAATTTTGATATAATATAGATCTTGATGTAGTATAAATAGCTTATAAGAAGCCGAAGATGTGATGTGCTTAATCAGAAATGTGTATGTTAGTCGATATATCCATGTGATTTGGAATTTATTTTATTTTCATGCATGAATTTGTCCATTGTTTTGAAAAGTTATTTGGTGAAGTTTATGGATCATGAATGTGATGTGCGGTTTAGAAGTTTGGAGTATTGGGACTAGATTGAAATAAATACACATAGAGTTACAATAGTAATGGTTTGAAAAATACGTAAGTATTTGTATATGTATATATTTGGCTATATAAGGTGACAAAGTAAGTATATTCATGATGTGTATAATTGAACATGAACATAAGCTTTGGCGCTTATAAGAGTAAGTGCGGATGAATTAGTACTTTTGCATATTTGAGTAATGATGTGTGTTATAGGTTAACTAGAACTTAGTTTTTATAAGAGGGGTTATGTTTTAAAGTTCAATTTAATTCTAGCATTGATTATTTTCATTGAACATCTGTATTAATGAAAAAGCAGAAAATGAAACTTAAATTTTGTGAATTTGTGAAACATGAATTATGCGAAACGTATAAAAAACTATAATTAACTATATAAGGTAAATCTTGTATAGGATAGAGCGTGTATGTATATAAATAATTTTAATGTACTATAAGTATGATAATAGAATAAAATTGATGCGATGACATGTATGGCATTTTGAGATAAGTTTTGTGTAGGCTTAGAATGGTACATGTAAATGAATAATTTTAGAGTATTATAGATATGCATGATTGAATGCATGTACACGTACGATAGTATTAAAGCTAGGATTATTTTAGAAATTCAAAGTATTTTTTTTAGAAAAGCTCATATGCTTTTGAAAGAAATGTTTTCAGAAACTGTTGATACAGCTTTGATATTTAAGAATGAGTTTTATATTTTTCGGGGCATGAGGCAAAAACTCACCCAGTATGTAACTTGAGATTCAGATGGAATTGACGGATATAGTCACATGTGCACATGTGGAGGACTGATGGGACGCTCTCAGATCCTCGAGCAGGACTAGGGGCTACAGGGTCCCAAAATCCTGATTTTCAGAGATGCCCGGTTGAGTTATGGTCCTGGGCATCGAGTACACCCAGTTGAGTTATGGTCCTGGGTGCAGAGAGACGTCCAGTTGAGTTATGGTCCTGGACGTAGATCAGTTTTCAGTACATAGTTTTTCAGATTTTCAATACCCAGTTTTCAGAAATAAGATTTTTATAAACAATTCTCAATTTTCAGATTTTCAGGTTTTCAGTATTCAGATTTCAGAGATCAGGAAGACAAGTTTTATAAAGATTATCAGAAAGCAGTTTTCAAAAAACAATTTTTCAGAAAGATTTTAAAATTTATTTTCATTATGCATGGCATAATTAAGTAAAACCTAATTCATAAGTTATGCATATTGATCACATATATATATCTCAGAAATCATTTGACTTGCACATAGTTAACATGATGCATGATAGCATTAGCACATTTATATGTATATTTGGACAATGTTTGTGTAAGTAGTATATTTACAAAGGAAGAATCTATCATAAATAATAGTGCATGATAACATGGCCATATATGCATGTGTATACTATTGATAATAGTGTGATGAATGCTTGAAAGAATGAATATGTTATAGATCCGATTTGATGATATTTCAATGTGTTAAAAGAAGGATAACTATAGTAAGAATCTGAAGTGGAACTAGTAGAAGATTAATTGGAAAGAAATAAGATATCAGAGTAACGCAGCGAAAGCAAGTGTTTTGAGTTTTGCAGGTTGGTGATTCGATCGATCGACCACAAATACCAGATCTTGAGGAGTCGGATAGTAGCGTTGCAGTCAGCCAGTCACCAGGTCTTGGGAATATTAGAGTCAACTGGTAGACATTAGTTGTAATGAGTTTGAGTTTGTAAAGAGTTTAAGTTGTATAAGTCAAGTTTGTAAAAAGTTTTTGTTTGTATGTACTTTCGGGCATGGAGCCCAGTGGTATTATGTTTGAATTGATTATTAGATTGTGTTGGGCCCTGTAGGTTGTTATTTGTGTTGGACTCTGATCCAGGTTGCATGACATTTGTCAAAGGTCATGCCGAACTTTCGTCAAGAGTTAGAGGCTTATGGAGGCAGGATTAGCCTGTCTCCTGCCGGTAACATCCTAGCCTAGGTGGGATGTTACACATCTCATGCATACATGCATCATGTTAACCCCCGTGTTTTAAAAGCCATCATAGATATCCGTTGGGTTAGGAAAAACAAGACTTGTCAAAGAAGAGTTTAGCAAACATTGACATCGGGAAAAAGGAAGCCGAGAAACAGAAAATTTTACGGCAATGATAGAAAGACCATGGTGGGTCCAAAAAAAAAAAGAAAAAAAAAGAAGAAAAAAAAAAGAAAAAAAGAAAAAAAAAAAAAAAAGAAAAAAAAAAGAGAAAAAAGAAGAAAAAAAAGAAAGAAAAAAGAGAAAAAAAAGAGAAAAAGAAAAATTGTTTGTTTTTAGTCCTTAATAGTTAGGCATAAGTCTGATGATGAAATTGATTGCTTTAGGGAGAAATCTTAGAAACGATAAACTCTTGATGTGTTTTTATCTGATACTTTGAATAATTGATCTATGTTAGACTCGTAAGCACTTCACTATAGGTTCTTAGCGGTGAAAGCCTGAGTAGTTGGCAAGGTGACTAGTTGAAGAAATTATAGGTCGGTGAATGACCGTTTGCTTAGATGTCTATCTTGATTTGCTTATGTTATGATGTGTGGTATGATTGAAAATGAAAGAAAAATCTCTAAAGAAAAGAATTGAACCACATATAACCGATAAGCGTGAAGCTACCCATGGGCGAGTATTAGGACCACCGTGAGGAGAAATGCTACCTTAAAGGGTATGTGTGTTAAAAAAAAGAGAAAGAAAAAAAAAGTGAAAAAGAAAAGAAAAGAAAAAAGAAGTTCAAAATGAAAAGAAAAAAGAGAGAGACAAAAAAGAAAGAAAACCATACCACATTGAGCACAGAAAAGCAACTGCAGGCATAATCGAGACATCTAGGTTGGTTTGACCCATCAGTCCCAATTTTTGAAACGAAATCATCGAGTTAGCTTACCTAAGGATTAAGCTGTGAAAGAACCTTTGCACACACACACTTTGAGTCTGGCATAGATCATTTATTCAAAGACTTGGATTTGATTTGCATTGGGTGTTTTGAAAGTTCTATGGTTTCATTATTGAGCATTCTTTGAGGACAATGATATGTATAACTATTGGGACTATTTCATAGTATGTAATATAGTATGATGATATAGAAGGCCCCACCATGTGGTTCATCTTGACCAAGTGCAAACAGTGAAAATCATAAAGCTAAATTCAAATCTCATACTCCCTATTTAGCTCAAGACTTAGGGTTTCTTATAAGGTTGAGATAACACACAACAATCAACCTCCATGCCCATATTCTCATCAAATGGGACCCCAAACATGTTATTATCATCACCATATCATTTATACCATCATAATCAAGCATTCAAGATTTGGGTTAACATAATCTTACCTCAATCCACTTGATTTCTTTATACTCCACAATCCTTTATTGTTGTTTATCTTCTTTCTTTCTTTATCTTCTCTTTTTCTTCTTCTTTTTCTCTTTCTTTCTTCTCCTCCTCCTCCCCATTCTTCTTCTTTTTCTTCTTCTTCCCCTCTCATTCTTCCATATTTTTGCTTCTTCTTTTTTAATTTTTGATATTCATGAATAGTGTATCTCTTTTATACTTGACCATTAAAAAAAGAAGAAATATGTGGAATTTTCAATAAACTTGTAGAAATTATTAGAATGCCCTCGGGTATTATTCATTCGAAATTTTGATCTGTATTTTTGGCCTACTTCTGATTTGAATTTTGAAAAACATTCAACGAAAAAGTTATAGATCTCGATCTTAGCTTTCCGACGATATAAGATTCATAAAAACTGAGTTTGTATGAGAAAATTACGGCCCAAATACTATGAGCCGCTCGTAGTAGAATCTTATAGAATCCCGCATCAAAGTTTTAAAGAATTTACTGTTCATCCATAAAGTCGTTCTGCGAATGTATATATACTCGAACATAAATTATATTACGTAACACTCATCCCGTGGTGTAACAGTACTACAGTCAAGGAGTCAACAGTGGTAGGGACCTACGGTCGTTACATTCAGATTATTCATAATTTACACATGCGTATTAAATAATGTGTATTTGTATATGATACATAATTTAGATTAGATACACATTATTAACCAATTAAATTTTGACACTTGTTTTATTATTATTATTATTATTAATTAATTAATTAATTGTTAATTAATTATTAATAATGATAAAATGGAAGAATATTATTGGAATATTATTCCATAATATTATTTTATCTTGTTGTTAATTAGTTAAATTAATTAATTAATTAGTTTATTTATTTATTTATTTAGATACGAATATTATTGGAATATTCTTATTTAATTGGCAAATTTTGTTTAGTCAAACCATGGAATTTGGACGCATGGATTTAATTAACAAAAATATCAAAATATTTATTTTTAATGGATAAGATCATAGTGTGTCAAAATCTTGGCCATGAAAAAAAAACATTTTGGCTAAAAAATGGTGTAATTTTCGGCTAACATGGGGTTTTACTATATAAATGGAGTTTGTTCCATTTTGTTAGGTTTAGCCACATCTCGTGAGTTGAGAAATAAAATAAAAATTGGGTTAGAGTTTTAAACTAAACAACACCACCATAAGGAAGAAAAATTGAAAAAATTGGAATTTTTTTAAGGTAAAATCAAATTCCTAATTTCTATTTCTCTATATTTGGTTTCTTAAGCATGCAAAGTATGTATAAGATATGTATGTTGCATGTTCTGTTTACATATGTATCTTGGATATATATTCGGTGTAAAATTTGGTGTTGGTTGTTTAATTAACCTTAGTATTTTTCTTTTATTGAGCATGTGTATAAAGATTAATAAGTGAATTAATCTCAAAATTAAAATTGTCATTCTAGAGTGATATTTCCACTCAAATATTTCCTAGAATTGTTCTTTTAAGTTGTGGTGATTAAATTTTGGTGAAAATTAATTGGATTAATTTGGTAAATAAATTGAATTTAGGCATGCAAATGGAAAAAACAATTAAAACTGGATCATATCTGATTTTATTATGTATAAAATCATATTTTTCATGTAAAAATATGTTATTTGGATGATTTTGGATGTGTATTGGGTGGTGGATAAATTCTGAAAATTGTTCCCGGATGAAAAAAATGAGAAAATGACGAAATTCACGTCTAAACGGGCTTGTTTAGTTGTGGCTGTGAAACCAGCTAATTGGGCACTGTTCGAGTAGCCCAAGGGCTGACCGAACACTACCCAAGTGACTGGGTTGGCTCGGCTCGGTGGTTGGTCAATCGATTTGACCGATTGCCTGTTACGTGTAGTATTTGTCGAAAAATATTTTCGTAAAATAATTCATCGTGTTTCGAAATATATTATGTTATTAATTTTAATAAATAATATATTTAAACTTATTTGGGTGAATTAAAAATATTTGATATTTATTAATTCGCACGAAATTTTTTTAAAATGTTTAAAAACATTTTTTGCCTTCCACCGCGCCTTTCCGCTGCGCTTACCCAAACACTTATATCATTTTTTTCATATAATTCATCCGATAAGAACTAGATTTAACTGAACTTGTAAATAGACTTACTTATCATGTTACTAAATCTAAAAATTGATAATTTCTGAAAGCCGTCTGTCCTTCCTGAAAACTGTAATCTGGAAACTATAATATGCATCATCTATATTCTCATAAATCATCCATATACACAATCACAACAAACATATATTGAATCTAAAAAAGTCAATATTCGTGAGGATACCTCCACTAGTTAAGAGGATTTACTGTACATGGTCCATATCCTAGAGCCGTATCAGGATAAGGGGATAATTGTATCTGACGTCATGGAGAAAGCTGTATGTAGAATCGAAATCTCTGTACTGAAAATTGTAAAATTTTATTACAAACTCTGAAATCTACATGAACTCTATAAATCAAGAAATCTCATAATCCGTTGGAAATCAATTCTTTTTAAAGCTAATCAGTTATAAAGAATGATTCAAGAAAATCTTCATAAAATAGATGAAATCAATGACTCGAGTGTTCTGAAAAACTGAAAAAGGCTTTATGGAAGCCTTTAGAGCCTGGAAAATTAAATAACTCTGTTTAATCCACAAACCTATGTAAACTCTTGTAAGTCATATCAAAAAACATTATCTTTATAAAACTCGTTATAAAATCAAATCTTCGGGAATCTCATTTGAATTTTTTTTTATGTAAAACTAATCCTAAAACAAAATCTCTCATCCTTGACCTAACTTGACTGGATGAATCCGAGAATCAGTCAACCGGGTCTCTAGTGTCTAGGGGTGTTATATATCGTCATCTCTCTAAACACCTAACTAGTGCTATGGGGCGTTACGTATCGTCGTCCGTCTGGTCTTAGATCAATATCTGAACTAGGGTACCTATGGGCGTTACGTATCGTCGTCCCTCTAATCCCAAATCTCTATCTGCTCATGTGCACATGGTTTCTCTCTGAGTATGCAAAATGCTTTTGCATCACCATAACAATCATACGAACATGTATGTCATGCGATGCAATGCATTGCAGTGCCATCATCCATATACAAATCAGCATAATCAGTCACAGTCAATCACGAGCTAATGACATCCCAGTCATCCAATACATACAAAATGGGCACGTGTCCCATCTCAACAATCACATCCATATGCAACATGATCACAAAAAACATCAGACATATCAACAAATCTCATATAACTAGATCCACACTCGGATCAAAACTGTTTTTGTCCAAAAATAAGACTGAAATTTATTTAGAAATATCTATGAAAGCATTTCTAAAACTCATGTATAAAAATTTGGCTTTATCTGGAAACGTTGTAAACTTTAAATCTGAACTATATAATATATTATACATGCTAAAATAAGTTTCTGAAATACATCTCGTCAAAGTCTCACCCACATTTCGAACATCAAACATATCGCATGAACATCTCAATCATATGACAAATATCAACATATCATCATCCTCATACATCAAAAACATCCATAGTACTCATACTCTGATACGAAGTTCGACTATACATACCAACATCATAGAACTGCATGTTACTGTACCAAATTCTGATTTTCAATACCGGGATACTCATAGCTATGCCATCATTGCAGTCGAAATCAATCACATAAACTAGGTATCTATATCAGGTGGATACGTTATAGTTACTGATCTAATATATTTAAAATATTCATCTATTTCTTATATCGGTCATAGATTTCATAAACACGCACACACATGCCTATACTCATATTTTATATCTTAATATCGCTATTATATTCTGCATGTATCTATATAATTCTTGACACCTTCCATTTATGTCTCTAATAACCTGTAACTATGTATTCTAGTTTAAGTACACTCACACACACAATATGTATTTACAATTATCTGCTCTACTATAATATTTACTTAAGGCAAACCAACGGTGAGGTATTTACATGGAGTCTCGTGCTGATCTTTCTCTTTATCCATTTGTAACACAAAATACGGATGGTTAAAATCGTCAATCATGGAGAACTAACTGATAGCATAAACTTCTCGACTTTTTGGTAACACCCAAATCAAGTTCGTTTTCAATGATTTCATTTTCCTTCTATAATACATCCAATATAATATATTGGTAGCATTAGATTCAGTTTCTGGCTAAAATTCAGAAAATCTTCCGAAAAGTCTGAAAATATTACGGACAATTCCGAAACTTTTCGGATATTTTCCATTCCATCTAGAACACATCTAACACTCATATTATATCATTATACATTGTTCTAGGTCATTCCAGTAGCTCAACTATGAAAATTATGCATTTTAAGAAATTCTTCTAGAAAGTTTCTGAAAACACTGCGGAATGACCCTGAGCCCTCTGAACCTCTCCGAAATTACTAAGATATTATCATATTATCATATTTAAGCTATATCCATAATTACATTCATCAAGGCACATATACAGTCGAAACCCGATTTTATCAAAAATTCACTTTACCTATCGAATAGATCTAATTTGCTCAGATTTCATTCGAATTCCACAAATAGCTCATATTCAATATATTCTAATGGAATCAATTCCTTACATTTCAATACATTACACTACGAATCTACGGGGAGAATCCGAACATAATACGATAAACTTGAAAAATTCAACTTTTTACTAGGATGTCTTACCAAAATTCTGAGGGTACCGATAGACTCACTATGCCCCCACGAATGTGTAGGAATCAACGAAATTCGAATTGAAGCACTTGAGAAAATCAGACATTGTCTATCTGAATATTTCTCTCTTGATTCATGCGAAACTGGGCATCGTTACGTAAAATTGACACTACAGCGTTGTAGTACTCTCTAAGAACTTCGATTTGATATATGGTTTGACCCATGAAGGTGCTCGAACGGGCCGGATCAAGTCCGTTAATTATGCAACCTTTCTCCATTTTTTCTCTTCGCTCCGACTGCCAAATGGATGATCGCTGGCCACCACGTGGCTGGCCTAGTCTAGAAGAAGCCGACGGTGCCGGTGCACACCGTCGAGGGGGGCCGGCCGGCCGTGCGCCAGCCATATTTCCTTTCTCTCTCCCCTTTCGTCTCCCGCTGTATGTTTGTAATGCTTTAAGGACCTTTTTGTAATAAGCTGAAACTTCTGGATTTTATAATAAATTTTCAAAAATTGTAATCTGGTCCTCGCATTATTGCACTTTGGCCTCTTACATAAGGTTGAAATTGAAATCAGCTATATTGAGGCACTTTCACTCGAAATTTGGAAACGTGTTCAACACAAAAATTCTTCGTCTCAGAAATAAAAATGCAACAGTTTAAGAATCACCTTAATCAGAGTTGTTTTTCTATTTTTATAGTCGAAATAACAAACTTTCTTCGTATTAAATAATATACGTAAACCGCGTAAATGGTCATTTTGAATTATACGATTTTCAATGGAAAAAAAACTCCATTTTAAAATATTTCGTGTTATATTTCAATACTTAAACTCTTATTCTGCGATATTGTCTCGTTCTGAGACTTGATCTGCAATACGAGAACCTTCCAAAAAGAATTTCAAGATTTTACAAAAATCAGGTCGGGATTTGGGACGATTGTTTTGTCATGAATATCAAATTTTAACCTAAAATGTCTCGAATCCTGATCTGAATTCAGGGTCCCACATCATTTGGTTCGAGATTCGAGATGATTTTTCATCCAAATTCAAAATACCAATCGAGATTCGAGACTATTATTCATCCCGAATAATAATCGAGATTTGACATCCTACCTCATAATCTTACTGAGAGATAGTATTTTTGGAAAATATGACATTTTATTTAGGTTTTAAATATCATAGGGTTTTGATTAATTTTATCGAATAGTAGATGGTTATACTCATTATATGCGCCATATGATATTTTTTTATCCAACAAATCTCTTTATAACACACCATTTTGTACATTTATTTATACAAAATGTTTTTATAATATGTCAATTTATATTGTATTTTTTATTCAACCACTAGTGTATTTGTAGAAAATAATTTGTAATATCATTACTCATATCAATAATAAAACTAGTTATATAAATTTTTGTACAAATTAATTTCACAGACTGTCTCAATAATTTGACAAAATGAAATAAATTTTATATACGACACATACCGGTCTCACAGGTTTACTAACTGACCAAGTATGTAAACCTTGACTAGGAACAATTAAAGAATGAATTGTATTGTGACATTTCTCAGTAATAATTGCAGCGCTTTTGCAATTATGTCACAACTATTCATTCTAAGGTCTTTTACGCTTTTATCATATAATATATTATATTGATGAAAATTATTAAATTTTATTCATAATAAAATAGAAATATACATTGTATTTACAATAAATACAACAAAATTTTAGCAAGCCGAACATCAACTCTAACATCTTATTCTTATCTATTTTTGAAAAACTTTTATTTTATTTTATTAACAATAGAGTCACATAATAAACATCATTCCTGTATAACATTCATTGTACAATTGTTAACAGAAGAAAATCTCCACCATAGGACGAAATCGCCCTGGGACTAAAGAAAGAACGAAATGAAGAAGGGCGATGGACCGAAAAGCTACAAAGAGCTTGGGGCGACCAGACCAGCGGTTAGGACGAAAACCCATGATGCGATTACTTCCATGATCATAGCAGTTGGACATTTTTCCTCCACAACCAAGCAGTTGAGACGCGCAGCTCAGCGGTTACATGCACGATCCAGCAACTGCAGGGAGATACTGGAACTGCCTAAAACGGTTGACAAACTTCACTATAAAAGCTTATCTCTACCAAGAGAGAAGGGACAATCAAATGAAGACTCAAACGAGCATTTTTCTTATCTTTTAGTTTTTATAACTTTTAGGACTGTAATTTGTGTGCTTGCGCCCCTTGGAGGCTTATTCACTCAATCAAATACCCATTGCTGGGACTTTGTCTCAGGAGGTTTGAACCTTACACGTTTTTCTCTTTCTTCTTCGCGCACAAAAATCGCGCAAACAGTTTTTGGCGACCACAGTGGGAGGATTGGTGTAAAGAGTGGAGATGCCTCCGAAAAGAAACGCTCAAACTCGCTTAATTGCGGAGGAATGAGGACTGGAGCAAACCAACCAGCCAGCGTTCCGGCCATAGTGGGTCAATTCGAGGGTCTGACAGATGCTAGTCGGTATGAACATATGAGAGAGCTCAGCCCTAACGCGGTGCGCGCGTTGTTCGACGAATTCACACAGGATGTTGTCGAACATGTTATGCTTCAAAATGCGCATGTCATAGATAAATTCGTCTCAACTACCAATTCGCATTATGAAAACATGGCTAAACATCTAAGCTCGTTGAATGAATTAATGGCCAAATGTGTAAACGGCGGGACGGCGCTGCCATGGACTACACCCCTCCCTGCGGAAAGCAGTCAGGAGGCTGGTCCTAGTAATGTTCCCCCACAAATGACCGACATTCCTACGGTTCTCAGGGGAGGAATAAGTCCTGGAGGCCATGGCCCCCAATTAGGGCCAAATATACACCAGGGGCCAAATATGGCACAAAATGAAGTGGTGTTGCCTCGGAATGTCCAGGCTTCTCAGAGGCAGAATCATGATTATGTCCCACTTTTGAGAGGACCGCAGCCACCGCCCATAGTTGTACCATTTAATGGCAACGATATGCTAAGGGAGCAAATGACCGAGATTCTTCAAAACCAATTCGGTCTAGGCATACGGCCAATTCAGCCAAGATATCGAAAGCTGTATCCTGATTGAGTGGATGTGGCTTATCCATGGCCTAGAAACTATAAGATACCATATTTTTCCCTCTTTACGGGGTCTGAGGAAGTCTCTACTATGGAACACATAGGGCGATTTACCCTTCAGTGTGGGGAGGTCAATGATTTCCATAAATTGAGGTTATTTCACTGCTCATTATCAGGGATAGCTTTCTCCTGGTATGTCAATTTGCCGGCCAATTTGGTAAAAAGATGGCAGCAAATAGAGCAATTGTTTCATGCGCAATTTTACAAGGCTGAATCTGAAATAGCTTTAGCCGATTTGGCAAACCTAAGACAATTGTCAGGAGAGTGGGCCGAGACATTTTTACAACGGTTTAAGGTAGCCCGAGGCCGATGTTACGTGCCTTTGCCCGAAAAATAATTTGTGAGGATTGCTCAGGGTTGCTTAAATCTCGATCTAAAAAAAAAATTTCAGGATCGCGAGTTTTGGGACCTTCCCCAACTCACCACTAGTGTGGTGCGTTATGAGCAATTATTATGAGAAGATGAGAAAATCAAGAATTTGAGCAAAGGGACATATTATAGAAATATCAACTATGAAATGGGCGAAGTGGACACCGATTCAGCCGATTTATGTTTGGCCGATTTGGTTAAAGGGAAGCCTTACGTTTGCAAGACGTGGGCAGAACCCCAAGCCAGTGAAAAGAATGATAAAAAAAGCATGAACTTCTCCTTCGATATTACTAGAGTCGATGCTATATTTGACCAGTTATATAAAGACAAGCAAATTAGCTTGAGCGACCAACACACGTTGCCAACAGCCGAGCAAATCGGTAGTAAATAATATTGTAAGTGGCACAATGCATGGTCTCATACAACTAGTAATTGCCTTATTTTTCGTAATGTCTTACAGGATGCCATAGAATCTGGACGAATCACGTTCGAGAAAAAGATGGCAGTGGACAGCAACCCGTTTCCAAAATCGGTGGGGTTGAACATGATCAATCCAAGCCTTGCCAAGATGAATCTGCCGAAAGTCAAATTGGTGCTAGACGAAGGACAGCACTGTCATCGTCCAAGCACCCTGGAAAGGATTAAGGCACATTCAGAGCAAGGAGACCGGCAGAACGTTTGTATTCGATGCAAGAATAACATGGAATAGATGAAAAAGTTAGAAGATACTTGCGAAAGGTCTGTAAAGAAATAGTCATCATCGTGGCAGCCCCGGACCTTCGCCCCAAGGTTCTATGGGGAGAACTCAAATTTCGTCCAAAATGTAAGAACGTTCAGGCCGAAGATTCATCGGCCTAATGTTTGGCATTCATACCAAAAGCCACACTCGGGCCAGCGGCTAGGCAGGAAGTATCCCCCTGTGGACGAAATGACAAGGACGCAGTTGAGGCGACACCAAAAGAACTATGGCCATGTGATGTGCCGACAAGGCGGAGCAAAGGCCACCACAGGCCATAGCCCTCGCACCACAGAGAAAACAGAAGTAAACAAAAAATGGGGGAGACAACAAAGAAGGAACAGTGACAAGTTGTGATGAACACACTAAATTCGGTAGACGAAAGCGGGATGAAACAGATGATGAAGAACCACCTATCGTCATTTAGTTCGGTAGTATGCCGCCAGTTGTGGCTAATCATTACCTATTGCCTGGGAAATTCAGGAAAGATGACAACGGGGAAGCCGGAACAGGCGAGGACATTTATGAGGCTGACGAGACTGAATTTGCAGCGCTCTCAATCACAGAAAGGGAAGTTGCAGACAGGGAAGTTGAAGATGAAGAGATGACGGACACAGAGGAAGAGATTGACATCAGAACCGAAGCTAGGAGAAGGGGAATTTCATAAAATCGGCTTCTCAAAGAACTATACGAAGCCGGCAATCCTGCAGTCGGGACACTGGGAGAGGATTTGGGATGATCTCCGTTCCTCATTTTATATGGAACACCTAAAGATGTTAGGGCGCTGTATGTAAAAGCAAAGGCTAATGGGATACCTATCACTAAAGTAATAATCGATAATGGGGTGGCCACTAATGCAATACCAGTGAGGATGTTAGGGCGTTTAGATAAGTCAGAATGAGATCTCCTCCCTACAGAAGTGGTGCTTACCAGCTTCAATTGAGGGTCGACGACGGCCAAATGGGTTATTTCGTTGGACCTGCAAGTAGGAAGTACTACGAAAACAGAAGTATTTTTCGTCATAGATGGGCCAACAACGTATAATATGCTCCTAGGACGAGACTGGATACACGGAAGTCGATGCATCCCTTCATCCCTTCATCAATGCCTAGTTTTCTGGAACCAGAAGGACGAGGTGGAGATAGTGCATGCCGACAACAAGCCTTTCGCTGCATAGACAAATTCGGCCGAATACTTCATGTACGAAGAGAACTATAGGCCAACCAGAGTTCTAAATGAAGGGGATAGTCCAACCATTGTGGCACAAAATGATGAGTCGTACCCTGCAGGACTACTGAATGATTTGTTTGCGGAAACGAGACCAACCATAGTGGTCTTTGGAGAACCAGCGCACATCAATTTAAATTGAGAACAAACAGAATGAGGAGCAAGTCGCCCTTGCGGCCTCCAAGGACAATTTAATGGCCTATGTAGCAGAGCGAAGAAACGAGGCCGAAGCACAGGCCGCAATTTCAGCTTTAAAAGGCAAAATACTGGCGCATCAGACAGAGGAGAAGATATGAGAATTATGTGGAGTGGACTGCTTGATAGAAGGAGATGAATCAATGGAAGAAGATGAATACGCTCTGAATGGACGACGAAAAACAAATATCTCAAGCATACAAGATGTATTGGACGAAGTAAATTTGGGGAGCAAGCATGATAGACGTATTACTTATGTCAGTAAGGAGCTGGAGCCCTAGTTACGTGAAAAACTAATTTGTTTACTGCGAGAGTACAAAAATTGTTTTGCATGGGACTATAATGAGATGCTTGGTTTAGATAGGACGTTGGTGGAGCACATGCTGCCAATCATGCCAAGCCATAGGCCTCATAGGCAACCTCCCTGGAGGTTTGCGCTTAATGTCATGCCTGATATTAAGAAAGAAGTTGAACGACTATTAGAGGCAAAATTCCTTAGGACGACCAGGTTTGTGGAATGGTTGTCAAATATTGTCCCAGTTAGGAAAAAGAATGGAAAGATAAGGATCTGTATAGACTTTAGAAATTTAAACCTAGCAACACCAAAGGATCAATACCCAATGCCGACAGTAGATTCCCTAGAAGATTCCACGGCTGGGTATCAAGTGTACTCGTTTATGGATGGGTACGCGGGCTATAATCAGATTTACATCACCGAAGATGATGTGCACAAAAGGGCCTTTAGATGCCCAGGCTCTCTAGGGTGTTATGAGTGGGTGGTCATGCCATTCGGCCTGAAAAATGCTCGTGCCACTTATCAGCGGGCCATGAACTTGATCTTTCATGACATGATCGGAAAATTCGTAGAAGTCTATGTGGACGATATAGTTGCTAAATCCGTGACTATGGACGAACATTTTGGCCATTTAGCAACGGCATTCGAACGAATGAGAAAGTTCAAACTAAAATTGAACCCTGCCAAGTGTACCTTCGGGGTGTGCGCAGGAAATTTCCTAGGGTTTCTAGTACACCAACGGGGAATTGAGATCGACACTAATAAGTCTCGGGCGATCGCCAAAGTTATGCCACCCCGAAATAAAAAAGAGTTGCAGAGGTTTTTAGGGCAAATTAACTTCTTAAGGCGATTTATCTCCAACTGTGTAGGAAAAACAAAAGTGTTCTCTTCCTTATTGAAGCTAAAAGGCGAGGATGAATTCGTCTGGACTGAAGAACATCAACAAGCCTTTGACAGCCTAAAGCAATACTTGTCACAGCCGCCGATGATGGTACCTCCAGTGCCAGGAACTCTGAGCATTGGCCAGTTGTCTAATTTGATTCTCCAGTGCTTTAATGAAAGTAGATTGGCTTTGATTAAATGATGCTTGGGCTTGAAACATGGCATCGTATTTTGCCTCTTTCTTTTTGAATATCTCTGCAAGCCATTCTTTCATTTCTAGTTCTTTTTCATACTTCTGGCATTTGTTCTGCTGTTGGAATCCAGGTGGTGGATTGTTCCTTTGCCCTGAATTTTTGCTCCATGAAAAATTGAGATGATTCCTCCACCCTGGGTTGTAGATGTTGGAATATGGATTGTTCCCATGTCTGTTGAAATTGTTGACATAGTTCACCGTCTCTTCTTGTTGAACTAGTTCTGAATCCAATATTGCTTTGCATGTTGAGAGTCTCCATGAATTTGCATATCTGATCCAGCTTGGCACTGACTGTTGTATTGGCTCCAACTTCATAAATTCATGTAATTTTTTGGATCATGCTCCTTTCTGTTGGCCACAAAGAATTGTTGTTGGCCATTTCTTCGATTAGGTCCCAGGCTTGATCTTTTCCTTTTGCCATTAAAGCTCCTCCAGCAGCAGCGTCAATTGTGGTTCTCATCAGTCCAAAAAGTCCATTATAGAAAGTTTGGACTTGAAGTCATTTTGGAATCTCATGGTGAGGACATTTCCGGAGCAAATCTTTGTACTTTTCCCAAGCTTCGTAGAGAGTTTCCGAATCAAGTTGTACAAAAGATGTGATGTCATTCCTCAGTTTTGCTGTTCTAGCTGGTGGAAAATATTTTGCAAGGAATTTGGTGGCTAAAGTGTTCCAAGTTGTGATGGAACCTGCTGGTAGTGAATGTAGCCAAGCTTTTGCTCTGTCTTTCAAGGAATAAGGAAAAACTTGCAGTCTCATTGTTTCTTCAGCTCCTTGGTTATAATTGAAAGTGCCGCAAACTTCCAGGAAGTTGATGATGTGGGCATTAGGATCTTCAGTTGCATTCCCCCCAAACTGAACTGGCTGTTGAATTATCTGAATACGTGTTTTAATGTCACATGTATTTGCTGGTTTGGGAGGAAGTACAATACATGAAATGAAGTCGTCAACCACCAGAATGGTTCTGTCTCGAATGGGAATTGGTGGTGCAACTTCCAAAGGTTCAGGTTCCATGTTAACAATTGCTTCTTGCCCTTCTCGCCTTTCTCTTCTCAACTGTTTGATGGTTCTTTCAATTTCTGGGTCAAGCGGTCGGAGTACAAAGCTTCTGGTTCATCTCATGTAGTGTCTGAGAACATGAAATACAAGAAATTAAAAACAATAAGTAAAAAGAAATTAGATACAAGTAAATGTATATAACCTCAAAACTAATAGTGAAAGATAAATAAGTTCCCGGCAATGGCGCCAAAAACTTGACCGGCGTAATCACACGCGTATAACGCAAGCGCACGTATCGTTCAAGTAGTATAAAAAGTAACGATCCCACAAGGACTTAATACATAGCTATTAATTTTATGAGGCCAAATGATTACTAGTGTCTAACAGATTGATTGATTGACTGTGTGGGTTGTGACTTTAAACTTAAAAACAAGTAAATAAAATTGCGCAAAAATAGGTTGAGGAAAATTAAAATTTATAAAACTATCCAGGGTTGTGAATTCTTCCAATATCTTTTAAAAGTGGAAGTGGTTATTTCACGTTTGTGCAATATATTGGTTTATTAACCTGGAACACGAAAATATGTAAAACCCTCTTCTGATAGTCAGATACAAATACCCAGTGTAACCTAATTAATCATATTCCTATGTCAACCAAGTTATCTGAATTCATTAAGATTAAGTTCCAATTATGGTTACCCCCACCTGACAGGTATATTCCTATCCTGTAAGGAAATATATTAAAGGGTTATCTTTCCTTAAGGAAGATCGTGGGTTATTAAGTCTAGGGTCTTAAACCTAAAATCTCTTTTCCAAGTTCATTTTAAGTTTACCAGTTCAATCTTATTAATGACCAGTTAAAAAGAATCATTAAGACTAAGGCTCAATAAATAAACTTTATATTACCCAAATCGTAAAACAACCCCTTATTAACCGGTGATATTGGAATTCATCACAACCCCAGATAACGGGCTTAGCTACGACATATATCTAAGGCTAATAAAATCTTAAATAAAATAAAAGACATAAAGTAAATACTGAAAATTAAATAAAGTAAGTGTTGGAAATAAAAAAAAATATAATAAAAGAAAATGTTGGGGTTAGAGGATCCACTTTTAATATTTCAAAATTAGAAATCTCTATTATTCTCAATGTTTACCGATTAATTAACCAGACCATAAAGGCGGTAATTTCATTTGTCTCAATTAAATCCAACCGACCATATAGGCGGTAACAAGGTTATTACCTAAATTGACCATATAGGCGGAAACTACGTTTGAAATGAAAAACCGACCATATAGGCGGTAAATAAGGTTGTCACCTAAACCGGCCATATAGGTGGTAACTAATTAATCCAAATTTTAATTAAAATAAAGGAGATTAATTTAATTCATTATATTAAAAGTCTCACATTTTCACCCAGCAGAATGAGGTCATCTGCTCATGCTGTAAAAGAAAACACACAAAAATTTATTAAATAAATAAAACGAAAATACAAGAAAACTTAAATAATATACAAAACACCTTCCTTAAGATTTTCATGGAGAAACTCCTCCAAAGAAAGCATGAAAAATTTACAAAGTTAAGCTTGGCATTTATAGGAAAATCTAAAGGCTTCCACCAATTTCTCCACCAATTGCTCCACCAATAGCTCCACCAAACATGGCATCAAACATGGCACCAAACATGGAACAAAACATGGCACCAAACATGCAAGCATGTTTGGTGGAAGTTGGACAATTTTTACTTTTTTATTTTATTAATTTTATTTTATATTTTGAAAATGACTATAGTAATTACACAAAATACACTAGATTATTCATCACTTTCGCCCTTCCAAAATTCCGAATTCGAAAATATTTAAATCTTCAAAGTTGTAGATCTTTGTGTCTTCTTTAATTTGGCACTTGAATCAGCTTAATCGAATATCGGATGAAAATGTTATGGCCAAAATACCAAACTTACGTAAAATTGGAATTTAGGACTGCACTTCGTGATGCGTATAGTAAATATCCATTTTCGCCATTTTTTACTCCGGATTTCACGTTTTAGCCCCGAGTTGATTTCATTTAGTCCCAATACTTTATTTATCTACAAAATACATAAAAAAAACATCAAAATGTTCATCAAACCCGAGAAACTAAACAAAATATTAGGTAAAATGAGCGATAAATATTGATATATTTTCCGCTCATCAGAATCCAGCACGTGTTTACGATCTAGTAAATCCATGGCCGTGGTATAACTTCGGAAATCAGTTCCGAGTGTTATTTAGAGATCGTAAATTGAAAGTCGATTGTATTATACCGAACGGATTTGACGTTTTGATCTATATCCCAGGTATAATACGGGTGTCATGTGATGGAGGGATTATACGTATGCTATGACCTCAACTTGTATAGTTTAGCGAGATTATATGTGGTCGTCATAATTCATGAGTGGGTGAATTATGGACACGAAATTGGATTTCGTGACGGATAAACCTAAACTTAGAGAGTTCCACAATATGAAATGTACTCGTTGAGCACTTGGGCAACTCGATATGATTAATACGGAATATTCATAATACTTCAATGGATTAAATGAGTTAATCCAGATCGTTTAATCAGTTAAACGATAACACAAGCAATAGGGGATTTTGTCCAGTAATAATTATTGTGTATTTGTATTTGATACATAATAGGATTAGATACACATTAATTATTTGTCAAATGAGATTTTGACACATGCCATAAATATATGTATTTATTATTTATTGAAAATAAAAATTACATATATAATAATAATAATATTTGATTATTTGATATTTAATTGTCAAATATTAGAATGATTAATTAATTTAACCTTTTTCATTAAATGTTATGAAATATGGTAAGTTGTTATTGGAACACATGGCATGTCTTTATATTAGGCTTCATTTGTCCAATTTTGATTTGTTGAAATAAAGTAAGCACTAAATTAATTGATTTAATTTTTTCATTTGGACAAAAATGCCATTATATTCGGTCAACATGATTTAAAATGAAGAAAATTGTTTTCTTCTCCATGCTTCCTCTCTCATTTGCCGAGAACCTCAAATAAAAGGGTGAAAAATGGGTTTCATGCTAGCTTGATGATTCAAGCATAAACAAAGAAGAAAATCAAGAAAAAGGGCAAATGAATTAGGAGATTTAAGGTATTTCTTCAAATCCTAAGCTTTGAAAGTTTGTTTCATGTTTTCTTGATAATCGTTTGAGATCTAGGGTTTCTTATTTGTTGCAAAATTTGGGGCTTTTGGTTGTTGAGATTGGAATTGGAAGTCATTAGCATGTGTGAAATATGTTTGGAAGAAATTATTGTAATTTAGTTCCAAATTATTCAATTATTGAAGAGTTGTCATTCTAGAGTTGTTGATCCACTCTAAAATAGCCTAGAATTATTCTAGAGTTGTTCATGTGTGGTGGGACTCAATTGGTGTTGAGATTAATTGATTTAGTCTTGAAAAATTGGATTTAAAGCATGTTTATTTGGTATTTCGGTTTACTTATCAGATTATGTAAAACTGGAAATTCTGGGATATTTTTTATGTCTTACGAATGTAATAGATGTGTTTTGGGAGTTGGCATAATTGCCGGAAAGTGTTTCCGACTTGAAATAAGCGAAAACGGCCAAAAACGGTGTTACCGGGTGGATTTTGAGCCAACCGGGCGACGACTGTCCAAACAGTGAATCCGTCACTGTTCAGGCAGCCCATGAACTTCCCCGACACTATTCGAACTGACCTGGGCAGTTTCCACTGCCCATAAGTGTCGGGTGGTCGATTCGGTCAAAAACGCGTTTTAGGCCATTTTGCGGAAAAACAGTTTTCGTAAAAGTTTCGCGACGTTTCAACACTATTTATGTTAATATTTGATATTGAATAAATAGGTTTAGGTGAAATATGAATAAATTATTCATATTAGATCTTAAATAATTTATTCGGTATTTTGAAAAGGTTTTAAAATACAATTTCGCCTGAACCTGCGCTTCTGCTGCGCTCCATCGCCCAAAACCCCAACACATGTCGGGCGGGGGTAACTACAATTTTAACTTAATCTTAATGAATTTAGGTAACTTGGTTGACATAGACATATAATTAATTAGGTTACACTGGGTATTTGCATCCGACCATTGATATAGGCTTTTGCAGAATTTCGTGTTCCAGGTTAGTAGACCAATATATTACACAAACGTAAAATAACCACTTCATCTTTTAAAAGATATTGGAAAGATTCACATTCCTAGATAGTTTCTTAATATTGAATTTTCCTAAACCTACTTTCGCGCCATTTTATTTACTTTTTTTTTAAATTTAAAATAATCATCCAATCAATCAATCCATTAGATACTCGTAAACATTTAACTTCATAAATTAATAGCTTAGGTATTAAGTCCTCGTGTGATCGATACTTTTGATACTACTTAAACGATACGTGCGCTTGCGTTATACGCGTGTGAAAACGCCGGTCAATGAATATGTACTATTTTTCGATTCGAGCCTAAGTTATGGCATAACATTTCTGTTGGGATATTATTGTATAAATGTATACATGATTTTTAAAAAAAAAAAAATCTTAAGACATAATTTATTCAAAATAACCCGCGTATTGCGCAGGTCTCCAAACTAGTTATATAATAAGAACAACAACCAAATCAGAATCGACAAATCTCATATATTTTTTAATTAATTTAAAGAGTTAATGATGATGCAAAATTCTTAATTATTTATGTAACGGAAAATATGTCAAAAAAATTATAAAATGAGAATATTCTTTTACTTTTTGACTTGGGAGATCTTGAAGTATTATTAAAATAATAGGGGGAAGTGGGAATTGTTATAAACATTAGGGGGGAAAGTGGCATTCTCACTAAGCTAGTTGTGCTCTATTTTTAAAATTTTAATGTATGTAGACTATCAAATTTTAGTTTTTATCCATGGTGTGGAAATCGGACCGGATCGGCCGATTCGACCGGTCCAATTGAGAAACCGGTCTTCGGTCTGGCTAAGACACAAATTCCGGTCTCTTAAAAAAACGCTAAAAACCGGATTGAACCAGCAAACTGCCTGAAAATTGCTAAATCGGAAATAACTCAATTTTTTGAATTTTTTTTTAATATCCACTTCCTCAAAATTTTCCCTCGAGCTCTCGTTTCTTTATAGTGACAAATTTATTTTAGTTATTTTGGGCAGTAGTTTATTGTTCTTACGATATCTCTAGTTAAGTTTCTTGGTGTTAGAGTGAGTCATTGTTTTTCAACTGATATCATCCTGGTTTAACGAGTTACTGGTACTGAATTGATTATCAGGTGGAGGGTGTGTTGTTCATTTTATATTAAAGAGCAGGCCAAACAAGATTCCGGGCTTTGAAACACGAACATGGGATTGCAGGGAGGGCCGCCATAGTAGTTAGAATTATAGCATACTTTCAACCTCTTAAGTTTTGCCAGGTTTGTGAACAATATGCTTGTCATTCTTTTATTAGCTTTCACACCATTTTAACAAACATCTAACTACTTGTCCTGAGCAAGCAAAAAAAAAAAAAAAAAAGGATTTGTTATTGTTGAGAAAGAAGATGTTTGTTGATGACTATTGTGTATTTATGTTGAAATTTAGAACTAACGATTATTGTTTATTTTAACGTTGGAATCTATGTTTATTGTTTTAATATTGATGATTATGTTTGTTTTGATATTAAAAATTATTAAAATTAATGATTTTATTTTTTTATACGTATTGTGTACTTTTTATATTTTTATAAATATTTTTTTATAATTTTTAATTAATTAATATTATTTATGACAACATCCAATTCTGCCGATTTTTTCAGAACGGTTCAACATGCCGAAACAGTGACTCATTGAACCTTTTCGATTACCGATTTGAAAATTGGTCTTGTTTTAAAAATATTAGTTTTTATATGATAGGCATGTAGAGGCGATGAGTATTAGATACTATCAAAACTGGCACTAGGTTAAGTGAGAGAAATTGTTATAGTTGGTGTTCGGCGCGTCAATTTTGGATGTATATATTGTTAATACGTTGCATTTTTATATTTTATTTTGAATAAAATTTAGTACTTTCATCGATATAATCTTTTGTTTAATGAGAAAGACGTAAATAGTCCATAAAATGAGTTATTGTAAACTTGAACTTAGAATGTCTCACAATATGAAGTGTACTCATTGAGCACTTAGACAATTTAATTATGGATAATTTGGATTATTTATAATTTACACGTGCGTGTTAAATTTAATGTGTATTTGTATATAATACATAATTTAATTAGATACACATTAATAGCCAAATGGTAATTAGAATTTGCACTTATCTAAGGGTTAATTATTTATTAATTATAATAAAGAAAGGCATATTCTTGGAATCTTTTTTCATAACCTTATTTTGTCATTTAGTGAATGAAAATTCAAATTAAATTAATTGTTAACTAAAATTTCAGTTTCTAGATGAAAAAATATTCTTGGGATATCCTTAATCACTTGACCAATTGTGATTGGCTAAACCATAGGGTTTTGACACTTGTATTCCACTAACATGGAGAGAAATAAATTAAATACATTTTAATTAGATTAATATGTGTAATTTGACTAAATTTTGAACTTGCAAAAGACCAAAATGGGCCTCCAATTTCGTCCAAGATGAATAAAAATGGAAAAATATGTTTTCATTTTTGGTTAGCCATCGTCTCATAGTGTTGAGAGGAAAAAAAAAGTTATGGTTAGTTTCAAGAGAAGAACATTAAAAGGAGAATGATTTGGAAAGTTTGAAGTAAAATCAAAAACTTAATTGGATTAAAGTAATGCTTTTGTTTCTAGTCTTGGAAATTATTTTTCCAAGACATGTTAATATGTATTTGATATATATTACATATTTCAAGTATATTATTAGATAATATATTTTCTTTCAAATTTTTGGTGTTGTTGGATTCTGATAATGACATTTGTTTTTTTTGATTAAGCATGTGTTATTTTGAATTAATTGTTGAATTAGATTCAAGATATGATACTGTCATTCTAGAGTGTTTTAGACGCTCATATGATGCCTAGAATTGATCTTGAGACTTCATTTGTGGTGACTTTAAAATGGTGTAAATTAATTTGATTAATTTGGTGAGAAATTAGACTTTTGCATGAAAAATTGACAACTTTAATTTCTGGATCAGATCTGGAAAATATAATACTTTGTGATTAAAAATATGATGTTTGGATGTGCATTGGGTGTTAAATAAATACTGGAAAAGGTTTAGAGTCGAAAATTTTCTAAAATGGTAAAATTACGTAAAAACGGGCTTACCGCATGAGGGCTGTCCAAGCAGTGAATTGTTCACAGTTTGGACAGTCCAGGGGCTGATCGGTTACTGCCCAAGTGAACGGGTCGACCCAGCTCGGTAGTCAGTTGACTGGTTTGACCAGTTATCTATTTTTCGTAATATTTATTTAGAAAAGTTTCCATAAAATCTTTGCCGTGTTTTTATGATTAGTTTAAGTTGTTAACAAATAATATGTTTAGGTGAAATACGATCTAATTAATGTATTGGATATCAGCTAATTCGTTCGAAACATTTTAAAATATTTGAAAACCATTTTTGCCTAAAACTGCGCTTATGCCACCAAAATGCCAACACTTAGGATATGATATTGACTTACAGATCACCGGAACTGAAAGTATAAGGGCTTACAAACTCAAAATTTCAAACGAACATTGATGATTATAAGTCGAACTTTGGATTCATTTTATTATGCAATGGAAGAGCAATCAACTGGAAGAGCACCAAACAATCAACTATTGTGGACTCCACTACTAAGGCAAAATATATAACAGCGTCAGAAGAATGTGCATTCTTTTTATACTGCAACAACAGTGAGGATATAACATAAGCCAAGGAACCTATGTCGCATTATAAGTCCAAACACATTTAATGAAAGTATCATATACTTAGAGAAATATGTTGGAGATGGACAAATTATCATTCAGAAAACACATTCAGTTGACAGTATAGTTGATCCACTCATGAAGCCAATGAACCAAGAACAAATAGAACGTCATCTTGAGAAGATGGGCATTGGGATAACAACTAGCTTTAGTACAAGTGAGAGTTTGTTAAAGTGTATGCCCTAAAACATATTATGGATGTCGTGGTTTAAGGTGTAATATTTTATAATACAGTTTATTATTTATTAATAAAAAGACATTTATTTTATACACATCATTACATCTATATTTTATGTGTTTGTCTCAATACATTATGTCAAATGAATATCGTTAATCCAAAAGACATTTGTGATTATGATAGTCAATGATATTTATATGTATAAGTCTCAAATTAAGTTCTTAGTAAAATGTGATTATTATACGTGACATTAATATATCACTTGACCAATATTATTGTGTGTCGCCTAAATTGACATTTGATGTTAATAAAATGGATTATGAGTCTTATATCATAAGGACACAAATAATAGATATTTGCATTAGTAGAATGAAATATCAAATTTGACCACAGAAACGTAAGATCACATGGTAATATTATTTAAGGTCATTGATCTTCGTAATAATACATTAGTGTCGTTATATCATCTGACCTGAGATCATATGGTGACTTGTGCGATAATACTCATGGTTCACTAGTATATCCTTATTCGACTAGTCACGTCATTTGAATAAATACTAGATGGTCTTGAATTATTAACGTACGAAGTCATGTGTGCTTTAAGAAGGAAATATGATAGCTTTGATAATAGAAGCTAGAGATATTTCAAGGAAACTCAAAGTTGTGAATACAAGTCATTGACCAAATTAGTCGATATCTTAAAGATATAAAATCCACGAGATCAAGTTTTGAAATATATCGAGTAGTAAGGATTTGACCTAACCATGATCTCAAACTTGATAAGGAACATAAATATCGGAAGGAATGAAGTGACATGCTCAAAGTGTATTATAATAGGTTCATATGTTTTCTCACTTCATTCATCGATTATGGGCCATGACATACTGCTAGACGTTTACCCATGGTCTGTGAGATAACATAAATTCAGGACGATCGCATAAATATAGTTTCCGTCTATGTTATAAATTCAAGAATGTTTATTAAAGGTTAATAAATGATTATTTTGGCAATTAATATGAAAATTAGATTTTCAATTAAAATATGATTTCCTAATAAGATTAGGATATTCAGAATATTTCGGAAATATTAATTTGATTAATAAATTTGAAATATAAAGTAATATTTAATTATTTGAATAAATATTTGATATTTATATTAAATAAATTAAATTTAATTAATGTAATTTTAATTAATTGTTAATTAAAATTAAGTAAAGTTAAAATTAATTACTAGTTAATTAGTTGTTGGGCCAAAAAAATATTTAATCTATTAGACCTTAATTTAGTGGACTAGCGCCCTAATTAATTAGAGTTCTAATATAGATTAAATATGAAAGTTTTATTTAATAAAGAATTCTTATTTAGTTAAGGTTTCTTAATTATTATTTGGGAAGGAATCTTGAAGAGATAAAATCTGATTTGGAGAGATCTTGTAGTGTCATTGTTGTATTGGGATACAGACAAAGCATTCTCATCTATTTATAGATGGGAATTTTGGACAAGGATATTCATCCGTGGCCGAATTTTGGTCTTTCTCTCTCTTTGACTTGTTTCAAGTTTGTTCTAAGAACATTTCAGAGAAAGTTATTTATTTGATTCCCGATCTAAAACTTCAACATTCAAGAAAGAAAATGAGTTTCTTATTTCTTAAAAATGAGAACAATTTATTAATAGAAATTAATTTATTAGAATATTTATTTATATCAATAATGAGATAATCACGATCCTCTAAGTGATTTTGCAAGAAATTTTTAAATTTCAATAACATAGATGCATCATATATCATCAGATGATTAAACTCCAAGAATCATGATATATCATCAGATGATTAAACTCAAGTAAACCAATTTGGAACCATTTGTTTCCATTGAACTGAACATATTACAATATTAAGCTTTTCAAATATATATATATATATATATATCAAGATCAATTAGAATTGCGGCGTAACTAATCCAAATCAAACAAAGATTTTTCCTATCAAATAAAATTGGCTAGATAGATGTTTTAAAGCCATTAATCCATGCCATGAGAAATTCAACTAATTCTTGCGACGTGACAACTAATGACAAAATATAATAAGGGCTTCTAAAAGGTTCATACATCGGTCATGATTAATGAAGATACAATCACAAGATATGCCAGGAAAAAGAAAATAGCGATCTGAACAAAGAACTTCGGATTTTCTCTCATGTTTGGAGATGTAACTGCCCTGCAAAGCATAGAGCCATTCGATTTTTTAGCACCTCAGTCGTGCAACAGAAACGAAGAAAAGGAAATTCCAGTTCAACTGACTGCGTTCTTTTCTACACTGCAAGAAATTACCTAGCAATGCGCTGAGAAAGACGGTGAAAAGGCAAACTCTGAATGAATACAATGCCTGGTCCTGTTAGAATAGCCGTCACCAAATTTTCACCCTGCAATTTCACCGCAGTCATAAACATGACGATCTGACAAACAACAAAGAAGACAGTAACACCAACCAAAGGAAAAAAAGGCGTGAGGTTCAAATGAACAGAGTACTTCAGTTTGTTCTTAAAAAGCTAGAATTGACTCTGCACAGATCAAGGACACTATCATCTTGGTTGATTTATCTTCAAAGTCCTAACACGAACTAAATATTTGTTTCTTTAATAGCAGGCTGAACTCACACAGCTCAGCACGTCCTATGAACACTGGACTCACTGTTCAGCCGACCATCTCATCAGAATGAATGATTTCAATCCATAAGAACAGAGAATCTTTAACAATATTAACAGAGGAAGAGACAAGAAAACATAATAATGGGAGCAACTTACGCCAAAGACCACCCTTCGCATGGGTCCATTGTATTTGATTTGGACATTGACTGAGGAAGTAACAGCAGCAATGCAAGACACGTCAACAGTAAGTACCTCACCCACCTCTAGATTTTTCTGCACAACTAGCAAATTGGAAACAGGTAATGATCCTAGGATTAGTCTAGATGATAATAAATGCTGAAATATTAGCAAATTATCACAGCAGAAGAAGTGGAAACCCATGCAAGAAGCCAAGAAGTGTATGTGATGGTCAATAAATAAACTATTATAGGATGGATAAACCAGTTAAAAGAAGAAATATGCGGTAGGGAAACAGAAAGGTCTCTTATTTGGCCAATAATTGAGCATGGAGAGATCAATTTTAGCAGTAGAAAATGGTTGGATTATAATTACACCGAGTCAGGTACACAAGTATTGCCTAGCACTAAGTGGCCAAGACATACTCTAGTCCAGAACACACCAAAAAGCTAATCTATGTTCAGTTCCCATTCATTTATGGCCCTGAAAAACTTATCTATAAGCGTAAAAAATATAACTAAACAAAACCTACGTACCAAACAAAAGCTACATACCAGATCCACCAGCGAGAATGAATGCAAGTCCCTGACCACTTAGCTTCTGTCTCAGAAATCCCTATAATGGCATTAAAGTTCAACTATAATTTAAAGTCTTGAAAGTACAAAAGAAAAGGGAGAAAATTCAAATCCGGAAAACATAGGTGGCTAGGAGGGGCAGAGCAGGCAGTTAAATAGCACACATGTGACATGAGGGCACATGAACACACACACACGCAGAGGAAAGCTGACGCTCATCGTCGTCTTACCTCTATACCACCAATGACATTGCGTGCCCTATGATCAACAGTATTATTGACTTTCACATCATTGACGGAGCACAAAAATGCATCTGTCTACAAACAATTTTAAAAAGTCAGATAAAAGTCTGGCTAACTGAAATAAGAAATGGGTCATTCCAACACAAGAATATATATTTATAAACAGCAGCAGACATTTGCAAGATATCCAAACTTAGTACAAAAACTAGATGAACGCTTAAATATTATCTTAGCAGAACAGGGAAACAATTAAATGAATAAGTCGGCTATACCTGGCATAAAAGCTCTCCACCAAACATTGCTAAATCAATCTGCAAAATAAATGGAAATCAAACAAAACCACAGGCTATAGTTAGTCTTATCGAACAGCAGTTGGGACCATGGGTGAACTTTACATAAATTGGAAATGCAATAATTGCAGAAATTTGGCAAGATTTAAAGTACAAACCGGGAGAATCCTTGCAAGAGAAGGTGCAGCAATTCCAACAAATCCATCACTTGGACTGGGATTGCGAAGAACTACACTAGTGATGGTCTTTCCAAAAAGCCACTGCCACATACCTACTTCATTTTCAGGGACATAAATGTTTTCCATTTCCATGGACCCAGACATGAAGCACATGGAACCTAGTATTATATCAGTTGAACGCGTCATCATAGTATAAGTGAAGAAGACAGGTCTTATAATTCAAACTTCATAAATTTAAACCCCATATATAATGGACATGGACTTGGGCAACATTGTCTATTTTATGAAGCAAAATATCTGTACTTAATGTTATCAATGCACAAGCAACTTTCAAGGAAATCCCAATGCCTTTACTTCAATACTATGGCCAAACCCTCATCCCAAACTGCAACTAGGTGAATATCAATAGCAAGAAATCCCTATTGCAAGGGTCTAATGTAAAGGCTAGATTGAAGGAGCAACTGCATGACTTTCCAAACTAATTTAAGTTCGAGCAACTTTTACTAGGAGCAGAAAGTAAATTTCCCTAACAAAAAGGGTGTAAAAGTAAGACAATATGGGATGGCCAAAGCATATAAAAGGATAGAACGCTGGTCAAGCCTAAAGGAAATCAATACATCAAAAACAATTAAAGTGCATGTATTGAACAGACTAAAATGCCAACATCCTGAAGATAAGTGTATGACTATTGGCTATGATAGCTTTACATATGTACTCACAATGAAATAAGCAATATCATGGGCTTATCAAGTAGGTCAATTTCACTATCCAACAGGAGTAAAATGGTATAACATCCTTGCTAAACCAAAAACTAACAAGGAATATCAAGAGGGCAAATAACCAATGCCAGCCAACTTACCAGGCCTAGCAATAACCCTTTCTTGTGGCTTCAACATTATCTGACAATGCACAAACAATGTCAAGAAAAAGGTTTTTAAGTTACAGATAAATGAGCAAGATACAAGAGGAGAAATAAGGAAAAAGAATTTAAGAAAACGTGTAAAAGCCTCCGAGGTTATCTTATGTACCTGAACAACCTGAGCTTCACCACCCAAAATCTGGAAAGGTATAACAGCGTCTTGCGGACTCTGCAGAAAAATATAACTAGTAAGTTATGCTGAAATTAGAATATCAGCAAAACCAACAAAATTTCCAGTATTCCTCCAAGAAGCAGAACGTAAACATCAAATCACCATGGATCAAACCCTATGCCGTTAAAAGGGCTGCTAGGAGAGTTTGTCATAAAGCCTTTTAGGTCGCTATACTGCTATAGGCGGCGCTTTGAGATTTTTTTAGTTATAACTCTTTATATATTAGATAAAATTCTAGATGTTTGACTAGTCAACCCACCTTTTGACTGGTCAAAGGCGATTCTTAGTGCTTGGGCAGGTTGAACTACCAAAACACATTGGCCCGCCTACCGTCTATGACGGCATAGATAGAACCATAACCATACAAAGAAAAAAAAATGAGCATAGCCTATGAGCAAAAACCAATATCCATTAAAGCATACAAGCAAGCAGACTAAATATTTTGCAAATCAAAAGCTAAATCAAGTACACTGTTACATCCCTTGAGTTCTAATCAGCTTTAAAAGGATTTCTATAGGTGTATTGATACTTAAAACAACTAAAAGCCATCAGAAATTTTCGAAAATGCAAGTACGATAGAAAACTGACAAAATTTCAAACATGCCACATTGAGAATATCAACAAAACTACAATATTTCAAGTATTCCTCAAACCAGAAGAACCTAAACGTAGAATATCCATGGCGCAAACATTAATCAAACGAGGAACAAGAATAAGCTTATCCTATGAGCAACAACCAGTATCCATTAAAGCATACAAGCAAGCAGACTAAATTTTTGCAAATCAGAAGCTACAAGATGAACCAAGAACACTGTTATATCCCTCGTAAGTTCTAATTAGCTTTAAAAAAGCATGTTCACAAGTGTGTTTATAAGTAAAATGATTAACGGCCATCAGAAATTTTCCTAATGCAACAGTATGAACGATAGCAAACCTAAGCGGCAGCTTCAAATTAGGCAAGGGAATGTAGTCCCCCGCGTTCTAATTGCATGAGCCAATTGTTCTCATCACAAGTCATATATGAAATTTCATGAAATTGATTGCATGATTTAATCAGGGTTAATGGGTTATAACTTCACAAATTCTTTGGTTTTATCACTTTGATTTCAAATGTTCCATGACATCGAACAATTTAAACATTCTACACAAACCTAAGCTCTCCAGTAACTAATTGCACGAATACTAACCCCAAGGAACAAATTAAAAGACACGATCTTCAATTTCGTGAGTAAAGCAAAATGGATCAAACACCAAAAGAATTTAAGACCGTCAATTCTGACACTCAATCAATGCTCTTTATCATCACGAATATGAAATAAATAAACCTAATTTTTTTCCTCAACAAACAAATAAACAGAAATTGATAAAATAATTTTTTAAAAGATGAAAAATATAATTGTGAAGAGAGCGAGTACCTGGTAAACGTAAGGTTGAATAGGCGTAGAGAAAAACGGTGCAGCCATAACGAGAGATGCAGAGGATTGTAGCCTTTGAAGGAACCGAGATCGAGAAGAAAAGACGTCGTTCTGCTTTTAGGATTTGTCAGTTCCGCATTGAGATCTCGGACTCTCACTTTGATGTATTCATTAATCTTGATCAGATCAAAAACATGAATTTTCGTTAAGGGTCTGTTTCAACGGAGGGGAGGGGAGGGGAAGAATTTTAATGGAGGGGAAGGGAGGGGAGGGGAGAGATTTTAATTAAATATATGTTTGGTTCAAAAGAGGGGAGGGGAGGGGAGAGATTTTAATTAAATATATGTTTGGTTCAAAAGAGGGGAGGGGAGGGGAGGGGAGGAGGGAGTTTTTAATTAAATATATGTTTGGTTAAAGAAGAGAGGAGAGATATTTTAAAACTAATTTACTATTTTATCCTTATAGTATTTTATAAATAAAATTAAAACAATATAGGCTTATATTATCTTGAATTAAACAAATAATAAAATTAAAATTAAAAGCTCTACATAATACGTGTTATTAAAAATAAAATTAAAACAAATATAAGATAGAGAATAAAAAGAATTGAATGGTGAAGCAAATATAAAGAGATTTGTAATTAAGATAATTTTGGATTTTAATGTATAAGTAGGGATAATTTAGTCAATGCATTTAATATTTAATTGCTCACTTTCTCTCTCCTCCAAAACCTCATACTTTTGGAGGGGAGCAAAAATTGGCTTAGGAGGGATTTTGCTCCCCTCCCCTCCCCTCCTCTCCCCTCCAAAAAATTGAACCAAACAACCATAATTTAAAATAATCCCTCTCTTCCCCTCCAAAACCCCCCAACCAAACAGACCCTAAGATTCAAAAATAAAGAAGGGAAAAATTTATTTTTTCTTCTCGTGGTTTATGGAGTGAAAAAAAATGAATAAAGAAAGATCTAAATTAAATGACTGAAATGTCCCTAATAAAGGATGATTAGTCAGATGGTTTTATTACTGGACTGGTATTGTTTTAGAATGACTCTTTTAGTCAATTCGAGTTTAAATTCTGGGTTCTGGTTCTTATCGTGTACATGGTAATTTGCTGTTTGATGATGGCCGGAGATTACACGTGGCATTTATATGATGTGGCACTCTGTTATTGGTTAGGCTCGCAAATATGGACGTGTTCGGCTGTCATCAGTCAGCAGACGCGACATAAAAGTCATAAATGTATCTTTGGGCCTTGGGCCTTGTTCAGACTGATCCATTAAATATTGAGCTTTTTATGTTTTATTTCTGAATGACATTCCAATCTCAATGGCGAATCCAGAAAATGACTTAATCGAGTGGAGTAGTGTTGTTGGGTTCGATTCGGATTATCAAGTATTTTTATAAGTTTGAATTCGGTTCAAGTTTTAACTTCACTCGTGATTAATTTGAAAATCTTATTTTTTATTTAATTAATCAAAATTTAAATAATTTTCCAATAAATTTACTAGAATCATTTTATATATTGAGTTGAGTTATGTCAATACAATCTGAGTTGAGTTTATTTAAAATAATATTAATGAGTAAAAATGAACTGAATCGAATTTTTATGAGTCGGTCTCATTTAATAATCAAACTATTATTTTCGAGTTTGAATAACTCATTTATAAAATGAATTGTGCTCGAAACAAACCAAATACGAGTCGAGATCAAATTGTTCATGAATAACTCATTTCATTTACAATCGCAGTGGCTTCAAACTTTAATAGCTATATGGGGATTTGAATCCCAATTGAAATTTGAGATCTTGTATTGTCTTAAATGAAAATGGATCAGAATCTGAGATGATTTTTAGTATCAAATTAAAAATCGGGGCCCAAATTCAGGATGATTTTGCATTATGAATACTGATTTTTTGTCTTAAAAATCCCATATTCTGAATTGTTCGATCAAAATTAGAGATGATTTTTCGTTTTAATTCAAGAATTAATAAGAGATTATCTAAAAAAACATAATCGGGACGTGACCATAATGGACACCAACTAATAGATATCTCTACTTTCTCTCTCTCTCTTTCTTTTTTCTTTTAGCATTTTAAAGCAAAAATGGTCGATAATATATCATTGAATATCATAGGCTAGATACAAATATAAGGTATACTTAAAAAAACCTAAGATTCAAATTTGGTTAGGACAAAACCTAATAACTTAAATACAATACAATACAGTACCAGAATCCTCGTAATTGGTAAGAATGACTCAACATACTAAAAACTATCAAGACGAATGAGGAAAAATTACTGGCTAACTTAGTCACCCACCTTTACAATTTCATGATGATAAACCACATTACGTCTGAATACAATAAAATTCATAACACATGAAAATCACAAATTATGTTATCGAAATTGACCAAGCTTCGATAACAGAACACGTACAATTTAAAAAAAAATTAAAATTTCCACAAAAATCACAATCTCCAAAGACTATCCATCCATGCATGAAGATTATTTACTCGATGAGGTCTGACAGCCTATTCAGTCTATCGTAAATAACATTCGAATACGAATCAGGTTCAGACATTTGGATGAATTTTTGTGTCCGAATCAACGCAAAATATTAGTAATTGTTGTAAATTCTCTAAATAAATATTCTATGTGTAGAGAGAGATATGTCCCTTAGAAGTGCATTGTGGGAAAGACACAAATGTGAATGGACATATCCTCTAAATTCAAAGGATATATCTCTAGGCTTTTAAAGGTATTAGGAAATGATATAACCCTTATGAGGGTTACACCATATGCCAAAGGGTGCCATCAAAGGCACCCTTCCATGCCTATATAAATGAGGCATTGGATTCATTCTAAGAGATACAAATATTTCCAACATTCTTAAAAGTTAGAAGGTCAAGTTCATAGTCAAGAGAGTTTCCTCCATTTTTGTTGTTCAAGTTCTTGTGGAAAGAGTGTCTCTTCTAGAAGAAGCATCCAACTAATCATGGGAGAACGTTGGCCACAAAACTATCTGTATAGTACCGAAGTGGAGCTAATAAGTTCTTAAGGACATAGAGTCATCTCGACTTGATTTAAAATAATTATTTTCTTCAACGCATTTTCAGGTTTTTCTTGTTTCTCAAGTTCCATGCTTATGTTTTATAATTGAGATTTTGATTGAGTGATGCATGCCAAATTAAATTAACAACACTTTATAACTAACAATCTTAACAACTTGTGTTGTAAAATAAGATTTGTGCATGATTCACGTGTGAAAGGAAAAAAAAAATAATTGCTTTAGAGTATAATTGAAATCATTGTTATGTAGCATACATTAAAAGTGCAAAACAAGATTCTTGTTTTTGTACTATAGAGTCTGGATAAGAGTTGATCTGCTTATTTAGTTTATATTAAATATATATATATAATCAAAAAAAAGAAAAAAGAAAAAAAGAGAGTAATGTCATCACGTAATGTTTTCAACTAAAAGAAGAAGAAGAAAAAGACCAGACATTAAATTCACAAGTCTAATTCTTTTGTTTTTAATGTCAGTTTGAAAAAAAAAAATTTAATTGGACATGACTTTAAACTGACAAAGTGTAATTCATTTTTGTTGTTGTCCTGTTTGTTGAAGGCAAAAAAAACAAAAACAAAAAAAACAAAATTGTGTCTGTTAAATTTAAAAAATAAAATAAAATAAACGTCCTCTAGAATTTTGAAGAATTTGCGCACGATAACTTTTGTGCTTGACTTTTTGAAACCTCTGCATGACTTTTTGAATTTTGATTGCCTTCGGTTGATCATATTATTTGAAGGAAAAAAAATTGGGAACATGATTTGATTTGACTTCTTATTTGTTACGCCAAATTTCTACTTCATTATTTCGTGTGATAAAATAAAGAAACTTGTGTGCAAAATTAAGACCAAAAGGTGTGGGAAAAAAAAAATCTTTTAGACATAAATCCTAAAAAAAAAAAAGACTTAGATTTAACTATATTATATTATAATATACATGTTAGAGGATATGCAATTAACATTAGAGGATATGCAATTAACATTATAGAATATAAATAACAATATTAATTTAGTAAAATCATATAGTGGATATTATAAACTTGATAGTATAGGTTTAAGTTAATATTAGGATATTCAATTATCACAAGCATACACCTAGTTTTATTGTGATAAAGTTGAAAGTTATTTGTTAATTGTTTGTTGCATACTTAGTTGAGAATTAAAAGTGTAGTCTTGCACAAGTAATTATATCCAAGCTTGATTAACTTATATATATACATATCTACACATATTAATTATTGTATTGTGAATTGAAGTGTTATACTAAGTTTGAATGTCTAAGATATTCTATTGAGAAAGTGTCTAAATAATATTCTGTCAAAAAGGCGACAAGAGCCTAAGTGGGCAGAGATTTAAGTGGTTACTCTGAACCCCCCTCGTCCTCTGGGAATATTCCTTATTCATTTATCATAAGAAATCTTGGTCGTAAATTCAAGGACTTGTATTATTTGGTACTACTGTCCAATATAGCAACGAGTGGATTCTTAGTATATCGCTAAAACAAGATCATATGTTTAATCGTTATGTAATTTGTCTTTTGTAGACTTATAGACTATTGTTGATTTTTCCAATTATATATGACTAGTGGAAATATCGCAGTACCGGTCGCTCATGGATAAAAATCGGAAAATTTTGGTGGAGCAAATTTTAAACAGTGGCAGAGCAAAATGTTGTTCTACCTGACAACTCTGCAGTTGGCTAAGTACCTCAAAGATCATCTGGGTCCTGTGGAGGGAGAAACGGAAACAATCAAGCAACTGTGAGAAGAGACATGGTCTTCAGATGACTTCTTGTGCAAGAACTACTTCTTGGGAAGAATTGACAATACCGTGTACAATGTGTACCAATGCATGATTTCTGCAAAGATTCTCTGGGAATCTCTCGAAAATAAATACAAAACTGAGGATGCTAGGCAAAAAAAATTTATCGTTGGTAGGTTTCTGGACTACAAAATGGTAGATTCAAGAACGGTAATGTCTCAGTTGGGTGAACTATAATTGATCATTCATGAAATATTGGATGAAGGGATGAAACTCTGTGAGACGTTTCAAGTTGCTACAATCATTGAAAAGTTACCTCCATCATGGAAGGACTTCAGGAGCTATCTGAAACACAAAAAGAAGCAGATAAGCCTTGAAGACTTTAGAGTTCGATTGATGATCGAAGAGGACAACAGGAAGTCCGAGAAGGCCAGCTACAAGACTATGGATTATAAGGCCAACATCGTCGAAGGTGTACACGATAGCAAAAAGAGAAAGAACAGTGGAGCTGATTCTTCCTAAGCTAACAAGAAGTTCAAGGGGAATTACTATAATTGTGGAAAGCGGTCATATGGTAAAGGTCTGCGGAAACAAGAAGTCTCGGGACAAAGGCAAGAAAAAGAAAAATGAGGCCCATGTCACTGAAGATGAGCAGCTAACTGATGAAATCTCAGGTATGAACCTCTAAACAGTTGTAACAGAAGCCAACTTAGTTAGGAATCCGATGGAATGATGGGTGGACACTGGGGTTACTCGTCATATCTGTGCTGATAGTAAGATTTTTTCCTCGTATCAGAAGGTCGATGGTGGTGATTATCTGATAATGGGAAGTTCGTACACCTCTAGAGTGGTTGGACAAGGCACAATGGTTTTGAAGATGACATCTGGAAAGGAGCTTACATTGAAGAATGTTTTGCATGTTTCTGATATTCGGAAGAACTTGGTCTCTAGCTCTCTCCTCAGCAATAATGATTTTAAGCTTGTATTTGTTTTTGACAAGTTTGTATTGGCCAAGAATGATATTTATGTAGGAAAATGATACTTCACTGAGGGTCTTTTCAAGTTCAATGTAATGACTGTCAATCGACACATTGCTAATAATAAAGCTACAACTTCAGCTTATATTATTGAGTCACAAAATGTATGGTATAGGAGATTAGGACATGTTAATTATAATACAATGCATAAATTAATTAACATGGACCTTATACTTAAATTTGCAATTGATAACCAACATAAATGTGAGGCATGTGTTGAAGCAAAAATGCATAGAACATCATTTCATTCGATAGAACGAAGTTCAGAACCCTTGGAACTTGTACACTCTAATGTCTGTGATATGAATATTGTGCAAATAAGAGGCAGTAAAAAGTACTTTGTCACTTTTATCGATGATAGCATAAAATTTTGTTATGTGTATTTGTTGAGGAGCAAAAATGAAGCTATTGAGAGCTTTATACACTATAAGAACGAAGTTGAAAATCAATTTGGCAAGAAAATCAAAAGAATTGGGAGTGATAGAGGTGGTGAATATGTGTCACCATTTGGTGAATATTGTTCCAATAATGAAATTATTCACGAAACTACTGCTCATTATTCGCCTCAACAGAACAGGATTACTGAGCGTAAAAATCCAAACATTGAAGGAAATGATGAACGCCATGTTGACAATCTTTGATTTACCCCAGAACTTGTGGGAGGAAGCCACTTTCCGCCAACTACGTTCTGAACAAGCTACTTCACAGAAAATTGGACAAGACACCATATGAATTATGGAAAGGTCACGTACCTTTCTACAGATATCTGAAAGTGTGGGGGTGTCTTACCAAAGTAATGGTACCTAAACCTAAGAAGGTATGTGTTGGACAATTATGACCCATAACATCACTATTTATAAAAGACATGATGTTCTTTGTAAAAATTAACTATGTGACAAATGAAATTGCTCATTTATCATTTTGTAATTGGATTACTTGGATATATAAATGATAAAAGTCCATATGATCAGTTCCGGATTAATAAGATATGAGACAGTATTAATCCATGAAAGGTTTGATCATTAAATATCCATAGTCGTAGTATTATCGAGATTAGACATCGATAATGCGGAATAGGCTAGTATTGCACTTGTGCGCGTTATGGAAGCTTAACGGCATAGTTCTCATATATTTGGGTATTGGATACTCATGCAAGTGTAATAGGAGGTTCTGTTTGCCGATGGTACAGGAACAGCTTCGCTCTGGATAGACCCATCGGAATCCCATTGGTAGTATGACTATGTGTCTATGGGAATCCGAATCAGGGTATGTGTATTTGGTCTTAACCTGAGACTTGCATCGCTAATACTTGCGACAATCAGTACATTTTGGTTTTGGTCGTCCGGGGCTTTAACAGTGGATTAGAAGTATAAATCTATAAATAATATAGAATGAAAGAAAACAAAGCAGAATTTTCCAAAATATTACACATTGCTAGTGATTCGATATATAATAGTGATCTGATATACCTTTTAAATTTAATCGACATTCCATTTGTGTTCTGGATATATAGCTTCTTCTAAGTTATTGATATATTTTTTTAGTTTATAGTTATTATTTAAAAGAAAAGGTGCTGTTTTAGATGGACCTAATCCTTGCCTTTTTAAATATTCATAATTTGTATTTATTTTTTGTTCAATTTTTTCTTTTATACAGTTTATAACTGTTCTCTTATCATGTTTATTTAAATTATCCATTTTTGGATTTTTTATTTGAACTGGAGGCTTCATCTTCAGTTTTTCTTTTTATTCCCATATTAAAATACCAGAACGCTTCTTTTGTAGTAGCTTCTAATATTCCATTTATCATATTAATTTTCATGTAAGCATATCAACTTCTAGGTTATCATAAGCATATGCTCTTTTTATTGATACAATTTTACTTCCAAATAGAATAGGTAGATTATTATTAAACTGAGTTATACTGGAATTTCCAGTGATTCCTTGAATTGTTAAAGTTTTATCCATAGTAATCCATCCTTTCCATAGGAAAGATTTAACTAAAGTTATTTCTGATCCAGTGTCTATTAATGCACAAGTTGTAATATTAATATCTATTAATCCAACCTGTATGTAAACAGATAAGGGGAATTTAATTTCATTAGGCATCTCTAATTTTAGGACAGAAATTAATTTCTTCATCAATGGTAAATTCAAAACCTTCTTTGGTTATTTTATAATCTTCTAAGGAATCTAAAAAGGAATTTCCCAAAAGAACATGGTATGTTCCTCCTTCCATTTCACTATCCATATAGCAAGGTACTGCTATTTCTCGATTTTGAAGTATGATTGGTACGACTGCAATCTGATTACATTTAAATATGGTTCCATCAAAGTTCTTATACTCATATGGTTCTACAATTTTTGTTTCAAGATTAAAGTTTTTATCTTTAGCAATATGGCAATTGCTTGCTCCTGTGTCAATTAAGATATAAGGTCCTTTTATTCCTTCTAATCCATTAAAATATTCACCATTAATTTTTAAAGTAGGTGCATGTCTTTTAACTTCTATGCAACTTGAAGATCTTTTGAGAGTAGAGATGTTTTGAGTTAATGGTTTATCTTTTCTTTTTATATCAAAACTTTTTCTTGCTCTAGAGACTATTAATTCATTATTTTTATATTTTATTGGAATTGGTTCTTCATGTGAAGAACTTCCTTCTTCTAAATTTGGAATTTTTCCAAATTTTATTTTATAATTATCAGGAATACTGATTTCTTGTAAAAGGGGTTCCCTTATTTGACTAACTTCTGAGCATTCTTCAGAGATTTCAATAAATGGCTTATTTGAATAAATTTCTCCATAGTTAGTGTTACTTAAAGAAAATAAGGCTGAGCAGTAAACACTCATAACTTTATTTCCTGGTTTTATAAATTTATCTTTTAACAATTCAAAATGAAGGCTAAGTGCGTCATTAAAATTTTTATCTTTTATATCAATGCTGTATTTAGGGTAACAAGTGAATAGAAGTTTTTTATAGGCTAGGTTACCTTCTACAGTCCCTAAATGAGCATCTTTTACATCATAGAATCTTTCATCAAATAGACTAATCACTATTGGACTATCTATTCCTTCTTTAAATAAAGATTTAAACAAGATTTGAATTCCTGCAAGATATACATATCTAATTTTTCTCTTTTCTTAGGAGATAATTCCTAATAATTTCATTAACACTTGCTTGGGTTAAAAGGTTTAATTTTATTTCCTTTAGTATGTGTAATATCTACACTTCTCTCTAATTCTTGATATTCATGTATAACAATCTTTTGTCTTAAGTACATACCTCTTAGTTTCATCATAAGATTAGATGGATGTGCTAGAAGCCAACCATGTCTTGTAAATCGTTAAGAATGTGGTACCGGATACCCACGTATTCGGAAAGTCCGATGACCGTATTTACTACCAACCTATCCAAGGATCTCTTGGGTCGCTTCCCAAAGATTCACCGATGAAATTTGACTCGAACAGAATTAATCTGGGATTAATTATGAGAGATAAAATTAATCTTGGATGAATTACGACAATAATTAATCTGGGAATTAATTAACAGAGAGAAAATTAATCTGAGATTAATTGCGTCATGAATTAATCTGGGATTAATTTGTGAAGAAGAGAGAACGTGATTAATTTGGAATTAATCAGTAAAATAAATTTAATAGTTAAAATTGGATTTTTCTATTTTATTTATTTATTTGTGCTAAAATAATATATTTGATATATTAATTGAAATCAGATTTCAACACGGAATTAAAATTGGATTTTAATTCAAGCGAACGAATTATTTTGGAATTAATTCGTAAGCGACTTTCGTAATAATTTTGCGAGGCATTATTATTTAATTAAATTAGATTTAATTACATCGCAACGGAAAATTCGTTTAATCGGATTAAACGAACCCGAGCCCGAAGTTTGTTGAGCAAGCCCACTTGAATTTTGAATTTAAAGTGGGGCCCACCAACTTACATCAAATGTCACTTTTTGTGATGGGAGTCTAGTCACCTTTTTGGTGATGGAAGTGGGTGAATGCATTTAATGAATTTTTTTCTCAACACACTTAATTGGTTTTTTGGAAAAACATTTTTGACAACTTTTGTAACAAGTTGAAAACTCTCTCTCCCTCCTCCTTCTCCAAATGACCGAACACTTCTCCCTCCCCCTTGGAATTTTTTTGCAAAAATTCAAGCTTGCTAGCACATGATGAGTTGATTAAGGTGATAGGGAAACTCACTCTTGAGTTTGGAATTCAATTTGAAGGCTTGGAGCTTCCATTACATCCATGAAAGTTTTGAACTTCTCTACCAATCATTTTGAGTATTTTCGCAACTCCTCTTGTTTATTCATACACAGATCATCTTAGTGATCTTGTGGCATGTGTAGGGCACTAACAATGGTATCAGAGCCATCCTAAGTTTGATTTGAATTCTATGGTTTATATAATTTAATTTGAGATTTTTTGCTTGGAGCTTGATTTACCTAAATTGATTGTTTGGTTGAGTTGGATGATGATGAATTGGATTTGTGCATCTTTGGATTTGAAAAAAAATTGATTGGATAAAAAAATCCCCAAATACCCTAATAATAAAATATGGTGATTTTTTGATTTTAGACTATTGGATGAGTTTAAAGCATGAAATGAATATTAATTGTTGATTTAATTGGATTGAAATCGGAATTGAATGTTATTTCATGATGATTGCCTTGAACCCTAAGCATGTTGTAGAATTGATTTTGCTTCAATTTGCGTTGGACATGAATTAGAAATGTTGAGCATGATTAATTTGATTAATTAGTGTTTTGGAAACATTAGATTAGTTGATTGATTATGTTAATTACACTTGAATTGGATTAATATGTAATTTAGAATAATGTATTAATTTAATTATTGTAATTGGGCTTAATGGGCTTGGTTTTGGACAATTGGGTTGGATCCAATTGGGCCCAAAACCATTTGCATAAAGTCCGAATATGACATTTGTTGGATATATGCTTACATATGTTAGATATATGTTTACATATGAAATATATTGGATATATTTACATATGTTGGATATATGTTTCGGACTTGGAGGTCCACCTACTAGATCTAGGAATTGGATGAGATCCAATTGATCTTAGAGATCTACCTAGTTAAGTTTCATACAACTTGTTGGCCAAAGTCAAGGTTGTGTGTTATTTAACGGGATCCTAGTGTTGGACATATATGACCCATATCATCACTATTTGTACAGAACAAGATGTTGTACAAATTAACTATGTGACAAAGGAAATTGCTCTTTTATCATTTGTAATTGGATTACCTGGATATGTAAATGATAAAAGTCCATATGATTAGTACCAGATTAATAAGATATGAGACAATATTAATCCACAAAGGTTTAATCATTAAATATCCATAGTCGTAGTATTATCGAGACTGGACATTGATAATGCGGAATAGGCTAGTATTACACTTGCGCGTGTTATGGAAGCGTAACGACATAGTTCTCATATATTTGGGTATTGGATACTCATGCAAGTGTAATATGAGGTTCTGTTTACCGATGGTACGAAAACAGCTTCGCTCTGGATAGACCCTCAGAATCCCATTGGTAGTATGACTATGTGTCTATGAGAATTCGAATCAGGGTAGGTGTATTTGGTCTTAACCTGAGACTTGCATCGCTAATACTTGCGACAATCAATATACTTTGGTTTTGGTCGTCCGGGGCTTTAACAGGTTCTGTGTATGCCTCTTCTGGGTATACTGAGAATCGTAGTGTATTGGGTGTGATGTCAAGAAAGAAGTATCACTTCAGTTATATGGAGATGATGATCACGCAGAGATACAGAACTGGTACTCTAAGTGCTATAGCCATCGGGGAAGTATGACTAGGTCATGACTTTCCGATCATAAAGAGACTAGTTGCTAGTGATCCGATATATGCTTCGTACGGGGCATACACAACTCCAGCCCCAGGCCTTGCATGTGACATTCGATACTGGATCGTAATACGCAATACTACATATGCTACGCCTGACAAAGATCTTGTATTCCGTAGAAGAATATTTCTGGAGAATTGGGTAGGCACGGTGTTTTGCTAGAAGCCAACCATGTCTTGTAAATCGGTAAGAACGTGGTACCAGGTACGCAAATGTTCGGATAGTCCGATAACCGTATTTACTGCCAACATATCCAGGGATCTCTTGGGTCGCATCCCAAAGATTCACCGATGATGTTTGACTCGAATAATATTAATATGAGATTAATTATGAGAGAGAAAATTAATATGAGATTAATTATCAAGAGAGAAAATTAATCTGGGATTAATTACGGCAAGAATTAATCTGGAATTAATTATCAGAGAAAGAATTAATCTGAGGTTAATTGCGTCGATAATTTATCTGGGATTAAATTCGTCGAGAGGAGAGTACGCGATTAATTTGGAATTAATCGGCAAAGTAAATTTAATGGTGAAATTGGATTTTACTATTTAATTTATCTAATTGGGCTAAAATAATATATTAGATATATTAAATAAAATTGGATTTCAATGGGGAATTAAATTGGATTTTAATTTTAGCGAATGAATTAATTTGGAATTAATTCGCGAGTGACTTCCGTAATAATTTTACTGGGTATTATTATTTATGTCGCGACGAAAATTCGTTTAATCGGATTAAACGAACCCAAGCCCAAAGTGTGTTGTGTAAGCCAACCAAATTTTGAATTAAATGGGTAGGACCCATGACTTACATCAATTGTCAACAATTGATGTAAGTGGTTGGCAATGTAATAAATTGGATTTGATATACACCTCACCTACCAAAAAAATACATAACACAATTAATAAATGAATTTTTTTGGAAATTCTTATCCCTCTCTCGGTTTTGGCCGAATGGCCACTGCCCCTGCTTGGCTGAATGGCCTTAAATGTATTTGGCCGAATGGCCTTAGAGTTCTCTTGGTCAAATGGCCACAAAAGTGAAATGAAATAAATATATATATATATATATATATATATATATATATTTATATATATATATATATTTATATATATTGCTCTCTCTTTGACTTTTAAAAGGCCACTGCTCTCAGTTTTGAAAGCGGCGAGAAGTAAAAGCGATTTGGCGTCACTTGATGAAAAGCAATTGGCCACTGTCTTCTTTGAGATGGCTGAATGTTAGAAACCATACATTGATCTCTGATTTGCTTTTGAAGCATGGCCGAAAGGCCTTTGGTCATTTTGGCCGATTATTTTCCCCCTCTCTCGGGCAAATTTGTTTCTCCTTGGGAGATAAAATTTGTTCCATTTGTTCTAGCTAGCACTTATGGGAGTCAAATGAAGGTGATAGGGATACTCACCCATGAGCTTGGGAGCTTCAACATCCATGATAAATTTTGAACTCAAGCCAATCAATGTAAGTCCTCCGCAACTTATTTTTGATTTTATTCACACACGAATCACGCTTAGAGATCTCGTGGCATGTCTAGGACACTAACAATGGTATCAGAGCAAGATCTAAACTTGATTTAATTTCTAGGGTTTATGGTCTTTAATTTGAGATTTTTGGCTTGGAGCTTGATTTTGCCTAAATTGATGATTTGGTTGAGTTTATATGATGTTGAATTAGATTTGTATATCATTGGATTTGTGTTAAATTGATTAGATCAAAAATCCCCAAAATCCATGCTTGGCCGAAAATTACCCTAGGAAGCTCATGGTTAATTTTTTGAATTAGACAATTGGATATGTTGATTCACATGAAATTGAATGTTAATTGTTGATTTAATTAGATTGAAATCAAAATTGGATGTTAATTTCATGTATTGCCGTGAGTATGAAGCATGTTGGAATGGATTAATTGTGCTTTAATTTGTGTTAGACATAAATTAAAATATTAAGCATGATTAATTAGATTAATTAGTGTTTTGGAAATACTAGATTAATTAATTAATTGTGTTAATTACACTTGAATTGAATTAATATGTAATTTGGAATAATGTATTAATTTAATTTGTTGTATTTGGGCTAATGGGTTTGGTTGAGCCAAATTTTAGTCTTGGATTATAATTGGGCCTAAACCATTTCCATAAAGTCCAAAATATGACAATTGGGCCTTTAATAATTTAATTGGGCCTAATGGGCCAAAATTGATTATATGGAATATGGTGATTCCTATTGGGCCTAGACATTATGGGTTAGATCCATTTTGGCCAAAAGCCCAAGCCTAAAGAATTAATTAAAAGCCCATTGGACTTTAATTGAATAGTATTGGATACTAATTGGGCCTTTGAGACCCATTAAGATTGGATTTGGAATCTAAGTCTTTAAGGCACATAAATAAGTGTAATTATTTAATTTGGAATTAAATATGAATTAGTATTGGATACAATTTAAATTGGATTTAAAATTATAATTCGATATAATTCAAGAATACTTACTTTGAGTAGTTATTTTTAAACGAGTTTGACTCGAGCAAATCAAATAGTTGTATGGACATTGGATGGTCATTAATCAAAGATTAATTAATTGGATTAGATTGATTGGATAACATGTTTTGTGTGAATACTTGGATGTATGTATGAATAATGTATATCGGATGGATATTAGAAATGTGAGGGCAATTTTGGAAATTATTGTAATAAATTTAGAATTTATTAAATTGGACTTGGGTGTTCAGCCTATTATCTCCTTATCTCATTGTATTTCTCTTCTCACCAATTCCTGTCAATGTAAATGAGGTTTCTTTAGAAGTATTATGTAATTGTGTAGAAGTATGAATAATGCTAGCGGGAGAGAGGAATCAGAGAGATTTTTTCTAGGAACAATTTGTATCGTATATCCATCCGCATATCATTATTATTTTATTTGCGCCTTATTATGCTTTTAGAATGCATGCTTAAGGGTGTATGATGAGACCTAAATAAAGATAATAAATTGGTTGCCAAATCGCGACAAAAACCCTCATTTTATGCGTTTTTCCTTCCATTGTGTGATTCTCTCTCAAGATCCAAGATTGACACTGGTTTGTTGGCCAAAGTCAAGACCTTTGTCCATTGTGGATGTGTTTGAATCATGAAGGCTTTGTTCCATATCGTACGCCTTGGGCAAGTTGTGATTTGTTGGCCAAAGTCAAGGTCACTTCTTGTTCATCAGCCTCGATTACGAAGCTTTCCCACTGTCAATGGGTCACGCTTAACTGATTTCATTAAGCTTGTTGAGCCAAAGCCAAGACTTAGTTGATTTAGAGGAAAAAAGTTAGGGAATATATTGGATATATTGGCATATATTGGATATATGTTTCGGACTTGGAAGTCCACCTACTGGATCTAGAAATTGGATAGGATCCAATTGATCTTAGAGATCTACCTAGTTAAGTTTCATACAGCTTGTTGGCCAAAGTCAAGGTTGTGTGTTATTTAACGGGATCCTAGCCCACTAGGAAACTGGGTTTCCAGAGTACTCCACAGAGGGTTAGAGGCTCACCGAAAAATAGTGGGAGACAAGTATTAAATTTACAATTTCGTTTAGATACTTGCCAATACGCGCTCATTTTATTTTTCATCATTAATTATTAAATATATTAGTTGGACTAATATTCAATTGTTGTTTTATTTTAACAGTTAGACTGTATTCAAACTACTTCATTTGTAGTTGGTTATATAATTATATTATTGTAATCAATACATTTGAATGTAACCAATCAATTGTAGTTGATTATATAGTTAGACTATAGTAACCATTACATTTAATTGTACCTGAAATCGTTGATTGGATAGTTGGACTATAGCAATCAAGATGACTGAAAGATTAGTATCAAAGGACATAATCCTGGGGAAAATGTCTTTAACGGCTTTAATTTTCAGATTGGGAATAGAACTTCACGATAGTCTTGGGAGTTGAGAAGTTATTCTATTTGATAGAGAAACCTCTTGAGCATGAGCCCGGAGTTGAGCGAATAGTAGAGCATGAGCTTAGGAAGACTCATTGTGATGATAACTTTAGTGCTCAATCCGTTATGCACAACCGGAGCTTCTTAAAAGGACATATCCCAAGTTGTCTACCTAAACTGTGGCAAACGGGGTCACTAAAAGTGTGACTGCCGTATAGACAAGGCAGACATGAAGGAAATGAAGGTGGGATAAGGTTCCGACTTCAAGAATGATTGTTATAAACATGTTCACTACTGGTTTTAAAATTGGATTTTTGATACTAGATGTGGTACATAAATATATGTACTGATGTGCGGGATCTGCTGATAAGCAGAAGACTGGCTTCAGATGAGATCGACATGCGAGTCGGAAACAGGACGAGAGTCGCTGTTTTGGCCGTAGAAACCTAAGTTTTGGAACTGCCCTTTGGGCATGTACTTAAATTAGGAGACTGTTATAATGTATCTAGTTTGACTAGGAACATTATCTCTGTATCTAGTTTAACCCGTCGCGGGTATACCTTTATATTCCGAAACGCCGGGTGTTTTGTTTATAAATCTGATATCGAGATATTTACATTAGATGTAAATAATGGTCTTTATATTTTGAATATAAATGAATCTCAAACATATAAAATGACAAACAAATAGCTCAAATTGAGTAATTTCTAATGAGGCTTATTTGTGGCATTGTCTTCTGGGACTCATTAACAAGACTCGTATGTCCACACTTTCGAAGAGTGGATACTAGGACGGATTTGATTCTAATTCAAATGATGTCTACGAATCTAGTTTAATTAGGCAAAGTGCCTAAAACATATTTTACTTGGTAAAAGTGCAAGTTCCACCGATCTGTTACCCTCGTTCATAGTGACGTAAGTGGGCCCATGTCTAGCTAGGCTAAAGGTGGATATGAATACTTCGTAACCTTTACGGATGTGGCATCGCGTTGCGGTTATGTGAATCTTTTGAAACACAAGTCGGAGACTTTTGAGTAATTCAAAGAGTTTCGACACGAAGTAAGAAAACAGACCGGCTAAGTATTAAAAACATTACGGTTGGACCATAGTGTAAAATACTTAAACAGATGAGTCGCTCTGAGCTACCAATTTCCTTCTGAGGATACGTATTAAACAGTGTATTACTTATTTTGAATAAGGTTTCGTAAAAATCTGTTAGACAGACTTCATATTAGATATGAACAGGAAAGAAACTGGGTTTCTCATTCCTGAAGATTTGGGAATGCTGGGCATATGTTAAATGTTTGGATGGTACTAAACTAGAACCCAAATCGGATAAGTGCCTATTTGTAGGTTGTCCTAGGGAAACCAAAGTATAGTACTTATACAACTCACAAGAGAACAATGTAATTGTTGCTCTCCATGAGGTTTTTCTAAGAGGAATTCCTATAT